>CM077083.1:166895237-167430007 GCA_039513925.1 Platanthera zijinensis | reverse complement strand
GGTTTACTGATCAGAGTGATTTGAAGAGATCACCGTTGGCAGCTCGAAATGATCTGTAATAGGAAGTCCAACATTCTCTGGGTAAAATGTTAGGCTTCATGATAGAGGATGCAGCTCCGATATCAAAGAATGCGATCACCGGAATAGGTTTTTCCCATTTTCTTGTGAAAATGTGGACTTTTGCAGAAGGAGTTGGTTGGCAAGAAGGCTATCGTCGAGCGCGGTGTAGATATTATTGTCAAAGAGAACTATATCATCGTCAGATTCGGTAGAGGAGTCTGATAAATCAGCTCCGAGTGCGAGAATGGTATCTGGTCCAGCTTCTTCGTCCATGGAGAAAAGTGACTCAATATCATCGTTATCGACATCTTCGACTTGGGAAAGTTTGGCAATGAGGCGTGAGCTCCTTTCTTTGTCAGGACATTCTTTGGCAAAACGTCCTTTCTTTCTGCATATATAACATCTAGAGGATTTTGTGCTTCCTTTTTTCTTTCTGAGAAAATTCCAGTGCTTCTTATTCTTTTTAGAGAAAGAAGTTTTTCCTCTATCCTTTTTATACTTGAAAGGTTTGTCATTCTTCTTTTTCCCGCATGTGCAAGATTTGTCTTTACCGCACTTAATATGAAGGTCATGACGATAACAGGCTGAGCCAAGGTTCTTACTTTGATCTTCAATTTGTTTGAGAAATCATTTCTGATTGCATAGCTTCTCAAGTGAGAGTAATACATTCTGGTATAACTCACCAATAGATGTGTGACTAATCATAATATTTTTTACTTGGAGGAGCCGAGATGTTTCGTTTCCAAGTGGCTCTGGGAGCGAATTTAGAAACGTCTGCTTTAAGTTAACATCGTCGATTCCATTAATGGCATAGAATCATTTCAACATTTTCTCATAATGATCCTCTACGTCTTTTCTTTTGTACGAGCAGCACTTCATACTCAAGTATTCTTATCTGGCTTGAGTTGTATAATGATCCCATGCTCCCAAGAATTCCTTGTGGACATGCATAATTAGGGCATCAACATTTGGACTTTGTTTGGCCATCTATTGCCTATATGGTCCCAGGGCAATCCACCATTGTCTCAGTCTACCATTAAATTTTGGACACAAATCTATCTACTACAGCATGCATTCTACCCTTGAGGCTTAATAACTCGGCGGTGCACCAGGCATGCATTTCATAGATTCGGTCACGCCATTTTGATGTGGGATGTTGTCAAATGAGAAACTATTTAAAGGGTCATTGGGGAATTGACTGGATTGCTCGGACCCTTGGTGGGGTGTTTGGCCAATCTCATCATCTTCAACAGTTGGATCCTCTGTGGGCGGATCAGCCATCAAAATCTCGAGTGACATGTCCTCGGTATCGGAATCTTCAGAATACTTTTCTTTCAGGGATGGTGGTTGTCTTGAAGACAGTGGTTGCGTAGCTATTTGGTTTAGGAATGAGGATATAGGATTACCAATCATGAGCTGAGAAGACGTTTGGGTTGTAGGAAACTCTTGTGGCGAAGATTCTTGGGATGGATGTTTTTCTGGTTTTCGTTTGGAGGACTGAGGTATTTCATAGCGTGGTTTTGGGAGGAATGCAGCACTATTGAAAGGATTGTGGTCAAATGGAGAGAAAGTGGATAGAGGTTGAGAATATGTTGGAAGAGGTGGTAAATATGAGGAGTAAGGCGGGGCTTCATAATATCCCGAGGAATGATATTATTTTTGGGTTTGGATAGAATGAAGCTGGGCTTTGAGACTCTTTAACTCCGCCTCCTTTTGTGCCAAAAGTGGCGAATTAAAAGAGACAGTACTAACTAATAAAAGTAATTCGTGATATACAGCCGTTATCTCATCCTGAAGTTGCATAGTGACTCTAGTGATTGTCGAAAACCCGATATCGAGCTTTTTCTCGATTGTTTGTTGTCTAGCTGCTATTTGTTTCAAGACCTTGTTTTGTGCTATGGCATTTTCAGACTGCCAGTTCAACGTAGCCTCTGCGTGAGAGACATGCTTCATTGACCCATCAGGATTTTTTGTAGTTGGGTTCTTTATCTTCCAAGTATGAGAAGTCCTGCCTTCATCGAAATCCATGGGAGGGAATTCTTCATGATAGAATGTTGGCTGGAGCATATTGATTTCTGATTCTTTAGAATAAAGGACATAATAGTCAAATTTGCCAGATTGTTCGCCAAGCAATCCAACCTTTGGATCCCCCTTTTCATAGCGTTCTTTAAGCAGCTGTTGCGTCGACTTCATTTTGTTTCTCCGCCATTTTAGCAGATCATCAAACTCGGAATCATCATCATCGTCTACTTTATAATTTGCACAGGAGCATATATCAAAGTATTGATGTCCTTCGTCATCTTTGAATTGATAGATAGGTAACCTGTCAGCAGTAAATGAAAGTATGGGCGCACCAAGCCCAAAATCTTGTTCTTCGATCATGTTTATTTCTGAGGCGAAGATGGGGGACGTGCTAGAGGAGGGGTCCTCGTTGTTGAACACAATTTCTACCGCGCCGTCGTTTTTTCTAATGAATGAAGGCTTTATAGAATGAATCAGTTGGTTATTGATTCGCACCTTCTCGTAGTGTGTTACCCAAGATTCTGGAAGGAGTTTAATGAGCTCGTCTTTCAGAGCTGCTTTGGAACATGAACGCATGAGGAGCCCAGCGGGCATCAATTTCCAAGTATAGGGCTTCGTCAGTGTCCTGAGGAAGACTTAAGTTGAATGAATGATTTTGGACCCGATAAGCCATTTGATAGTGGAGCGTAGCAGCATATGTTTCTGCAACTTGGGGTGCTCCAACAATTTGAAGTTGAACACTAAGATTGTTGTAGATATGTGGATCATTAAGCCTCAAGTTGAAATTTGGGAATAAAGTTATAAATACAGTGCCAGCATTCAGGGTAGTCTGGATAGTCGCGATGCAGGCTTGACTGTATTGTTGAAACCTTGTGTCCAGGAGGGCTAATCGTGCCACTACTGGGAGGCCTTTTCTTGCATGCAAAGTAAGGGCCATTCTCATAGCTCCAAAATGAATGTGGGAATAACCATGGGCCTTCCACTGCCCAGATAGTGCCTCATTCAGTCTTATAGGGAAGATCTGCTCTGCTTCCGTAGCAGGAATTGGTACTTGTTCTAGCTTTGAGGCTAAGACAAATTCTTTTGCAACGAGCGTCTTGTTGGGAGTAAGGGCTTGTCAGAAAACTCGAGAAATATGATGATGTTTCTTGGTGAAAGCTTTATAAGGATTTAGCAGGGGAAGGTCGGTGACTGGGATATGACTATCTTTAGTAAGGTAATCGACTTTATAAAGCAAATCAGAGATTTTTGCGAAGGAAGAGGAACTGCAGGAATTTCGAGGGTACGAAAAAAAAGACGAACGAGTAACTGGTTGTGAATTTGCCATAGATGTAAGAGGCCTTATTTCTTGAGAATCTCCTTTGGTGTTAAGGTGACTTGCTATCATATGGAATGATAGAACTGTTGCTTAATTCTTGTGAAAACCTGAGCATATACCCACAGCCGCACACCTAGCAGCTTCAAAGGCCACAACTCCGTTATTTTCACAAAGAATTTCTGCCACAAGTTCAGGTATAAGATTTCTGATGTGGAGGATCCCTAGAAGGGCAACCACAGAGCATACTATCTCCAACCATATGCAAGCCAACATGAACAAATCATGCCAATACCATCATGAACAAATCATGAACACCTCCGGATCATCAAGAGAAATAAGGGGAAGTTTTAAAAGCTTCCATCCCTCTGATACCAAGTTTGTAACTCACGGAGAGAGGTACAATCACACAGAAGAGATGCACAAGAAAGAGTAAGAACAACAAGAAGAACACCAAGAAGAACACTAAGAAGAATAGAACTCAAACACTCAAACTTTTATTTCTCTGAAATACTTGCCAAGACTGAGATGACTAAAACATTACAACACACCCTTATTTATAGTCATCCCGTGAGGGGATAACTTACATCACACGCTAAGGATATTCTATGAATATTCCTTTCTTACGATACAAGTTAACGCTAAGGATATTCTACGAATATTCCTTTCTTACGATACAAGTTATTCCTTTCTTGACTTCTACGACACACCGAAATATCTTTATGTCACATCATACATTATACATAACTTTATATTACATCAGACGCTAAAGATAAGATTCCCTTCTTTCATCCTTTGCCTAATTTTAATGTGCAAGATGACTGTAATAATATGACAGAAATAAACATTTAAATAATAACACTATAGTTTAATACATTTAAAATGAGTCGCATCCCTTCATCTTATCCAACCAGCCGATGTTCCAGATGCTAACGTTTGGCGGCGACTTGGCCACCGGAGGCGGCGGTTTCCAGTGAACTCGAGATCCATTAAAACCATGGATTTTCCTCCACACCTGACATGGATCCTAGCTCAATTGAGCTCGAAATCTCTCTTAAATTATCTAGGAAGCTAGCACGGAGGGAGAGGAGGAGAAACGGACCTTGATTGGAGTCCGACGGCGGCGGCGGAGGTTGGCCATGGAATTTCTCCTCTCCGGCGAGCATGCTCCCGAACTCATTTCTCCGCCAAAAGCTTCGATCAAGATATCTAATTCCACTTCTCTCGGCCTTCTAAAGCTGATGGTGAGGTCAAATGGGGTTGGGGTTGGTTGGTTGTGTAGTTTTGAAGAGGGTGGATTTCGTCCAAGCATTGGATGTTTCACCATGGCTTCCATGTGTCATGGAGTTGGGCTGGAAAGGCTGGGAATTATTTCTGGGGTTCAGATGTGGGCTTGGGAAGAGAGGAGGAGGGATACATGGCCTTCATCCCCATTTTTACTCCCTTCTCTCTCCTCTTTTTACCCTAATTTCCAAAAACACCGCCATGCATGTACTCTCTCTCCTATTTCAGAGGGGGGGGGGTTGTCAATGACCACTTCAGCTGGTCATGAGCCTTGACTCATGGGCCTAGCCCATTAGGAATGGGTTTGGCTCTTTTCTTTAAGCCCTATGTTGACTTGTTAACTTTTTAGGTTGACTTGGTCAACATGATGAGTGGGCTGACCTACTTGATGGTCATGAACCCCATGGCATCACCCAACATGGGTTGGGCCATGGTGATGCCCCACTTGTGCTAATTGAGTCTATAAGTGTGGGTTTGACTAAATTAGGGTTAGAGTTGACATGGGTCAACTTGGGTCAATGGCTGACCCAACGATGTGGCTTTTGGTTCACTTAGATTGCTTTTAGGGTTATGGGCATAGTGGTGGGGTCAATGTGTACCTATGATTCCATTTTGGGCTAGTTTGACCTGATTTGACTTGAACCAAATAGTGGGCCCTATGTGAATCCACCCTAACTCCTTGGGTCAAACCTATCCTAACCCCATACACTCACTACATGTCCTAACCTAATCTAAGTTTTAGGGGCCTAGTAGAAAAGGGGATGTTACAAAAGGTTCAAACAAGGTGTTTTTAATTCTGGTACTTATTTTATTTGCAAAAAGTCTAACCATAGTTCTCAAATTTGTTTTTTGCGTTGCAAACAATGTCAAATCCCAAATCATTTTGTTAAGGATTGTTGGCATAATAAAAGGGACGATGCAAATATAGTTGAAAATAAAGCAGAAGACACATTTTATTTTAATCAACAACCTACTCAATTAAAAGATAATCTTTGGGTGATTGATATCGGTTGTTCTTCCAATATGTCTAATAATAAGGATCAGTTCACCACTATTGATGAAACTTATAAAGCCGACCCCACTATAGTGGGATAAAGGCTTGAGTGTTTTATCTTGTATTGTTATTTTGTTACTTTAGGATTAATGATATGTGACTCCCTCCCTATATAAGGAGGTGGTATGAGAGAGTTCTTTTCATCTTTGGATCATTAGGGTTTTGGGATCTCCTTGGAGAGATGGATCATTAGATGACCCAACCTCTTTAGTCTTAGTCGGAGCTTGCTACAAATTGTATCTGTGTTCTTTGATTAATGCAATCTTGTTCCTATTCATATCATTGGTCTGACCTGCCCTCCCTTCCTGCGCATCGTGAGCAGTCGAGTTCCTCTTCGAGCCGTTCCCTGCGCAACAACAGTCCTCCCGTCATCGCCCGCTTGTATTCAAAACTTGTATCCTCTCGCCTTTCCACCAATTCCAGTTAGAAGATTCCTCACAAAATAGCAATGCCCAACTTGCGCGAGGGTAGAATTAGTAGACATGGCTAATATCATATCATTTAACCACAATATCTCCAGGTATCTGCTCCAAATTTCATATGCTTGAGTAAAGAAACTTCATTTTTTACACACTGGAATAGAGTAAATAGAACACTATGTCTTTCTCAATCACTTTCCTCATTAATTTGGAATAACAAAGAAATTCAAAATCATGCAATCATGCAATAATCAAAGAATGTGTTTACGCCTTGACTGAGCAAAAAAAAGCGTTGCACTGTTATCAACAGTTTTATCCTCCGCGGCCAACATTGCTACTCAACTCCAACAATAATAATCTTCAATTATAATTTAATTTACATATTGAAGTTTATAGGTATTTTAGTTTCCTGATTCAAATTAAATGTTAATTTCTTTGGTCCGCGAATGGGCGAATGTGACTTTTGTCTAACAACCCATGAAAAAAATCACAAAGACTTGTGTAACTAAGCCTTAAAATTAATAACCATTTGATTATTTAATGCACTCATTTCCTACCAGAAGAAAACACTCCTTGCTTAACCAACCTAACAATTTTTTCAATCAACCAAAATACAAATGTGAGTCATTTTATATGCTTGATGAAAGATTAGTGCTAAATGTGTCAAATAGAATTTTTTCCATATGAAATGGACTTCAAAAAGAAAACTACTCCTTGCATGCATCTGACACACAAAACAAAGAGAATCAAGTTACAATCAATACTGCACCCTTGTTAAAGTTTTTATATCCCCATTATATGGGAGAACAATTCTGTTGGAATCGAGAAACCGGCTCACAAAAGTTCAGACCAAATGGGTAGTTCGAGATTACTGATCCTACGGTCTAACTTCACAAGTAATCAGCAGGAACAAGAGAGAGGGAGAGAGAGAGAGAGAGAGAGAGAGAGAGAGAGAGAGAGAAAGAGAGACCTATAAGTACGACCCGAGTGCTGCAGCAAGGGGTCACGACACGTACTTGGATGTCAAAAAAAACTTCCCCTCCAAAGCCAAGGGCTTAACTAAGCACTAAGAAGATCTGAATGCTATTTTTATTTATTCTATTCATACCCTATTGAGCACTTTCCAAACTCGCCTGACCTCGACTTACCTTGCATGACTAAAGTCGATCAAATTATAGCATGCTAGCCAAAATCACCGACTTACGTCACTGGATTGTCGAATGACAAGGACGTATGATTTTGAGCGGTGGTAGGAGGATGTCTAGTCGAATTAATTTGCGATTAAGGATCTATAAAGCTGTGTGTACGAATGATAATAACATCACGAGAATTGAAGGCAATGTTTTGAAAGTTATGATCTGGGATACTCCTAGGTTAATGCATAATTTGTAGAGGTCGCACTGTTCTCCTTGCCATGTGTCTTATATTGTTGTTCAATTAGCGAATGCTACATCGGATTGAGCTGCTTATAGCAAAGAGGAAGAGCAGTTGGTGGATAAGGCTCCTGGAAACCACAATATCACTATTGTTGGACAAAAGGAGAAGGTAAGTTCTAATATTAAAGGGTTCAAAGATCATACATGTATAGTTGCTGGTCATGAGGGTGGAGCATACGACAACTATGAAGGTGAGTGAACATTTCAAAGGAGAAAGAATATTGTTAAAAAAGAATATCATAAGCAATTGTCTCCTTAACTAAATAGACTCATCAATTGGCCTTAGAAATCTCTTTATTTAATTCTCTAGCATTTTTTCAGAGGAGTTCTAGCCCTTGATATCATTTGTGTCCTTTGGTGATGGGATTTTTACTTGATGATTGCATAAGTTGCTTTGGCAGCTTGCTTGATATCATTGTACTTGTAATCTTTTATCAATAAATAAACAAATGTTCTTTTAAAAATTAGTAATTAAACAATTTTATTTGCAAAACCCTTGTAAGAAATATATTGAAAGTAGAAGCAAAATGATTTCTATAAGGGTAATGTTATAAGCAAACCTAAAAAAAAAGATTTTTTTAAAATGGTTCATGACTATTTCGTATTTTTTTCCTTCCCATAATTTTCCTATTAGCAAACAACTTCCTCGTTCTAGCCAAAGTCACAACAAAGCTTTGTCCATCGTCCTTCGCCAATGGAACTCCCTCATTCACCATTTTTCTATCATTCCCCCACTAACACCGATGAGGCAAGCCTCCATCCACGACGACCTCCTCCTGTCCATGAGACTTGCAAAGATTGATGGGGTAGTCCTCCTTTCGACATCGCATGGATTGACCCTTCCACTAGCCATTTTGTCCCTCTACTAGCGCCGACGAGACAAGTCTCCCTCCAAGCAATTTGTTTCTCTTTTTTGGTTGAAAGGACAGTCGAAGTATTGAAACGATGAGTTCTGATAAAATTGTGCGACAAATTTTACAGCCCACTTGGAAGACATAAAGCTATGAAGATGCATTGTGATGAGAAAAATGGAATGATGACACATTCAATTTAGTTTAGGAACTGGATAATCATGTCATACAGTTCTCCATACTAGTTGGAAATGTAGATAATTTAGGAAAGATTTGTTAATGAAAAATTTTCTTAAACATAGTTTGATTGGCAAAAATGAAAAAAATGACAAATGTGGTAAGAAGATATACATATAAGGTTCTACATGTGATCAGATATTGATAATGAATTGAATCTTGTTGCTAATGAATTTGAGCATTCAAGTTTGATTGGCAAAATATTTAAATTGGTCCTTTAATTAGGGTCCTATTCTCCATGATCAATTTTGGAGTTAATTTTTGGGTTTAGTTTCAGATAAATTCTTTAATTTTCATTTGTTTCAAATTTGTGCCATAACTTTTGACATGGCTCATATATGATTGAGAAAAAATCTGAAAAAATATAAATCAGAAAAATACTAACTATTTTTATTAGAAATTTATAAACAATTATTTTATTGTCACATAAGCAGTTTGTCAATGTTGCGACAATGCCTCATTAGTTTTTAGTAATCCAAATAATGAGGGTTTAAGAACTTATTTGAAATAAAGTGTAAAGTTAAGGGACCAATTTAAAGCAAATGAAATTTAAAGGACCTGTTTTATTGATGGCCCGAAGTTATGGGACATATTCAAAACATTAGAAAATTAAAGGATCTATTTGAAATCAGGCCAAAAGTAAAGGGATCTATATATTTGAATCAAATGAAAATTAAAAACCCATTCAAAACTTGGATCGAAGTTATTGGATCAATTTGAATATTTTGCCATAATTTTACAGTGAGTACTTTTTTGCTTGGTCAAATGAAGAGAAAGATGAACGAGGAATGATTGACTCGATGAGGAGATTGGAGTAGTGTGAGATGACTATAGATTTGGTAACTACATATTAATGTAGGGCCCTGTCAAAATCATAGCTAATGTAACTGTTTGTAGATGGTGACCATCATGATATTAAGAATATGCAAGTTATTTAATAATGTTACATCTCAATCCTGTAAGAATAATTTTGATGAGAAAACTATGATTGCATGAATAAAAAAGTCATGGTTTTTGTTTGCTTATAACAGAAGAGTTTATGAATAGTCATTTGCAAAGAAAGAAAGTGCAATTTGCCATTAATAGTAATGACATGCTTAAAGTCATTTTGAATTTGCTTGTAATATTGTCCTTCTATAAAAGCATTAAATTGAAAGTATACTTATTTCTTCGCATTTAATTTCCAAAAAATACCACCAGAACGAATAAAATTGGTACATCCATTTATTTTTTTCTCAAATCCAATAAAAACGTTGAATTGAGTGAAAACCATGGCCGGTTTTGTTCTATGCGCCTTCTCTAATATTTGAAGGTGGAATTGGTACCGAGATGGCAAGCCTGGAGAGATGGTTTTTGGTGCTTTTGGATATGAGGAAAGTGAGTTATTTTGATACAAATACAGAGTTTTATAGATATTATGAAATTCCTAAATAAAATTAAATGTCAATTTCTTTTGTCCCGAGATAGGTGAAAGAGACCTTCTTCAAACAAGACTCTAAAAATTACAATGAATTATGTAACTAAGCTTTAATACTGAAAGTGTGAACAATTGTGTAAATCTACTGAGAATTCTTTAGAGGGGGAGGGGGTAAATAGAGATTTAAAACAAGTTTCAAATTTTAATCTTACCTCAGATTTTGCATGCACAAGAAGTTAACCAAAAAAGTATTGCACTACGTAGATGCACATCAAAAAAAATAATCATATAAAACACAAAACAAATACCAAAGGTATAGTAGTTTCCTAAAATCTAGGTACATCTACTCTTCTATCACTTTGATAGGAATACACTATCCTAGTGTCTGAGTATTTTGATAAGAAGACTCTTGGAACCAACAACTAAATCTTTTGATAAGGAGATCTTGAACCAACACCAGAATGAGTCTTTTGATTAGGAGACTCTCAGAACCACGAACAGAATTCTTTGAAGAGGAATTCTTAAAACACTTTACTCAATCAGTACGAGAAAAGATGAGAAAAGATAGAAGAATAGTAGAAAGAATTGTCTTTTAGATCAGTCCTCTTAACAGAAATCTGAGGACTATATGCCACTAAGTGTATTGGATCCTCTTGATGATGATGAATCCATGCTTTTTAAAGTTGCAAGAAATATAATAATTTTATCTAATGTCCTATTATTATCTTTAACTGAAGTGTTGTTGTAGCATCAGCGGAGAAAAAAGAGTGAAGAAGGAAGGAGACTTGTCGGGGATGACCTCCATTTTGTAGAAATCGGGTGTGCACATAACCAGACACTGATGATGTAACACCCCAAAAATCTTAACAGGTCGATTTGAGTTGCAGGCTGTTTGACACGGCCTGGGACACGGGCGTGTCCCAGGGCATGTCGGGAGTACACGGCCTGGGACACGGGCGTGTCACTCAAGAAATGGGCGATATGAGTCAGAAGATTACACGGCCCGGAACCAAGCCTTGAACACGGCTGTGTCAGATTTGACACGGGCGTGTCCGATGCCGTGTGCCGACCCGTGTACTGCTTGTTGGTTTTGGAGCTCGGTACGGCAGGAGGGACACGGGCGTGTCACATGACTGACACGGGCGTGTCAGGTTTGACACGGGCGTGTCGATGCCCGTGTTCTAGTAAAGTTCAGTCGGAACGAGTACCGCGTGTGCCGCTTAAGGGTACACGGCCTGTGACACGGGCGTGTCACAGGCCGTGTCAGCCAAAAAAGTGTAATTTTGGGAAAATCGTGGCCGTTCCTTTTCTCTATTTGGATCCAAGGGCTCAGGTGATTCCTGGCTGGAATAAGTCACCAGAGGCTTGATTCATTCTTCACTTGGTTAAGTGAAGAGAGAAATAGAGAGGAGGAAGAAGAAGGAGGAGGAGATCAAGCCACCGACGGAGCTCCCGTGGTCCGATTCGAGATCCGAGGCCAGCGCTGTGAAGGCAAAGCTGCTGCGGTTCTTTCTCACCGGCTAGTTTTCGATGGCTCCCAAGAGATCGTCAAGGGTAACGATCTCCCTTCTTGGACATGTGAAGTCCTTCTTTTCTGCATTGCATAGGGAAAACCCTTCCCCGCGAGTGTGCGGCGGGTTGTGGTGTCCCTTGGGGTAGATATGTGAAGTCCCCCTTATTAGAGTCCGGAATTGGAGTACGGATCTACGCATGCTGTGTGAAGCCCATCTGGACATGCTGGTCTGGATTGGTGATGCTTGTTTGCATATCGGAGAAGACTCCGTGGTTATGGCTTGTTTGCCTTGTGCCTACCTGTTGCTTGATGCAGCAGGAAGTACTGGATGAAGTCCAGGAAATGAAGAGGGTTGGATGCAACTCTTGTGTCCGTGCGTTGCCACTTTGTGTGCGGTTGAGCCGTTGGGCTGCAACTCGATGAAAAGGCAGATTGCCGAACAGGAAAGGTGAAACCGACCCGCGCCTATAAATTGCCATGGATACTTCCGTATTCGAGGTGGCACGGCGACTTGAGCAACGGGGGGTGGCTGATCCGTACCTGCGTTATGTCCGTCCGACTTGGAAGCCTAGTTATGGGTTTTGTTGGAGCGCATAATGAGAGTCTTAGGCCTGCGCGCCAAAAAGACTAGAATGCTCAATACCGTGTAAACGGTGGTGTTGACCCTGGTTTTCCGGTGCACCAAGAATGTGCCCAGAGTGCACGGACTGTCGGGCCATGTGGCCAACGGTTGTGATGGCTTGAATGTGCCTGCGCGCACATAGTTGCTATTTTTGATACCATGCTGTGCAGGGAAAGAATGCTACTGCCCCAAGAAAGGGGTAGGATTGTTATAATTGGGTCAGCTGAATGCTGACCATTGCCGTGTTTGCCACCGTTTGGGTGGATTGTCCCTATGCAGGTGCTGGAGAGCCAAGTGGTAAATGAAGGGCTGAAGCCCTACTGCTGTTGCTGCTGCTGCTGCGGCTAGCCCTTGAAGGCTGCGCGAATGGTTTTGTTTGTTTTGCTTTCACTCATGTATGGCCGGCCTGCGCGCCGATGTTTGTAATCCATGATGTGTGGAAAGAGGAACTGTAAGGCCTTAAGGCCAACCCTTCACTTTGTTGTACATTCCGTGGCTGTATATATAGAACTGTGGTTTATATATTGAACATTCCTGGTTAGAGTTCAATTTACAACTTAAAGCTTCCGCTAGCATGCTCTGAGTTAGGATACGTGTATGGTTTGGTATTATTCTGTGACCTCACCGTCTGTTTGTGGCATATCGTGTGGGGCCCCGGCCGGACCTTCTACGATACGTCATGTAACGGATGGGGTCGTTACATTTTGGTATCAGCTTTGTTCGGTCTTCCTCTTTCGAATTCGTGGTCGAATTCTTTTATGGGGTGGCGAGCGCGTGTTTGTGCGCCCTGCTGTAACGCTAATGAACTCTGGAATGTCCACTAAGGAATGTACATAATCTTGTTTGAGGAATCTGCGCGTTCCTTTTCTGTTGTTTTGCTTGCATGCGATCGTTAATGTGTGTCTTGTCCACCTATAGGTGACGCGTAGTGGTGCTGGGCAATCTGAGCCCCAGCGCTCTAATGAGAGTGCGGCACTAGCTGAGGTGCCAACACCTCCTCCATCTGCGGAAACTGTTCGCTTAGTTGCTGAGGCTCTATTTGCCATGATTCAGCCGACCGGGCAAGCACAGCCGGCAGTAGTACCAGTTCGTGTTGATGTAAGACCCGAGCCGGTTGAGGCTGTCGATCCACGAGCAGCTGACCGACAGTTGAAGCAATTCATGAGCTTCCGTCCGCCTACGTTTATGGGACTGGGATCCCCAACGCAGGCAGAGGATTGGTTATCGCGTATCAAGCGGATAATGACAGCGATCAGGGTGGAGGAAACTCTAAAGGTCACCTTGGCCACCTTCATGCTCGAAGGAGAGGCGCAGTTGTGGTGGGACGAGGTTGAGGTACACCATTTGGCGGGCATACAATTAACGCAAGTACCGATTGAGGAGTTCTCTCGAATATTTTTGGCGAAGCATGTCCCAGCGGCGCAACGCATTGCCATGGAAAATGAGTTCCAACGGTTAAAGCAAGGAGAAGATAGCGTGGATACCTACCTGCATGAGTTTACCAGGTTGGGGCGGTATGCGGGAACAATCTTCGCGGATGACCAAAGGAAAACGAATAGGTTCTATGAAGGATTGCGGGATGAGTTGAGGTTCCTGCTTTCGAGTTCAGTGAACCAAGGGTTTCAGGCGTTGGTTGATACTGCATGTGCGTTGGAGAAGGACATGCGACGGGTGCAAGGGAACAAGGGCTTGGTTGTGTCAAAGCCCAAGGTTCAAGCACCTCGCCCTAGCAAATCGTTCTACCAGAAAAAAGGGGGCAAGAGGTCCAAGCCGTCTGGGCAAGTGACTACGACCGTTGTGTCGGGGGCGACGTCAAGGCCGGAGTCTCGTACCTGCTTTACTTGTGGCCGGGTGGGGCATCTGGCCCGTGATTGTCGGGTTGTTCAGCCCAAAGGGGAAAAGAAGACGGGTGCGTCTTATGCTGAGAAGGGCAAAGCGGTGGTTGAGTCCTCTGCGTCCTAGGCACAGCCCCGAATCTATCCCCTTGTCTAGCAGGAGACGATTAAGCAAAGTGACGTCGTCACAGGTACGAGTGATATAGATTATTTGCTTACGTGCTATTGCTTTTGGTTATGTATAGCTTGTGCATGATGTGTGTGTGCTGCAGGCTTTGTCCTGATTCGGAATAATCTGGCGAGAGCCCTGTTTGATACGGGTGCTTCGCATTCTTTTCTGTCTGAGGACTTCGTATCTCGAATTGGGGTGCCGAGTCATGTGACGGTTGATAGTACAAGGGTGCTATTGCCGAATGGCTGTGTGATGCTTGCGGTTAGGGCTTGCGATGTGGATGTTCAAATAGGAAGTCGGGATTTCGGTTTGAGTGCAGCCGTGCTACCGTTATCGGAGTTTGATGTGATCTTTGGTATGGACTGGCTCTCGGAGCAGCGTGCCTTTATTGATTGCAACTCTAAGGAGATCACACTGGGCCAGAATACCGGACTTGTGACGAAGTTCGCTGGTATGCGAGGAGTTGGCGGGATTTTGTTGTCTGCGCTCCAAGTCGTCAATGCTGTTCGGAAGGGCGCGGAGTTATTCTTCACGCTAATTCAGGCTGTTGAGCCAAAGGCCAGTGTCGGTGAAGTTCTGGTTGTGTCAGAGTTTGCCGATGTGTTTCCTAAAGATCTTCCTGGGTTACCACCCCAGCGGGAGATTGACTTCTCTATTGAGTTGGTGCCAGGTGCTAAACCTGTGGCCCGCTCACCATATCGCGTCGCGCCAAAAGAGATGGCTGAATTGAAGGTCCAATTGCAAGAGTTGTTGGAGCAGGGATACATACGCCCAAGCATGTCACCTTGGAGCGCGCCTGTTCTATTTGTGAAAAAGAAAGACGGTAGTTTGCGGTTATGTATTGACTACCGCGAATTGAATAAGCTGACGGAGAAAAACAAATATCTGATTCCACGGATTGATGACCTATTTGATCAGCTGGCAGGATCAACGGTCTATTCCAAGTTGGATTTGAAATCGGGATATTATCAGTTGAGGATTCGGGAAGGTGACATTCCCAAGACGGCGTTTGGAACACGCTACGGTCATTATGAGTTCACTGTAATGCCGTTTGGCCTATGTAATGCGCCTTCGGTATTTATGGACCTAATGCATCGAACGTTCCGAGAGTACTTGGATTTGTTCGTCATTGTGTTTATCGATGACATCTTAGTATACTCTCAGTCGGAAGAGGATCATGCAAACCATTTGTGGTTGGTCTTGCATACCCTGCGGAGGAATAAGCTTTATGCCAAGTTCTCAAAGTGTGAGTTCTGGCTCTCTTCAGTAGCCTTTTTAGGCCATGTGGTAAGTGGAGAAGATATCGCGGTGGATCCATTGAAGATAAGTGCAATTCGAGATTGGCCAGTGATGTCTTCGGTGGCCGAGGTCAGGAGCTTCCTTGGGCTTGCGGGCTACTATAGACGGTTTGTGGAAAACTTCTCACGGATTGCTTTACCTCTGACCACGCTGATGAGAAAAGATCAAAGGTTCATTTGGACGCTGGAGTGCGCGCGAGCTTTTGAAGACCTGAAGAGTCGTTTGACCACGACGCCTGTGTTGACATCGTCATGTGGTACAGATGGCTATGAGGTCTATAGTGATGCTTCCGGGAGCGGCTTAGGCTGCGTTCTTCTGCAGTTTGATAAAGTGATTGCTTATGGCTCGCGCCAGTTGAAAGTGCATGAGCGGAATTACCCCGTCCATGATTTGGAGTTGGCGGCGGTAATTTTGCGCTCAAGTTGTGGCGGCACTATCTTTATGGCGTTAAAGTGGACATCTATACAGATCACAAAAGCCTAAAGTACTTGTTGGATCAGAAAGGATCTGAATATGCGACAACGAAAGATGGATGGAGTTCCTTGGGGACTACACCTTCGAGATTCACTATACGCCCGGGAAGGGAAATGTGGTCGCTGATGCTTTGAGTCGGAAGACTCCGGTACGGGCAAGCTGGTTGCAGAGGCATGATCAGCGTTTAATCCAGGAATTGGAAGCATTGGAGATATCTTGTGTTGATAAGGGTTCGTCGACCGATGCATGCTTGAACTGGACGGAGGTTCAATATGACCTTACGTACAGAGTTCGGCGAGCAACGGAGCTTGATGAAAGTCTCCAGTGCTATGCTAAAGATGGGCCGGATGACTAGTTCTCTTGGGATAACGGTTTGTTACGAAGAAATGGTCGAATGTGCGTTCCGAATGTGGGTAAATTGAGGGAAGAGTTGATGTACGAAGCTCACTTTGCAAAGTACTCAGTTCACCCAGGGAGCACAAAGATGTACAGAGATCTGAAAAAGCTGTTCTGGTGGCCCGGACTAAAGAAAGATGTAGCACATTATGTGGCGGAATGCAATACCTGTGCGTTAGTGAAAGCGGAATGCCAGAAGCCTGGCGGTTTCCTGAAGTCGTTACCCATTCCAGAGTGGAAGTTTGATGATATTTCGATGGATTTTGTGCACGGGTTGCCGAGATCTCAACGCGGTCATGATTCAATCTGGGTGATTGTGGACCGGTTGACAAAGGTGGCGCACTTCCTTCCAAACAAAAGAGACGATTCAGTGGAAACCTTGGCCAAGCTCTATGTGGAGCAGATTGTTCGACTGTATGGTGTTCCTCGGAGCATCGTTAGTGACCGTGATGGGCGATTCACATCGAATGATTGGCGGCTAGTTCATCAAATGTTGGGTACAAAATTAGCGTTTAGTACGGCCTTTCATCCCCAAACTGATGGCCAGACTGAACGAACCAACAGGACGATGGAGGACATGCTCCGCATGTGTGCCCTAAACTTTGGTAAGAGATGGGAAGATTATATTTTTCTTGTAGAATTTGCCTATAATAATAGCTACCAAGCAAGCATCGGTATGGCACCATTTGAGGCTTTGTATGGTCGTAAATGACGTACACCATTAGCTTGGGCAGAAGCAGGCGAATCGAAGCTGAGTGGGAAAAAGGAAGTCGAAGAAGCTACCTCGCTTATACGCTCTATTCGGGAGAGGCTATTGATAGCCCAAGATCATCAAGCAAAGTACTACAATGCCAAACACCGGAACGTGGAGTTCGCGGTGGGTGATTGGGTATATTTGAAGATCAAACCCTTCAAAGGCGTGTCCAGGATTCGGCGTTTGAAAAAGCTAAGTCCGAGGTATCTTGGTCCATTTGAGGTGGTGGAGCGAGTTGGGGAAGCTGCTTATCGACTAGCACTTTCAGCAGACTTGGGTGGATTACATGATGTATTTCACATCTCAATACTTCGTAAGGCTGTTAAGGATCCAGCTCAAGTCGTAGAGATGATCGGGTACCAGTCGAGTATGGGCTAACGATGAGGGTTCGACCCATTCAGATCGAGGATCGAGCCGAGAAATAGTTGCGGAACAAAGTGATCGGGATGGTCAAAGTCCGGTGGGATAATTGTGGTTGTGAAGAGCTAACATGGGAGCGAGAGCAGACCATGCGAGCTGAATTTCCCGAGCTGTTTGTATAAACTGTAGACCGTGTACCTTTTGTTATAACAGAGTTATAGAGTTATAGCATTGTATTTGCTTGGTTCCTTACCGTGTCAATTTTCGGGACGAAATTTTGTTAAGGGGGGGGAGGATTGTAACACCCCAAAAATCTTAACAGGTCGATTTGAGTTGCAGGCTGTTTGACACGGCCTGGGACACGGGCGTGTCCCAGGGCGTGTCGTGAGTACACGGCCTGGGTCACGGGCGTGTCCCAGGGCGTATCACTCAAGAAATGGGCGATCTGAGTCAGAAGATTACACGGCCCGGAACCAAGCCTTGAACACGGCTGTGTCAGATTTGACACGGGCGTGTCCTATGCCGTGTGCTGACCCGTGTATTGCTTGTTTGTTTTGGAGCTCGGTACGGCAGGAGGGACACGGGCGTGTCACATACCTGACACGGGCGTGTCAGGTTCGACATGGGCGTGTCGATGCCCGTGTTCTGGTAAAGTTCAGTCGGTACGAGTACCGCGTGTGCCGCTTAAGGGTACACGGCCTGTGACACGGGCGTGTCACAGGCCGTGTCAGCCAAAAAAGTGTAATTTTGGGAAAATCGTGGTCGTTCCTTTTCTCTATTTGGATCCAAGGGCTCAGGTGATTCCTGGCTGGAATAAGTCACCAGAGGCTTGATTCATTCTTCACTTGGTTAAGTGAAGAGAGAAATAGAGAGGAGGAAGAAGAAGGAGGAGGAGATCAAGCCACCGGCGGAGCTCCCGCGGTCCGATTCGAGATCCGAGGCCAGCACTGTGAAGGCAAAGCTGCTGCGGTTCTTTCTCACCGGCTAGTTTTCGATGGCTCCCAAGAGATCGTCAAGGGTAACGATCTCCCTTCTTGGACATGTGAAGTCCTTCTTTTCTGCATTGCATAGGGAAAACCCTTCCCCGCGAGTGTGCGGGGGGTTGTGGTGTCCCTTGGGGTAGATATGTGAAGTCCCCCTTGTTAGAGTCCGGAATTGGAGTACGGATCTAGGCATGCTGTGTGAAGCCCATCTGGACATGCTGGTCTGGATTGGTGATGCTTGTTTGCATATCGGAGAAGACTCCGTGGTTATGGCTTGTTTGCCTTGTGCCTACCTGTTGCTTGATGCAGCAGGAAGTACTGGATGAAGTCCAGGAAATGAAGAGGGTTGGATGCAACTCTTGTGGCCGTGCGTTGCCACTTTGTGTGCGGTTGAGCCGTTGGGCTGCAACTCGATGAAAAGGCAGATTGCCGAACAAGAAAGGTGAAACCGACCCGCGCCTATAAATTGCCATGGATACTTCCGTATTCGAGGTGGCACGGCGACTTGAGCAACGGGGGGTGGCTGATCCGTACCTGCGTTATGTCCGTCCGACTTGGAAGCCTAGTTGTGGGTTTTGTTGGAGCGCATAATGAGAGTCTTAGGCCCGCGCGCCAAAAAGACTAGAATGCTCAATACCGTGTAAACGGTGGTGTTGACCCTGGTTTTCCGGTGCACCAAGAATGTGCCCTGAGTGCACGGACTGTCGGGCCGTGTGGCCGACGGTTGTGATGGCTTGAATGTGCCTGCGCGCACATAGTTGCTATTGTTGATACCATGCTGTGCAGGGAAAGAATGCTACTGCCCCGAGAAAGGGGTAGGATTGTTATAATTGGGTCAGCTGAATGCTGACCGTTGCCGTGTTTGCCACCGTTTGGGTGGATTGTCCCTATGCAGGTGCTGGAGAGCCAAGTGGTAAATGAAGGGCTGAAGCCCTACTACTGTTGCTACTGCTGCTGCGGCTAGCCCTTGAAGGCTGCGCGAATGGTTTTGTTTGTTTTGCTTTCACTCATGTATGGCCGGCCTGCGCGCCTTTGTTTGTAATTCATGATGTGTGGAAAGAGGAACTGTAAGGCCTTAAGGCCAACCCTTCAACTTTGTTGTACATTCCGTGGCTGTATATATAGAACTGTGGTTTATATATTGGACATTCCTGGTTAGAGTTCAATTTACAACTTAAAGCTTCCGCTAGCATGCTCTGAGTTAGGATACGTATATGGTTTGGTATTATTTTGTGACCTCACCGTCTGTTTGTGGCATATCGTGTGGGGCCCCGGCCGGACCTTCTACGATACGTCATGTAACGGATGGGGTCGTTACAGATGATCCCCACCTCAAAAGAAGTGGGATCATGGGAATGACCGCATGCACGATCACCGCGCCTGATCCCCCGCGCAACGATCCCATTACGCGTAATGGGCAAACCGACACAAGCCCCACCTCGCCGAGAGCGAGCGGCCGACCCCCTCTCAAACGTCGGTCGCCTGCCCTCCCTCATCACGCAAGCCCCGACTACGGTCGAGGATGCGGCCACCAGGGTCGCACCTTCTTCGGCCGCCGGTGCGGCCAAGGGGGTGGCCTCCCGGGAAGCCCCCTTCCTCGGCCGCCGGCGCAGCCAAGGGACGGCTGCTCGAGCTGCCCCCTCCTCGACCTCCGGCGCGATGAAGGGGGCGGCCTCCCGGGCCGCCTGCGTGGCCAAGGGGACGGTTTCTCGAGCCGACCCTTCCTCGGCCACAGGCACGGCCAAGGGGACAGCCGCCCGGGCCGCTCCCTTCCTCGGCTGCCAGTACGGACAAGGGGGCGGCTGCCCGGGCCGCCCCCTTCCTCGGTCGCCGGTGCTGTCAAGGGGGCGGCCGCCTAGGCGGCCCCCTTCCTCGGCCGCCATTGCGGCCAAGGGGGCGGCCTCCCGGGCCGCCCCCTTCCTTAGCTGCCCGAGCCGCCCCTTCCTCGACAGCCGGTGCGGCTAAGGGAACGACCTCTCGAGCCGTCCCCCTCCTCGGCGGCCGTCCGCGAAGCCCCGCTCCCATCGTCTGATCATCGAGAAACATCCCCAACCATCCAATTTACGCGTAACCACTCACTAACCGTCGGGTTAGTGGGGGAGGATTTAATTAATATTTTATATAGTTTATTTAAGTGGTCTCCAAGTAGCGGAATACACGCATTAAAACTATACTAAATGAAATTATGATGGTTGTTATGGTGTGTGAGTAGCCACGTAACCACCATAAACACTACCCGGAGCCTGTAAAAGGAGCCCCAGGGTTCCTCATTTCTCACCTTTCTCTTCCAAGTCTTCTTCTTCCTCAGGTTGATGCTCTGTCGAATTCCTCCTATGAGCAGCCTCCGAGACACACCCGAGCTGCACCCGAGCTACAAGCGGGCCAAGTCAAAGCCACTCGTCGAAGCCAAATTCGTCAAGTTCCAAGCGGCCCCTACAACTGCAAGTCCGGGTACTCCGCCCCCCATCCAGAATTAGCAAGTCACTATCCGAAGACCACCAGCGCGAAGCGTAATTTATAACGTCCGACATGACAGCCTGTCGTCCGTCGTGTGCCAAGTGTTCTCTCACCCAAAAATTATAACGAGAGGCATCCTGTCACCCTCGACTTCTCAAAAAATATGTAACCGTCAGGAAATAGTGGACTTTGACAGACACAGTCCCGACCACGTGGGTTTTTTACCAAGTTGAGGGGTTTTTACACGTTAAAACTGCTTATTTACAATCAACCTACTCTTTTGACTATGTGCATGCTCGATCGTTCCGAGAGCTAAGACGGTCCAAGTATTCCGATCTGACCAGGACGTCGAGTTAGTACGCAATAGTTTGGTGCCATCTGTGGGAAGCGAGTTCCCAGCATCCTCAAAAGATTGTACCCTCTGCATAACGGTACTCAAGACAGAAATTCCAACATAACTGTTTCCAAGGAACAGCTTTAATGGCAAAGAGGAGCGCCCAAACAGCTGAAGCATCTGTCCCAGGAGGGTGCACTAAGCCAACCCACTCCTATTTACTTGTAGACGTGCCCCTCGAAGCAGAAACTGTCCTCGCCCCCAACAACAGCATTGGAGGGACGAGTACGATAGATGGAGGAGAAGCAAACCGAAATTTCTCTCTCCTCATGAATATGGGAGTGCCTCTCGCTCAGCCTCCTGCACCAGCCAATCCCCTAACTCCATTGAGCCATGGCCCACCTAGGGAAGCTCCGCAAAGAGAAGCTTCAGAAGAATTCTCCAACACCGCTAGTTCCACTCACCCGGTCCCCAGAGGAGTCGGAACTGGTCGTCGCGGCCAAATACTAGAAGAAGAACCTCGCTTACCCCTGCGCGAAAGATTCACTCAAGAAGAGATACGAGAAGTGATCACTGAGGAATGCAAGTAGGTTAACCGATGAGATATTCACCCCCATTGACTTCTTCACCAATGCTCCCTACTTGCACCCCCAGTTTTGCCTCATCCAATCCTGCATGGCTTTAAATTACCGAATATTGAAACCTTCGACTGGACAGATGACCCGTTAGAACACGTCAACCAATTCAATACGATCATGAGGATCTATAATGCACTTGATCAGCTACTCTACCAAGCCTTTCTAGGCACTCTCAAAGGCCAAGCTTGAACCTGGTTCCACTCTCTAAGGGAGGGAACTATCATGAACTTTATATAACTTACAAGCAATTCACTGACCAGTCCTTTGCCAAACGAGGGGGAATCTTTGAAGGAGTTTTTCCGCCAGTTTACCACAAAGGCCCGTCAGATTCCAGAAGTAGACCCAGAACTATTGAGGGGAGTATATCTTGGAGGGCTTCACCCCAGTGGGTTCCACTCAGCACTGATGAGGGTAACTGTCCCTAGCTACCCAGATCCTATACACTACATGGAAGCACAGATAGTAGGAGATGAAGCCATCGAAGTACATCGCCAGCAGTTTGATTGAGATCAGAAACACAAGAGGGGCAGGGAACAGTCTTCAAAAGTCCAGGAAGGAAGATTCCAGAGAGAGCGCCAGAATGGCCAGCGATGACGTGACTTTCAGAGGGACCAGCCGCCCCAAGAATATACTCTATTAAATACCACCCGTACGAATGTGCATTATGCCATCTAGAACGAGCTAGCTCTGCACCACCCCAAGCAGCCTGCCCCAAGTCCCAGAAGTAACCTTTCAAAGTATTGTGAATTCCATCGGGCAATCAGACACCATGAAAGAGTGTGTGAGACTGAAGGACGAAATCGAGCGTCTAGTTTGCTAAGGACTCCTTGGAAGGTTCCTACAAGGACATATGCAGGATCATCAAGCTCCTCCCCGACAGCCAAGTGATCAGCAGAACCCTTAGCAAGGAGGAGCCGGTGGCAGGCAAATGGTTAGAAACATCGAAACTATCGCCGGCTCACCAATCCTCTCTACCCAGATACTTTTAGTAAGCACCCTGGGAGATGTAAGAAGCAAGCGAGAATCCACCAAAGCCTTTGGGGATGAGGATCTCGAGCGAATCCATACACCCTACCAAGACCCTCTCGTGATCAGCGTAGGGATCAGTGATCCCTGCTATAAGGTCGAAAGGATACTCGTCGACAATGAAAGTTCAGTCGATGTCTTATTCCTCTCCACTCTTCAAAGCATGAAGCTTACCATCCAACATCTCATGCCGGCAGCCGGACATGTCTACAACTTCGACAACCATCCAATCCGAGTGCAAGGGACGATAACTCTACCAGTCACCATGGTAGAGTTTCCACGGCAAAATATGCATGAAATCTAGTTCGTCGTGGTAGATTCAAACTTACCCTACAATGTAATATTCAGGAGACCCATTCAGTCACAATTCTAAGCCATTCCTTCAATCCCCCACCTCGCCACGAAATTCCCCACTACTGGAGGGACAAGTATTGTACGAGGAAACCAAGAAGCTGCCAAAATTTGTTATACCAAGCAAGCCCAGCAAGTTGAAGCCGTAGTCCAGAATATCAGTGACTCCTTATTTTGAACTTCCTAAGAGTATTTTTATCATATTTGAACTCTATGACAAGTACGAACCACAAAACTGGACACGTACATACAATCAGTTATTCAAACATTATGTTTCCTGTTCTACAATGTTCGCCTAGTTTTAGGTAAGACTAAACCGCGAGCGATCCTCGTGCGAACTAAACCGCAAGTAATCCTCATGCGAACTAAGCCGCGAGTGATCCTTGTGCAAAAGGTAAGACTGTGCATACGGGTTGAATACCAAAGCGGTTCATCGAACCTGCCCTTGTATGCCAGGACGTCTTCAGGGCCCGCCCCCTCACGACCAAGCCGCGAGCGATACTCGTACAAACTATATCGCGAGCGATCCTCATGCGAACTAAGCCGCGAGCGATCTTCGTGCGAAAGGTAAGACTATGCATGCGGATTGAATACAAAAGCTATTCACCAAATCTACCCATCTATGCTAGGACGTCGTCAGGGCCTGCCCGCTCACTACAAAGCTGCGAGTGATCCTCGTGCGAACTAAGCCGCGAGCGATCCTTGTGAGAACTAAGCAGCGAGCGATCTAAGTGCGAATTAAGCCGCGAGTAATTCTCGTGCAAACTAGGTTACTAACCAACTATAGGTATAATTATAGCCTTCACAAAGCAACACTACGAGCCAAACAATACTCAAGCAAGAAAAATGAAAAAGGGACACAATCATCATCAAAATCAACGCACAAATACGTGCGCAAGCATGCCAGATAAGAACCATCAAATAACAATGGCGACCCACAAGACACCAGACTGGAAAAGCAAAAAGTGAAAACACACACTAATACAAGGAAACTACGCTGCTCCATGTCGGCTGCGTCAACATCAGAACTCTCATCGCCAGAGATATCATCAAATCTAAGTCCAAATACATCGCATCCCAAGCTCCTACCAACAAGATGAAAAGCCATCGAGACTCCACGCCTGAGGGCCACCTCTCGAACGTCTTCCATCTGAGGCTCTACCTCCTTGCTCCAGATCTCATCATGAACTTCCTCACTGATCAAGCACCGATCATACATGTAATCCAGAGACTCCATATACTATGCAAGGCCAACAACTTTCAACTCTGACACATGGCTATCAGAAGATAATGCCTCCACTTGGGCCTTCATCACACAAAGCTCCGTCTCTAAACGAGAAGTCTCCTCTTGAGTACGCTTCAGCATTTGTGTAGTCCTTTTCGCTAGAGATTTCTCCAACTCCAGAGAGGCCTGAGTCTCCTCCAATTCTGCCTTCAGCTCCTATCTAATCCGGTAAAATCGAGAAATGTCCCGGTCATGATCATCCTTCAAAGCGATAAGAGAGCCCTCCATAGCTCAAAACTTATCCTGAAGGGCCAGATACCCGCCCTTCAAGCTTACATAATGATCATTCCAAGTAATGACTATCTGAACCTGAGCCTCAATCTGTAAAAGAAAAGGATGGGGAAAAGTCAGCACAATACAACAATGAAGAAGAGCCAAAAATGATCAAGCTCACTTACCACTTTATTCATCGCCTTCAAAGAAGAAGATAGCCTCGAAGCCGCTGCCTCCATAGGGAAAGACTTGGGGGTAGATGAACCAAGAACATGTACCTCTAGAGGCAAACCTCCATGCCCACCAAAAGGGGAGTCATCACTTGCAGAAAACTAATAAGGCGCCGCACCACCGCCATCCCGAGAAACTACAATAGCCTTCTATTTTTGACTATAACCCAAGGTTGTCTTAGCGGTCCGCCTAGAGACTGAAGAAATTCCACACCGCAACAAGCGCTTCTCTTCCATGAACGAAGAAATGCTTAATAGATGGTTCACCAACTCGCAAGGCTCTGAAAATCCAAGTACAATAGAAAACTATAGCACTCTCCCTTTTTGACGACGACAACGGTCAGACAATGCGTTCCACAGCTCCGGCAAGCCCCAAGAATTCCTAACATAACCAAACAAAGTATTTCCGTGGCAGTAGTCCGTCTGAATCTCAAAATCAATCCAACTTTTGTTACTATGAATCTCCACACTCTCACCACAGTCATAGCAAACATCACTCCAATCCCGAAAATAGCCCAAAGAAATTTTTCCGCCGTGCTCACAAAAGAAGACAACCAACCCAATGAGGGGTACTATTGGGAATTGTGCCCTTCAAAGTTCCTTAGAATTTGAAGAAGCATCACCAATCATGCTAAGGGTCATAATGTATTTGATGTATGCTTGAGTTATTGCATGCATGTTGTCCTTGATTGGACAAGTGAATAGGAAGAGGAAGTTGGAAGTCAGAAAATTTGACTAAGCCTTAACCGTTGAGACAGCTGAGATCAATGTCTCAGCAGAACCGCTGAGACAGCTGAGAAACTAAACACATATCATTGAGAGAAGTGTTGGTCTCAGCTAAACCGCTGAGACAGAAGATAGTCTAGGCTGTGAAGAAATAATCGTTGAAACAGAACACTGTCTCAGCTATGAAGAAGAAACCGTTGAGACAGTTGATAAACCGCCGAGACAGAAGTGTCTCAGCTGTGAAGAAGAAACCGCTGAGAAAGTTGAGAAGGAACCGTTTAGACAAAGCCAACAGAAATTTTCTAAATCCAGAAAGTGGAATTCATCGAGCTCAGCTCACAGATCGTCGAGCTCAAGTTAAAGGTTGATGATTCAAAGTTCGTCGAGCTCAGCTCACTGATCATCGAGCTCAATTTGAAGGTTAAAGATTCAGAGTTCATCGACCTGATCTCGCCTTTTGTCGAGCTCAAGTTGAAGGTTGAAGATTCAGCGTTCGTCGAGCTCAGCTCATAGATCGTCGAGCTCATGTTAAAGGTTGAAGATTCAGAGTTCATCGACCTAAGCCCGCCTTTCGTCGAGCTCAAGTTAAAGTTGAAGATTCTGAAGTTCGTCGAGCTCAACACAGAGTTCGTCGATCTCATATCAATGATCATCGAGCCCAGTCCAAATACTTCATGCCATTGCGGGAAAGCTATAGTAGCGTTGGAAGCTACTGTTTGTCTTCTTCTGATGGAGGTGGCACTCACCATACTTGACTGTGCCCACATTCAAATTGTGTCGTTGATTCAAATCAACAGATATAAAAGGAAGAGAAGAAAAGAAGATTAGGGTTAACAAAAAATGAAAACGAAAGTAGAAAATGAAAAAGAGGTAGCTTGACTTCATCTTCTTCGACAAGATTTAAAGCAAAGTCTAGCAGTGAAAGATAGAAGGCGAAGATATCTAAAGCTTCATCCAGTTCAGCAAGACTGTTCTTTGGAGAATAAGTTGGCTGATTCAATCTATCAGGAAGAGGAGATAGCTATGTGAAGGGCTGTAAGCCTTCAATAGCAGTTGCTGCCTTAAGTATAACAGAGAAATTGGTAGCTGTAGAAGAAGACTCATCCCTTCTACAGCAAGTGGGCTGGACTGATATCTGCTCAGTCCAGCAAGTTAGACTCACAGATTTATCTCTGAGTCAGTATTTCAATTTTACTGAATGCTTTCCTATAGGATTCAGTTTATCTGAATCTGAGTGTAGGTCACTTTGTGCCTGAGTGGTAGGTGACTAATTTGTCACTGAGGTAGGTGCCCTACTGGGGTACTGAGGTAGGATCCAAGTGTGGATCTGAGCTATGGGGCTTAATTGTCTGAGGTAAGAGAGTGTTACTCTCTGAGGTAGGATCCAAGTGTGGATCTGAGGTAGGGCTGTCCTCCCAGCCTGAGTGTAGGGCCTAGTGCCTGAGGTAGGTGACTTGTGAGTCACTGAGTTGTTAGTGACAAGTGTTTCACTGAGTTATAGGCCTTATAGGAGGCTGAGCTGTAGGTTCCTGGAAGGGCACTTATGTAGGTACCTAGAAAGGTACTGAGTTGTAGGAGTGCTGCAGCACTCTGAGAGTAGGGCTGTGTGCCTGAAGTTTTAGGGCTGAGAAGCCTAAGCTGTAAGCCTTAGAAATAAGGCTGAGGTAGGTGGTCAGTAGACCACTGAGCTGTAGGAGCACTGCAGGGATCTAAGGTAGGAACCCTTATGGTTCTGAGTTTAGATTCTGAAAAGAATCTGTGTATAAGGCTGAGGGATTGAGGTATAAGCTCTGAGGAGCATATTGGTGGAGTTTGTGCCTAGTCCAACAAATCAGTTGGATAGGTGGGAGGGAAAGTGGATGTACCCAATTGGGGAACCACTATAAATACTTGTGTGCTTGCTGTGTTGCTTGTTTCTTTCTTATATTGCAGGTAATTAGGACAAGCTCTAGATCACCAAACCTATAAATAGCAAAAAGGCTTATGTAATTTCAAAGACCTATTCACCCCCCCCCCCTCTAGCTGACTAGCTAACCTTTAAGTAATAACTTTCAGGTACCGCCCCCAAGGGAGTAAACTGAGAAATCGGCATGCCACAGGACTTCAGAATCTCGATCACATCCTCATACGGGGGAGCCAAAATCCTGATCTCAAGGTAGTCTCACAGATCGTCAACCAACCACGAGGAGGATTTTGGACCCTCTCCTCAACATGCGGTATCCTCACTTCAAGATCGGCAGGTAGGCTGAACCTCCTCCAAATTGCAACATAATCTTCGCTAAGAGAGGAGCGAAGACGCATCGACCACGCAGTATGCTTCGGGCCCTATCAAAAAAATCAAAAACAAATTTAAACTAAAAAGTCCGATCAAAGATCATCCACCCTCGTCATCGTTGGGTCCATTGATCCCAATGGCCCTGATTTGATGATGTCAAACAAGTCAATGAGATAGACATAGTTGTATTTTATGTGTGTCTAAGTTCATGTGTGTAGTACAGTCCTTGTGATAATGATCAAGCAGGTGGACTCAAAGAAGTGGCTGGAAGGGCAAAAGATTTGCCTAAGTCCACAGGCATTGAGTGAAATCTATTAACTCAATGCCAGGTAAGTATAATCGTTGAGTATAGTCAGCCAAACATGTTGGCTTGCAAGAAAATCAGCTAAGTACACAGGCGTTGAGTTTGTTGAACTCATTCAACGCCATATAACAAAAGGCGCTGAGATAGTTAAATCCTAAACAAAAATAGGATGAAATGTGGCTAAGTCCACAGAAGTTGAGTGTAGTCTACTCACTCAATGTCATACAGCATAAAGTTTTGAGATAGGCTGAGACAGCCAAAGCCTAAAAAGTAATGAGCAGAAAAGTGGCTAAGTCCACAGGCATTGAGTGTAGCTCAGTCACTCAACGCCATAGCCCAGGCAATCAAATCCACAGAAATTTCTGTGTTGAATTTTTGACTAAGTAGTTAGGCGTTGAGTGTAGCTTTCTCACTCAACCACATGATACAAAAAATCTTTCTAAGCAGTTAGGCGTTGAGTGTAGCTCACTCACTCAACGCCGTGGGACAAAATTTATCTAAGTAGCAAGACGTTGAGTGAAGCTTCATCACTCAACACCATGTTGAGTCTGTCAATGCCAAACTTCAACAAGAAGGTAAGATTATAGAAAATAAGGCTAAGTATAAAAGCGTTGAGTGAAGCTTATACACTCAACGCTCTCAACGCTTTTAAGCAAAAAGGGCAGAAGAATATGACTGAGGCAAAAAGCGTTGAGTGAGGCATATACACTCAACGCTCTCAATGCCTAACAGGGTTGAAGAAAATTCTAAGTCCAGAATCGTTGAGTATTGCTTATCCACTTTTTGTCGAGCTGAGCTTTGCATTCGTCGAACTGAGTTCAGAGTTCGTCGAACTCAGCATTCACTTGTTCGTCGAACTAAAGATTTCTGGAATGATGCTTGATTTCGTCGAGCTGCTAAGTCATTTCATGGTATGCAGAATTGCTTTAACACCTTGAATTAGCCAATTATCCAAGTTGGATTCCAGCTTCTCAATGTTGAATTTGACTTCAACGAGTCCATTATTCATGTCTTTCTCCACCTCTTCTACTTTTTCAAGTACTTTCTTCAAGGACAGATCAAAGTGAGCTCTCTGCTTAGAAATCATTGATTCAATAGATTTCAGCAGAGTATTATGAGAACTGGAACTACGAATATCCTCATCCTGAGGTCTTGGAGGTGAAGGATGTGTTACTTGAGATACATGAGCCTTCAAGAAATAATGAGATCTATAGTCTCTAGGACTTGAGGAAGCAACTCTACTTCTCCTTCCTCATTAGAAATCTCAAGAAAGTTCTCCCCCTTAGCTGGAGCAACAAATCTTTTTAGAGTTTCCAAATCCTACTGGGTATTGTCTCGAGGGCCACCTTGGATGTTGGCAATCCTTTCCTCAAGCTCAAGTATAAACTTATCAAGTTGGTCTTGGAGAAGATTAGATGGCTGGTTCATCTCCCCCTCAGCCATAGTTGGAAGATCTTTCAGGAAACAGACTACCAGACAGCATCAACAATTTAACCATCATCATCATCATTCTCCTCAGCAATACCATCAAGATCAGCATCATCATAATCATCAACCTTAGCATCAACATCATTATAATCAATATTTTCATCAACAATAAGAACAATTGTATCTGAAACCACTGTCTCTGTAATCTTTTCGAATATGTGTGAAAACAGAATGCCCCTAAGTCCTATTTATATATTTTTAAAGTTTTGAAGAGAGAGAGAGGTGTGTACCTAGTTGGAAAAGACTCTTTGGATCCAATAAGTATGACTTAGAAACAAAAATTTAGATCTTTAGTAGATTTCTCGAAATGACTCGAGAAAGCATGATAAATTCGTCGAAATGACTTACGAAGACTAGGGTAATTCATCGAAATGACTCGTGAAGAAGTTCTGATTTCACGAGAAGTCTCGATGAATTCGTCAAAATTACACAAGTATACTCGACGAATTTTCCTTAGATTTTTTGAGATGAAAATTCCTGTTCTTTGACTGATTTTTGGACTGTCATGACTCCTTATTGAGCATACCAAGTTTCATTTTGAAGAAAGAAAACTTGGCCTCATCCAACAGCTTTGTGAATATATCGGGAACTTGCTTATCCGTCGAGACATAACTGAGATTGATGTCCCCATTCTCCACATGCTCCCGGATGAAATGATACCTTATCTCGATGTGCTTTGTCCGACTGTGAGAGATTGGATTATGAGCAATTGCTATGGCGCTGGATGAGTCGCAAAACATAGGAATCTCATTCAAATTCATGTTGTAGTCTCTAAGCTGATTCCTTATCTATAGAAGCTATGCGCAACAACTGCCTGTAGAGATATATTCTGACTCGGCAATTGAGATTGCAACACAATTTTTCTTCTTACTGCTCCATGAGATATGTCTTCTTCCTAGGAACTTACACGTCCCAGAAGTGCTTTTCCTATCATTCATACTTCCTATAAAGTTGGCATCTGAAAACTAATTAGTTTGCAGTCATTACTTCTTAGGTACCATAAGCCAAGATTTAGTGTACCTTTAAGGTATCTCAAAATCCTCTTTGTAGTGGCATAATGAGATTCCTTAGAGTTCACCTGGAATCTAGCACATACACTTGTTGAAAACATTATGTATGGTCTACTCGCAGTAAGGTAGAGCAAGGATCCAATTATGCTTATGTACTTAGATTCATCAAAATGTTTTCCTTTATCATCCTTGTCCATAGTCATAGTTGAACCTATTGGAGTCCTCATTGAGGTTGTGTTCTCCATTCCGAATTTCTTAATTAACTCCTTGGTGAACTTCGTTTAAGAGATGAAAATTCCATTTTTAGATTGCTTCACCTGAAGTCCTAAGAAATATTTCAGCTCTCCCATGCTACTCATTTCAAACTTCCTTTGCATCAAGTTAGAAATTTTTTTTGCAAAGGTTGTCTTCCGTAGATCCAAAAATAATGTAGTCGATATAGATTTGTACGAGCAAAATCTTGTCTTTTACTTTCCTAAGAAATAATGTCTTATCTATCTTTTCTCTTATGAACTTATTCTTAAGAAGAAAGCTAGATATCGTCTGATAACAAGCTCGAGGTGCTTGTTTAAGATCATATAAAGATTTATGAAGGAAATAAACATAATCATGGAAAGAAGAATCTACAAAACCTAAGGGTTGTTCCATGTATACTTCTTCCTTTAAATACCATTAAGGAAGGCTTGCTTCATGCCCATCTGATAAACCTTGGATCCTTTGTGATCAGCGTATGCAAGGAACAACTTGACTGCTTTGAGTCTTGCCACTGAAACAAAGGTTTGATCGAAGTCAATCCCTTCTTCTTGTCTATCCCTTTGGCTACAAGTCTAGCTTTATTCTTTATGATTATGCCATCTTCATCCAGCTTGTTTTTGAAGACCCATTCCATCCCGATCACATTTTATCCTTTGGGTCTTGGTACTAGCTCTCAAACTTTGCACCTCTTGAATTGATTGAGCTCTTATTCCATTACAATGATCCATGAAGCATTTCTATTTGCTTCCTCCAATGATCTGATAAGCTGGATGATCTCTTGAGTGTCTGATCACTAGATTCCTCGCATCATCTATGCTACTAAGTGGTTTTGCTACTTCTGGTGCATCTTCTTCAATTTGATGGAGCTCTTCATCTTGAAGTTCTTCTTCCACTAGGCATGGAGTGTTGACTTTGATTATGCTTGGAGCATTTTCCTTTTCATTTCTTCCAAGCATAGTTCTTTTAACTTTATACCTGCATCTTCAACAAATACACTAGAGGAGCTGCTATGTAGTATGCTCATCTCATCAAACACAACATTAAAGATTTCTTTTACCACAAGGGTTTTCTTATTAAAATCTTATATGGATTACTATGGCTACAATAACCTACAAAAATACCTTCAAAACATTTTTCACTAAACTTAATTTTGTAATATTTCTCATTATTAAATGCAAAGCATTTACTACCAAAGATTCTAAAATAAGACATAGTTGGTTTCTTACCCTTCAATTGTTCAAAAGGTGTCTTATGATGGTTCTTGTTTATGAGCACTCTGTTTTGCACGTGGAAATCACTGTTGACGGGCTCCGCCCAGAATTACTATGGTAAATAAGAATCATTCAACATAGTTCTGCATGCCTTTATGAGAGTTCTATTCGTTCTCTCAGTGACTCCATTTTTTTGTAGAGTGCGAGGAGAGGAAAACTCATGAAAGATACCTAGACTGTCACAGAATTTTTTCATCGTACCAGATTCAAATTATGTTCTGTGGCCACTTCTGATTTTGACCATAGAGCAGTTCAATTCGTTTTGAATTTGCCTAACAAAATTAGTGAAGGATTCATATGTATCTGACTTGTGTTTCAAAAAAAACACTCATGCAAATCGTTAGTAATCATCTATAATAACAAATGTGTAAGATTTACCTCCTAAATTACGAATCTACAAGGGACCAAATAAGTCCATATGGAGCATATATAAGCATCTGGTAGAATCATTGCCAACGACGCTCTTAAAGGTAGTCCTTGTCTGTTTACCCATTTGGCATAAGTGATAAGGTCTCTCTTTAATGCACTTAATAGTGGGGTCATCATGCACTAAGTTGTGAGAAATTAATAAATTAATAGTTTTTAAAATAATATGTGTTAATTTCTTGTGTCATTGATCATAGAGAGATGCACTATCTTTTACTAAAAAACACGCCGATGTAGAAAAGTTTAAACAAAGAAAATTTAAATAGAATATATTTCTACTCCGAGTGCCTGTAAAAATAGCTTTTGAGCTATTAGACATTTTATCAGGCACTTATCTTAGTAGAACTCTACCATATAGCCTTTGTCACATAATTGACTTATGCTAATGAGATTATGTTGTAATCCCTCAACATACGCCACGTCTATGAAGGATACTATATCGCTAGTAATCATACCGTAGCCTTTAGTGATTCCCCTGCCTGAACAGCCAAAAATAATTTTTGGAGCATCCTCAACTAGGGTATAGTTTTGAAGTAGGCTTCTTGCCCCGATCATATGCTGAGAGTATCCACTGTCCAAATACCAAATTGGCATTTTGTTGGCCTTTGGACATACCAGTATTTATAAACTAATTTCCCTTAGGAACCCAAACAGGTTTGGGTCCTTAGTTCTTGGTTAGTTGAACACCACTAGGAGTGTTAATATTGCGAGTGGTCATTCTAGCAGTGTTAACTCGTGGGGTTCTAAGATTTATAGGATTAAACCAACAATTGATGGTAAAGTGACCAACCTTGCCGCAATACCAACAATCAAACTAGTTGTATCTTCTCTTGTTCTCCTGCTTTACCTTTTGAAAGGGCGGTCTTACAGGGCAGATGGCTTGGAGGGAGAAGCCTCATGATTACAACACATACAATACTTCTTCGTCTCTAGTAGCTTGACAACAATAGGCTTTACCTTTGGTGTCCTCTTGGCACTCGGTCAATGAACGAATGGTCCATAATCCTTAAGGATGATTTCTTCATGGGGTGCTTTTAGAGCACTCGTCCCAAAATTTCTAGGGCCTCTCCATCCATGGTAGTTTTTGTTAGGATCAACATATGTTGGTCTAGCAAGGTGACTATAGGTTGCCTCAAAGTCATACTTGTTTGTAGGGAATATGACTTTATTGATCGTAGTGTGACTTTGAGCAGCGTTCCCTTTACCTTTAACGGATTTATGTCCAACTCTGCTACCCATCTTTGGAGTATAAAATCCACTTATGAGAGGAAGGGCAGTGTTTAGCTTCGAGAAGCTTGCTACAAGCTTCGAGAAGCTTTCTACAAGCTTGCTACAAGCTTGCCAACAACTTTTCTTCCAGTTCATCTATGACTTTCTCTTTCATCCTTATTAGTTCAGTAGAGGTTCAGAGTTCCTCTTTTAAGGATTGGAGTTTGTCTCTGAGAGGAGTCAATTTTTCAATTTCTACTCTCATACCAGATTCTACTACTTTGAGAGAGCTAATCTCCTTGGCCCGAGTTTTGACCACCTTACGGCATTTTTCAAAACTTTCCAACAGTACCTTATAGTGAGCCAATAAATCTGATTCATCCTTAGAAGAATAGTCTCTATGACAACCCGACAAAGTATCCGACTCAGATAGCGGTGTATGAGAATTTACCTTCCCATTATACTGGGAGTTGACTTCATCCTCATCAATATGTTCCATGAGCCCAAAGTAGGCTTCCTCATCTGAGCTTGACTAGTGTGAGTCGCTGTTGCTCGGATTCTTTGGCTTCTTTTCTATAAATCTCTTTTCCTCCTTCTTCTTACCTTTGAAGGGTCTCCTCTCTTTCTTCTTAGATCCAGCCTTCTTCTTGTAAGGACAGTCAATGCTCATATGCCATGACTTATTACAACAGTAGCACATGATGTTAGTTGAAATATGTTTATTCAGTTTTGAGTTATATTTGTCATTGATGTTGTTGCTTTTCTTATAGTGATCACCATCACTACGTGATCTCCTATAATTAGATGAGGAGGGATGATTTCTCATTTTCCTTCTCTTGCTAAGCATTCTCTTTAATTATTTGGAGAGTAAAGAGATCTCTCCATCTGATATTTAAAAGCATGAGGTGCTTTTCTCTGAGTCTTCCTGATCACATATGGTTTGTGTTCTGGCAGGAGACATAGCTCTAGCCATCCTTAGTCCTTCATCCTTCAGTGTCACTGACTTTTTTCTGGTTGAGGACCTTCTTCCCTCTTCTTCAACTTTTCTTGTGTTGATCTGAAGTTTATATGAAGGCAGCTTTCCAAACAGATTCTGGGGGGTCAGTGTCGGTGAGTTTACCAAACTCCCTTATCGCGCAAACCTTGTTATCCCTTTATTTTGATAGAGATCTCTAGAATTTGTCGTTAAGTTCACCGTTTGTGAATGCCCGACTATAGTTCCTCTAGTCGTTAATGATCTTGAAGAAGCTCACATAACAATCAGCCATCGAGTCTCTTTTTCTTTGTTTGAATACCTCATATTCCTGGTTGAGGAGGGATTTTCGATCATCCCTAACCTCCTCTATTCCTTCCATGAGAACAATTAGATAAGTCCACTTTTCTTTGGCATACTTATAGTGGATTAAGTTCTGTAACATGGAGTCGTCCACAACACTTGCAATGATGTTCTTTGCTTTCTTATCTAGAGAGAAGAGCAATCTCATCTTTGATCAGATCCAACATCTTCTTAGGAACCATCAGACTTGGATTGATGGTTGAAACATTCATAGGCACATGAGGACCTTCTTCAACAATATGAAAAATTCTGGGATCGCCAGCTTCCATGAAGAACCTAACTCTTTCCTTCCACATGGGGAAGTTTTCCTTAGAACACACAAACAACTTCATGGGGGACATAACTTGCTTCTGTCCATATCAGAAAATCTTGTGCTTAACTTGACAACTAGATTGAGATCTTATTCATGGTGTTAACCTTTTAACGAACAACCTCGCTCTGATACTAATTGAAAGTATTTAGTTGTCTACCTAAGTCACCTATAGTGGGGTGAATAGGTGAGTTCTGCATCTTTTTGCGGAATAAAAAATTGGTAATAACAAACACACATAAGCACACCATAGACACAAGGATTTATAATGGTTCCCCAAGATGAGTATGCCCACTATCCCGCCTCGCCTATAATGGTCACCAAAGATTACCTTAGGGTCATTCTTGACTTTATAGTGTTCCAGCAGTTCCTTGTTCCTAGTCATATGTTTGGAGCACCCACTGTCCAAGTACCACAGCTGGATTGTGGAAGGACATCACCCCACTTGCACAAGCAATTAAAAGTTAGTTGGGACCCAAGTTACTTTGGGCTCATTGCTTCTTTTATTTTAGGTGGTAATGAAGTATAAGATGGTTTTTCATGATAACGCTTGGGATGAAAGAATGTTGGTCTATTAAACAAACAACTCCCATCATTATATCCATATTTATTACAAAAGTTACATTTAGATTTTGTTGGGTCCATTGATCCCAATATCCCTGATTTGTAAGAAGACAAACTAGTCAATGATATAGACCAAGTTGTATTTGATATGGTTGCAAGTTAATACATGCAGGTTAGTCCTTGTTACAATAATAGGATAGGTGGACACAAAGGAGTTAGCTGGATAGGCAAGAAAAATTACCTAAGTACATAGGCATTGAGTGGAGCAAGCTCACTCAATTCCAGATGGCTTAAGGAAGGATGCTGGATAAAAAAATGCAGCTAAGTCCACAAGCATTGAGTGAAGGCAGTTCACTCAACGTCATAGCACAAAAAGCGCTGAATAAAGCCGGGTCTGTCAAAGCCTAAGCAGTGTAAGCCAGAAAAACAGCTAAGTCCACAGGCATTGAGTGATGTCAACTCTCTCAATGCCTTACGGAATAATTCGTTGAGTATTGCTGCCTAGGTCAAAGCCGCGGAGTTTTTGTCAAAGAAAAATAAGCTAAGTCCAGAAGTATTGAGTGAAGCCAGTTCACTCAACGTCATACTGATTCTGTCAACGCCATAGAAGATAGACTGGAAAATATGACTAAGTCCACGGGCGTTGAGTGAAGCAAGTTCACTCAATGCTAGATGACAGAAAGATTTGAGTCAAGATCTAGCAATCAAAGCCATGGGGAAAGAGTGAAAAATGGATAAGTACAAAAGCATTGAGTGATAAAGCTACACTCAACGCTCTCAACACCATGTAGTGGAGCAGTTACGGCCAAGTACAAAAGCATTGAGTGATGAAGCTACACTCAACACCCTCAACACCAAGGTTACTGAAGAAGCAGAAAATAATCTAAGGCAAAAAGCGTTGAGTGATGAAGCTACACTCAATGCTCTCAATGCCTAGGATGCAGAAAGAGAAGAAAGGTAAGCTAAGTCTAAAAGCAAAAAATGGATAAGTATAAAAGCATTGAGTGATGAAGCTACACTCAATGCTCTCAACACCATGTAGTGGAGCAGTTACAGCCAAGTAAAAAAGCATTGAGTGATGAAGCTACACTCAATGCCCTCAACACCAAGGTTGCTGGAGAAGCGAAAAATAATCTAAGGCAAAAAGCATTGAGTGATGAAGCTATACTCAAAGCTCTCAATGCCGAGGATGCAGAAAGAGAAGAAAGCTAAGCTAAGTCTAAAAGCATTGAGTAAAGTTCATTCACTCAACGCCACTCAACGCCAAGGAAGTTGCAAAATGACTAAGTACAGAATCGTTGAGTGAAGGTCATTCACTCAACGCCAAGTGTTGGGTACATTGGAAAATGTGTACCTGATTTGAAGAAGCCCAACTTAGCTCAATGATATACATCAAGGTGTATTTGATGTTGTTTTAAGTTGACATGTGCAGGTGGAGAATTGATAAAGTATGCAGAAAAATTCTAAGTCCAAGTGTCGACACAAAGGAAGCAGTGTCGACACACAGAAGAAAATAGTCGACACAACACTGGGAAGCAGTGTCGACACATAGCAGTTAGTCTACAACTACACTGGGAAAAAGTGTCGACACAGAAGAAGTAAGTCGACACAACACTGGGAATTTGTGTCGACACAGAAAAAGAGTCGACACAATACTGGGAAATTGTGTCGACACAGAAGAAAAGCGTCGACCTCAAACATTGGGAGAATGTGTCGACACAGAAGAATATAGTTGATCTCAAGATTGTCGACATCATCTGAATGTGTCGACACAGAAGAAAATAGTCGACCTCAAGTTAGTCGACACCAGCAGAATATGTCGACACATTGTGATTAAGTCGACACATAATAGCAGAGTTAAAAAAAAATGAATGTGTCGACACCTGAAGGCTAAGTCGACACTTACTAAAGTTATGATTCTACAACAATTGTGTCGACACACAGGACTTGTGTCGACACACTGAAGAGTCAAGATCAAGTTATTTGCAGAAGAAGCTGTGTCGACTCAAAGGCAACTTAGTCGACATCACTGAAGACTGTGTCGACACCAAAGTCAATTATGTCGACACAAATAGACAGATTGTCTCGACACTTTCTGACAGACTGTTTCAACAACTTGTGATTCAAGACTAAGGCACAGGACTTGTTTGAAGACTTGACAGCTGTGGGTTATCACCGGTTAACTGAAGTTGTCAGAGTTGTCAGAAAACGGTTAGAAACCGGATCAGCCGGTTACCATGAAGAATGTCTATAAATAGACAGATTCAGAAGAAAAAAAAAACAACATATATAGAACTGACCTTTTGAAATACGTTGGATCAGAAAGTGGAGAAGGATTACAATTCTACTCATTTCAAGAAAGTGCTAGGCACTTAAGAAGATCTTCTCCGGGAGATCTAAGAAGACTATCTAAGGATAGATCTAAGAAGAGTTCTAATCAGAATTCAGAAGAATCATTCAAAGTTCTGGATAGAGAGAGATCAAGTCAGAATTTGAAGAAGAAGAAAGAATCCACCAGTGGATTCTCAAGAAGCTGTTTGGAATCAACTCAGCTAAGTACATTTTCAAGAAGCTTTGAAGAAGGCTAAGAAACAGTTGATTGCATCAGCTGATCAAGAATTGTCATTGCCTTTTCTCTCTCAACTTTGGCAAGACAATTAAAACAATCTTTTCTATATTTCTGTAGGATTTGTTTATACAGATCTGAGTTGTAAGCCTATGTTATAAAGGCTGAGTGTAAGAGTGTTGAACTCTGAGTGGTAGGGCTGTTTGCCTGAGTGTAGGAGAAGGATATTCTCTGAGTTGTAGGCCTTGGGGCAAGGCTGAGGTAGGGCAGTTGTGCCTGAGTTGTAGGAACCAGTTGGGTTCTGAGTTGTAAGATCTATTGATCTGAGATAAGTGGAAGTTTGGCCGAATCTAGCATACTGCTAGATAGGTGAAGGGGGAAAGTGGATGTACCCAGACCTTGGGGAACCACTATAAAACATAGTGCAATCTGTGATGTTTTTGTTTTCTGTGATTGCTGTGTTTATTATATTAGTTATTAAATTGAATTCTGCCTAGAAGTTTTAGAAAGAGAAGCAGAACCTATTCACCCCCCCCCCCCTCTAGGTGTTTAGGCTGCCTTGAAAGTTAAACTATCAAGTGGTATCAGAGGGAGGTTCCTCAAAAAGGACTTAACAGTCTGAGGTAGATCTGATAGGCAGATTCAAGAATCAAGAAGATGGGTTCTGGAGAGAATCATAAGGAGCTAGGGTCAATGAAATTACCCATATGCAAGAAGGAAATCTTTGGGATCTGGAAAGAAAGAGTCAGATTGTTTATGGAAGCATCTGACCCAAGGATTTACATCACAGTACAGGAAGGCCCCTTCATACCAATGAAGATATCTGTTCTTGATGCAAATATCCAAACACCAAAGACTTATTCTGAAATGACCAAGGATGAAATCATCTTGGCTACCATGGACAAAAGGGCACAGAACATCATTGTCAGTGCCATAGATGATTCAACATTTCAGAATCTGATTCACTGCAAGACCTCCAAGGAGATGTGGGACACATTGATTGTCTACATGGAGGGATCAGAAGAAGTAAGGCTGGACAGAAAATCTATGCTAAATCAGGAGTATGAAAGTTTTAGACAAGGAAAATCTGATAGCATAACTGAGTGCTATAAGAAATTCTATAGAATTGTGAATGAGCTAATTTCCTATGGAAGAGTCTTCAGTACCTATGAACTGAATGACAAATTCTTAAGATCCTTATCAAAGGATTGGGATACAAAGATCTGTGCCATAAGAGAAGTGGCAAAATTGGCAGAGATATCTCCTCCAACTCTGTTTGGAAAGTTGCTATCCTATGAAATGCAACTTATGGTAAGGAAGGAGGAGGAAAGAAACTCAAGAGGAGAGCATAGAGAAAAGACTGTGGCATTTAATGCTGAAGCCACTAGAAAGAATAGGAGGAAATCACCATCTCCTCCTAAGGAAGTTGAAGAAGGTAGTTCTGAAAATTCAGATAAGGGTTCAGTCAGCTGTGATTCAGATGCAGACTTTGCTGCATTCACTAAGCAATTTCAAAGGTTCTTGAAAAAGAAGCAATGGAAGTCTAGGCCTTCCTCATCACAGCAAGTAGATGACTATTATCAGAAGAGAAAGTCATCAAGGAAAGAGAAAAGCAGGTCAAAGCCCAGCAAAGCCACTACTTCAAAGATTGTCTGCTATTGTTGCAATAGGCCTGGACATGTAGTGGCTGATTGTCCTGACAAAAGGAAGGAATCTTCAGAAAAGAAGAAGACTTATCAGAAAGGCAAGAAGGAGAAATCCTTTGTAGCAAAGAAAGATAAAAGTCTGTCAGACCAGTCAACTTCAGAATCAGGATCTGAAGCTGAAGCATATATTGGATTATATGCTGCATCTGAGGAAGAGGAGTTTATGCAGTTGCTAGACTCCATCAATGAACATCAATGCATGGGTTTGATGACTAGATCAGAAGAGGACCTATGCCAGAATCAGTCTGGTTCTAATGAGGTAAACTGTCCTTCTTGTACATCTGTTTGTAATACAAGTGAAGAATCAGCTACATCTGCATCAAGTGATGAAGATGTATCTGGATCTGAAGGAGATGTCTATCAATTGATAGACAAGTATGGGGACCTGTTGCAGGCCCTTAAGAAAAGCAAGAACCTGGTTAAATCACAGGCTCAGGAAATTGCTGATCTAAGGGTTGCAACAACTGAGTTAGAAAAAGTCCTTGATCAAAAGTTAGCTGAAATTGCCAAGCTGAAGAATATAACTATTATTCAGATGGGCACAATTAATTATACTAATGATCAAATAAAGAGTCTGGAGGACAGACTTAGAATTGAAAGGGATTTAGTGGCTAGTTACTCTAAGCCAAAATCTGTCTTACCCTTGATAGATGAATTTGTCACTCAGAAGGGTAAGGCTGGATTAGGATTTAAGGGTAACTCCAGGGCTGGCAGATTCAAGAGGAAAGGCAAAGCCCCTATTCAGCCACTAAACCCTTCAGTCCCCATAAGGTTTGGTAAGGAGAAAGTGCCTTCTAACATATATGATCATGAAGACATTCAGGATCATATTAAGACAAATGTTCTGAAGAACAAGGGTGTTAAGGCAAGCAGGCCTACCTATAGTCATAAACCCTATGGTTTTAAGAAATCAGTAGGTGAAGTTGCAATAGCACCAGCAATGAACAGAAATGCTTCTGACAAGGATGTATCTAGATCTAGATACAATAAGTTTGAATGTTGGTGCTGTGGCAAGAGGGGTCATTTTGCATTGGACTGCTGGTATAACACAAGTGTTATAAAGAATAAGAGTCTACCTGTTAGAAGAGGTTATGATAACTTTATTAAGGCTAACCTGAACCAAGGACCCAAGACTTACTTGGGTTCTAAGGGTAAGTAATTCTGTATTGCAGGTGAATCCAAGTTACCATGCCCCTATATGGTACTTGGATAGTGGTTGTTCCAGGCACATGACTGGAACAAAGGGGCTGCTGAAGGAGTATTCATCTGTCAAAGATGGACATAAAGTGATCTTTGGTGGATCTGAAAAAGGAGTCATCAAAGGATTTGGTAACATCTCTTCAAACCTAATTACTATCACCCAAGTGGCCTATGTAAAAGGTTTGAAACATAATCTAATAAGCATAAGCCAGCTGAGTGATCTAGGATATGACATTTCATTTGGTAAGGATGGATGTCATATCAAAAGGTCAAGTGATCAAGAGATCATATTGACTGGGTATAGGAAGAGAAATGTGTATTGCCTTAATTTTGAATGTGAGAATAAGGCATCCCCCATTTGTCTTGTAGCTGATGACAATGCTTCTCATTGTGTTAAGTGGCACAAGAGATTGGCTCATCTAAACTACAAGACAATTGGCCAACTCTTTAGTAAAGAACTAGTGAGGAATGGGCCTCAAGTTAAGTGTATAAAGGAAGGGGTATGCTCAGCTTGTCAAAAGGGCAAGCAGACAAAAACCTCATTTCAAAGCCTTGAAAACAAGGATTCTGTGAGGTGCTTATACCTCTTGCATATGGATCTTTTTGGTCCTATGCCAGTTCACAGTCTAGGTAGGAAGGTCTACACTCTAGTGGTTGTAGATGACTATTCTAGATTTACATGGGTGTTCTTTCTGAGACAAAAATCTGAAACCCCAAGTGTATTATTTAATTTTGTAAAGCAAATTCAGAATGAACTGAATAGTACAGTGGTCAAAATTAGAAGTGACCATGGTACTGAGTTTCAATCTGAAAGCATAACAAACTTGTGTATAGACTTTGGGATTTTCCAAGAGTTCTCCTCACCTAGAACACCTCAGCAAAATGGTATTGCTGAAAGAAAGAATAGAACATTAATTGAAGCTGGTAGAACTCTATTGAGTGACACCTCTCTCCCAGAATATTTTTGGGCTGAGGCAGTTAACACTGCTTGTCATGTCATCAATAGGGCTTCTATCACCAAAGGCCACAGAAAGACTCCCTATGAGATTGTGAAAGGCAGAAAACCAAACCTATCCTATTTTAGGATCTTTGGTTGCAAATGCTATATACTTAACAATGGCAAGTCATATTTGACTAAGTTTGCTGCCAAATCCCAGGATGGGATATTTGTTGGGTACAGCACAAATAGTAAGGCCTATAGAGTCTTCAACTTAACTACTCAAGTTGTTGAAGAATCTGTGCATGTTGTATTTGATGAAACAAGATTAATCAATTGTGAGTTGTCTTGTAGATCAAATGACTCAACAGGTATAAGCAAGAAGATGGACAAGCTCTCCATTGCTGAAGCTTCAAAGGAAGAGGGAGCATTGGAAAATGAAGGCTGCTATCCAGGGGGAGTACAAGAGATAATGGAAGCTGATGAAAACCAAGAGGAACAGCAGAATGAAGAAGCTGGAGATGCACAACCTGAAGGGAATCTACCTCCAGCTATAAGATATCTAAGAGATCATCCTACTGATCAGATAATTGGTGATCCAAGACAAGGAGTGCAAACTAGAAGCAGAAATCAAAGCACAGTTTTGCATTCTAGTTTCTTGTCCCAAATGGAACCTAAGAAGTTTGAAGAAGCTATCCAAGACCAGCACTGGATTGATGTTATGCAAGAGGAGCTGAATCAATTTAGAAGGTGCAAAGTCTGGGAGCTTGTTCCTAAACCAAGAGGCCACAACATAATTGGAACTAAGTGGATCTATAGGAACAAGCTAGATGAAAATGGAATAATAGTAAAGAATAAAGCAAGATTGGTTGCAAAAGGATACAGGCAGGAAGAAGGGATTGACTTTGATCAAACCTTTGCTCCAGTAGCAAGGCTGGAGGCAATCAGAATGTTCCTTGCCTATGCAGCCTACCAAGACTTCAAAGTATACCAGATGGATGTGAAGTCAGCATTTCTGAATGGTGATCTTAAAGAAGAAGTATATGTAGAGCAGCCATCAGGTTTTGTAGATCCTCTTAAACCTGATTCTGTGTATAAGCTTAGGAAAGCTTTGTATGGGTTAAAACAAGCTCCAAGGGCTTGGTATGAAACCCTGTCTACCTTCCTCATTGAGAATAAATTCTCAAGAGGAAAGATAGACAAAACTCTATTCCTTAGGGAATCCAAAGGAAAGATCATCTTAGTCCAGATCTATGTTGATGACATAATCTTTGGATCTACTGAAAACAACCTTTGTAAAAAGTTTGCCAAACTTATGCAAGGGAAGTTTGAGATGAGCAGTATGGGAGAACTTAAGTTCTTCTTGGGACTCCAAGTAAGACAGACTGATGATGGATTGTCCATATCCCAGTCTAAGTTCACCAAGGAATTAATTAAGAAATATGGTATGGAGTCATCCTCCTCCATGAGAACTCCTATGGGGACAAGTATGCTAATATGCAAAGATGAGGCAGGTAAACCTGTTGATGAATCATTGTATAGAGGAATAGTTGGGTCTCTACTATATCTCACTGCTAGTAGACCTGACATTATGTATGCAACATGTGTCTGTGCTAGGTACCAAGCCTGCCCTAAAGAATCTCATTATACTGCAGTCAAAAGGATTCTGAGATATCTAAAGGGCACTCCTACTCTAGGTCTTTGGTACCCTAGGAATAGAGATTTTCAACTAACAGGCTATTCAGATGCAGATTTTGCAGGATGTAGAGAGGATAGAAAGAGTACTACAGGTACTTGTCAATTCCTGGGAGGAAGACTAATATCTTGGAGTAGTAAAAAACAGACTAGTGTGGCAATTTCCACAGCTGAGTCAGAGTATATTGCTGCTGGAAGCTGCTGTGCACAGCTATTATGGATGCAGCATCAGCTTAAAGATTATGGTATTCAGGTAAGTAGAACACCCCTTTTATGTGATTCTAAGAGTGCTATTTCTATTGCTAATAATCCAGTTTCTCATAGTAGAACTAAGCATATAGAAATCAAATATCATTTTCTTAGAGAACATGTAGAAAAAGGTGACATCTCATTGGAATTTGTAAAAACAGATTATCAAATAGCAGATGTATTTACTAAGCCTTTAGATGAAACCAAATTCAATAAATTCAAAATTGAATTAGGTATGTTAACCATTGATTAATGTATTAAACAAAATCATTAACAATGCTATTGAAATGGTTTATAAGTAAGTAAAAGTAGTAACAACATAATCAAGTGTTAAAAAGGACACATTGAAGTTACAGAATATGTGTCGACACTTGTCCTTAGTGTCGACACAGAATTTCTGTCTTTCTACTATGTATCCAAGGTGTCGACATAACCACAAATTGGTGTCGACACATAGTAGGCTGAAGAAATGTCGAGTTAATAGAAGCTTGTGTCGACACATTCCGTCTGTGTCGACACATTTAGACTGTTTTTGGCGCCTTTTGAACTTCTTTCAATAGAAGCTATAAATAGGTCAAAAGCTCTTTGTGTCGACACGCTTTCAAGGTTTTCGAGACTCAAACCCTGTGTCGACAGTCTTTCTTTCTCTCTTCTCTCAAGCTTTCTCGACACAACGATGGCGCCAAGGATTGAAGATAACATCAATGAAGGATATGAGTTAGTGCGCCAGGCCTTTACAGAGGCGCCGCCTGATGTTCAAGGAGTTATCACCCTTCTCTCTGCATCAGGGTTAGAATTTCTCATTTCAGAACCAACTAAGATCTGGAAGAAGGAGGTGCACGAGTTCTTTATCTCTGCATCAGTCCATTCTACTGGCCTCAAGATTAAGTCCACTGTTCAAGGGACAAAGATAAAGATTAATCAAAGAAGTTTAAGAAAGATCTTCCAACTGCAAGTGGTTGAGAATGAAGAGGAAGTTCCTATATCTAAGACAAGGGAAGCCCTTCAATCGTGTGGCCTGGATTCAGGATTGAAGATTGGAGCTGCATTCAACAGAAAGGGAATGAATCAGCAAGGGAAGTTCTTGTCTGAAGTAGTTGGAAAGGTAATCCTCTGCAAGACAGGTGGACATGATAGGATTTCTGCCTATATGTTCAGCCTGATGACCAGGATAGTTTTTACTATTCCTACTGATTGGTCAGGAGTGCTCTTTGATAAGATCAAAGAGGGAATCAAGAAGCCTAACATGGCTAGGATCATGAGCCTGTACTTCACTGGAGTGATTCCTGATGTGATGCAGCAGCTGCAAGGGAGTAAGATTAACCATATGAGAAGAATGGATATGAGACTATTCTCCAGGTGGGATAGGGTGCTGTCCAAGGATGTGCCTGAAGAGAGCAGGCCAGACACCCCTGTGCAATCCCCTACACCAAATCAAGAATCTGAACAAGTACAAGAAGGGACACAGCTTGACTCAACTGTGGTACAGGAGGTATCAACACCTGCACAGATGCAGGGGGAGCCAGTTTCCACTCCTGCTCCAAAGGTTCAGGGGGAGCTAGTGTCCACACCTACTCCTGCCACTACAAATATTGAGGTGCAAGTCCAAGAGGAAGCACAGTTAAACATATCTCAAGATTTAACTGCTGCAGAAGTGACCACTCAACTGGAATTTACTATGGAGGAGTTATTCCCAGATGTTGATACTGCTGCTGATAAAGAAGGAGGTGGACCAGATATTGAGAAGTCCATAGGAATGGACATTGATCAGGAAGCTGCTGTGGAAACACAGGTTGAGGATGAGCCTGTGGATGTTGAAGCTGAGCAACAACTCCCTGGAACAGATACAATTCATCATCCACAAGAAAGAATTCATGTAGATACTTCCTCTGAAACAGAAACTGAAGAAGCCAGGGTGGCAAAGAAAAGAAAACTTGTTGTCTTTAAGAGAAGAAGAAAGAACTATAAGCAGGCATTGCAGAAAACAACTCCACAAGTTTCTCCAGCCTTTGATTACAATAAATTTATGGTAGATCTTCAAGTAAAATTGGATGACCAAAGGATGGCTCTGGAGAAGTATGTTGATGAAAATAGCAAGTCAGTTCAGTTTGACTTAGCTCAAGATATCAAGTCCATCCAATTTCAAGTAAACTTGCATAAAACTGAAATGACAGATTGCTTCCACAAGGGTGGCAATGCTGTAGTTTATCTGGCTAAACAACAGGAGGCTATCTCTACAAAGGTGGATGATATTGCTTTGAAGCAAAGTTATGTTCTGGAAAATCAAATCAGAATGAATGACAATTTAACTGAATCTCATAATGAGATCATTAAAGAGGTGAAGAAGATTGTTCCAGGGATGCCTGCAGATAGAGCCAAAGAAATGGAAGAATTTGATAAGAATTTTCAGGCTGCTATTGCATCTGTTAAGACTGCCATCACAACCTCTCAAAAGGAAATATCTGAAAAGCTTCAAAAGTTAAGACCATTTTTCAAGGAGGGAGTGAATTATTTGGATGGCCAAATTCGATTTCAAAAAGAAGATCTTAGAGATCATGTATCAAGAGAAGCCATAAAGGGGGAGAGGATGCTAATTCATGCAGGCTCTGAGCACACCAAGTGGGTGACCAATAGCATACGAGCCACTTTGGGATATCCCCCATTGTGTGATGATGCTATGGTAGCTGAGTCAGGAATACAAGGAATACAATCTAATCTACTTGAAGGCAATCAACCTGAGGTTGCCCAAGTCATATACCCCCCTCCAGATTTTGACTTGATTGATCAGAAAGTTCAAGGAATGTATAGTCCTCCAAAGGAGGTTACTAATATTGTCTTTGGAAAAGTTGATAAGCCTGAGGCTACTCTGAAAGAACAGCAGGATGCTCTATTGGCAAAGAAGAAATTCAGAGAGCAGGCTGTACTAAAGCCAGATTATGAGCAGTGGAGTCCTACTTCAAGGAACATCATACTCACTGCATGGAAAGCTGTACAAGATAAAGTTCATGAGAGAGGAAAGTGGTACAATGAAATTGAATGGCAGAAGTATGAGGCAAGGCAAGAGGCAATTGTATAATTCAGAAGGAAATCCAAGCTGGGAAGACTGCCATCAGATGCTAAGGAGCCAAGCAAATACTTCCCAAAGCCTTTCCATTATTTTGAAAGGCAAAGGATCAAGGAAGAAGCTCAGAAGAAGGCTGATCTTAAAGGAAAGAAGTTAGCTGAAGAATCAGAAGCTCCTGTGACAGCTACAATTCAGTCTGGCAAAGGGATTATGATTAGAGAGCCTGATCAATCCTGATTTTGTTTTAAATATTTTGTAATGTTGTGATGTACTCATCAAATGTAAAACTTTGTAATCAGACATTACCCTGTTATAAACAAAATGTTGTTTGGCATATTATAATGTGCATTCTGTGATGAATTATTCTATGTTATGTTTTGTTTATATTTAAAGTATTCCTGCTATGTCATTAATCATCATTTAGTACTGTTTATAAATGGTGTATATCATTGGCTATAGGGGTTATGACTTCTCCAAATAGGGGGAGATTGTTGGGTACATTGGAAAATGTGTACCTGATTTGAAGAAGCCCAACTTAGCTCAATGATATACATCAAGGTGTATTTGATGTTGTTTTAAGTTGACATGTGCAGGTGGAGAATTGATAAAGTATGCAAAAAAATTCTAAGTCCAAGTGTCGACACAAAGGAAGCAGTGTCGACACACAGAAGAAAATAGTCGACACAACACTGGGAAGCAGTGTCGACACATAGCAGTTAGTCTACAACTACACTGGGAAAAAGTGTCGACACAGAAGAAGTAAGTCGACACAACACTGGGAATTTGTGTCGACACAGAAAAAGAGTCGACACAATACTGGGAAATTGTGTCGACACAGAAGAAAAGCGTCGACCTCAAACATTGGGAGAATGTGTCGACACAGAAGAATATAGTTGATCTTAAGATTGTCGACATCATCTGAATGTGTCGACACAGAAGAAAATAGTCGACCTCAAGTTAGTCGACACCAGCAGAATGTGTCGACACATTGTGATTAAGTCGACACATAATAGCAGAGTTAAAAAAAATGAATGTGTCGACACCTGAAGGCTAAGTCGACACTTACTAAAGTTATGATTCTACAACAATTGTGTCGACACACAGGACTTGTGTCGACACACTGAAGAGTCAAGATCAAGTTATTTGCAGAAGAAGCTGTGTCGACTCAAAGGCAACTTAGTCGACATCACTGAAGACTGTGTCGACACCAAAGTCAATTATGTCGACACAAATAGACAGATTGTCTCGACACATTCTGACAGACTGTTTCAACAACTTGTGATTCAAGACTAAGGCACAGGACTTGTTTGAAGACTTGACAGCTGTGGGTTATCACCGGTTAACTGAAGTTGTCAGAGTTGTCAGAAAACGGTTAGAAACCGGATCAGCCGGTTACCATGAAGAATGTCTATAAATAGACAGATTCAGAAGAAAAAAAAACAACATATATAGAACTGACCTTTTGAAATACATTGGATCAGAAAGTGGAGAAGGATTACAATTCTACTCATTTCAAGAAAGTGCTAGGCACTTAAGAAGATCTTCTCCGGGAGATCTAAGAAGACTATCTAAGGATAGATCTAAGAAGAGTTCTAATCAGAATTCAGAAGAATCATTCAAAGTTCTGGATAGAGAGAGATCAAGTCAGAATTTGAAGAAGAAGAAAGAATCCACCAGTGGATTCTCAAGAAGCTGTTTGGAATCAACTCAGCTAAGTACATTTTCAAGAAGCTTTGAAGAAGGCTAAGAAACAGTTGATTGCATCAGCTGATCAAGAATTGTCATTGCCTTTTCTCTCTCAACTTTGGCAAGACAATTAAAACAATCTTTTCTATATTTCTGTAGGATTTGTTTATACAGATCTGAGTTGTAAGCCTATGTTATAAAGGCTGAGTGTAAGAGTGTTGAACTCTGAGTGGTAGGGCTGTTTGCCTGAGTGTAGGAGAAGGATATTCTCTGAGTTGTAGGCCTTGGGGCAAGGCTGAGGTAGGGCAGTTGTGCCTGAGTTGTAGGAACCAGTTGGGTTCTGAGTTGTAAGATCTATTGATCTGAGATAAGTGGAAGTTTGGCCGAATCTAGCATACTGCTAGATAGGTGAAGGGGGAAAGTGGATGTACCCAGACCTTGGGGAACCACTATAAAACATAGTGCAATCTGTGATGTTTTTGTTTTCTGTGATTGCTGTGTTTATTATATTAGTTATTAAATTGAATTCTGCCTAGAAGTTTTAGAAAGAGAAGCAGAACCTATTCACCCCCCCCCCCCCCTCTAGGTGTTTAGGCTGCCTTGAAAGTTAAACTATCACCAAGGAAGCTGCAAAATGATTGAGTATAGAATTATTGAGTGAAAGTCATTCAACGCCTGAGTGAAGCCCTTCTTGTGATGATCACCATCGTGAGGTGATCTTCTGAATGAGGCATCCTTGCCTTTTCATTGCTTCTTCTTGTTCACAAATTTCTTGAACTGCCTTGAGAGAAGAGAAAACTCTCCTTCAGATAATTCTGAGCCTGATGTGATTGGCTCTGAAGATTCTTCTTCACTTTCTTCTTGTGCTGGGGCAGGAGAAGCAGCCTTAGACTTCCTTGAGGTGTCTGCTTTTAGAGTGACAGAATTCTCCTTGGATAAAGACCTGTTCTTCTCTTCTTCGGCTTTTCTTGAATTTATTTGTAGCTCATATAACATAAGCTTTACGAAGAGATTTTGAGGGTCTGTCTCTGCTAGCTTTCCAAATTCCCGGATAGCACAAACATTGTTATCCCATTCCTTAGTCAGGGATCTCAGGAACTTATTATTCAGTTCCCCATTTGTGAAGACCCGACCATAGACTCTTAGGCCGTTGATAATCTTGAAGAAATTCTCAAAGGTATCTACAATGGAATCCTTGGGACCTTGTCGGAATGCTTCATATTTCTGATTTAGAAGGGATCTTCTGTCATCCGTAACTTCTTCAGTGCCTTCCATAAAGATAATAAGAGACTGCCACATTTTCTTGGCAGATTGGTAGTGAATTAAATTCTGTAGCATAGAGTCATCGACTACACTTGCGATTATATTTTTTGTTTTCTTGTCTAAAGAGACAAGTGCAATCTCATCCTTATCAAGATCCATCAGTTTCTTAGGAACTTGCTTTGTTGAGTCAATGGTAGAGGTGGTCATAGGAACATAAGGTCCTTCTTCCATTATCATAAAATTCTAGGATCCACAGCTTTCATAAAGAACTTTATTCTTTCTTTCCACATAGCAAAATTGTTCTTTGTGAACAGAGGAAGCTTTGCAAAATCCTTAACTCTATCCATGCTTGAATCCTCTAAAGACAACTAGGAGCAGATCTGTTTGAGGTGTTTACCTTTTTGATGAATAACCTCCCTCTGATACCAATTGATGGTTTTAGTTGTCTACCTAAATCACCTAGTGGGGGGTGAATAGGTGAGGTCTACGTCTTTTTGCGGAATAAAAATTGAACGAACGAAGCACAAAATATAAGCACACACAACACAGAGAACACCAGATCTAAAGTGGTTCCCCAATTATGGGTATGTCCACTCTCCACCTCACTAATCTAGCAACACGCTAAACTCGGCTACTTCACTATTAACTCGGATCCAAAACCAATCCTACAACTCGGAGCAACGCCCCTACAACTCGATCCACAATACGGATCTACACTCGGAATAAATACTTCCTACAACACTCGGAGACAAATTCTCCTACAATATAAAGATTTTGTAAATAAAATTATACAAACAGAATATCTCAGATATGAATCTTCAGCCTTTCTTCTTTCTTGAATCTTTGAAGATTTCTTAGAAATAGGTCGAAGAAGACAAGTCAAAAATAGTTCTGGATCTTAAAACCTTGATCAGCACGATCAAGATGAGGATCTGTGAGAATAAGAATGCCTTGATCTGTTGATCTAATCTTTCTCTGAATCACAGAAATCGGAGAAGTGCGGCAGCAAGATCGTCTATGAAGAGCGGTGACGGCTTCCCGATTTAGAATATTAGACGATTCAGAAAACTTTCTATTTCTCGGATTTTTTTTCTAATACTCTTCTTAGGGTTAGTCAAAATGATTAGACCTTTTATAGGAATAGTCTAACGATCATAATCATAAAGACATAACACGTGGACCAATTATCATGGAGATTAATTTTGAAATCTGGTCCCGTTAGATTTAACGAATTTTCAGAGAAAAATTGTTTGCATTACTCGAGTGGAATATGACTACTCGAGTAATCACTTTGACTTCTCGAGAAAAGGATGTAAAGTTCTCAAGAATAATCCTTAGAGAAAAATCTAAAAAAACTTCTGGCTACTCGAGTAATAGAATTGACTTCTCGAGAAGTAGCTGGACTTCTCGAGTACTAATGCTTCACTACTCGAGAACTAGATATACTTCTCGAGTACTCTACTTCTGTTACCCGAGACAAGGATAAATTTATCGAGTACTCTACTTCTGTTACTTGAGACCAAGTCTTGTACTACTCGAGTAATGGCCTAAGCTACTCGAGTACTACACTTAGAAAAATTCTAAACTAGAATTTTCTGATAACTCAAGAACAAGCAAAGATGCACTCGAGTACTACACAACTTCTCGAGAACTAACTTTAAATCATCTCGAGAACTACTTTAGTTAATCGAGTGCTAGACTTAGCTTACTCGAAAACTGACTATAAATCTACTCGAGTACTAAAGTTGTTTCTCGAGTAAAACACTTAGGAAAAATTTTGCTTTCTAAAAATTTTCTTTCTTCAAGAAAATCTGCAACTAGTCTTTCTCTTACATGTTTAGTGCTTGAAAGTGAAGTGTATCCCAATAGAGAGGCTACACATGAGTCAACACCATTGATCACACAATGAGAGATTATATTGTATGGTCATGTGTTTGGTGACTCATTGTAGACTGACATTGGTCTACACTTTGGCAATTAAGTCCTGCAAAAACATAACTCACACATGACATCAAATACAACTTAATTCATCTTAGTTTAAGGGTGACTTCATACAAATCTAGGTTATTGAGAATACAATACCCAATAATCTCCCCCTATTTGTAAAAGTCAGTACCCTCTACACTAAGGTGAATTATATCAAGATAAACGAACTAAGTGACTAGCTATCATAGAGATAATAGAAAATAAAATGTTAAGTGATTAAGAGAAAATCAGATCATCAAAATTAAAGATTTATATCTATATAGAATTGTCCATGAAATACATTTCAACACAATCTCAAAACACAATCTAGTTTATTTGTCATTCCTTGCTCTGATGTTGTTGTTGTTGTCTTTTCTTCTTCTGTTGCTATCTCCTCTGATAGCTGAAGGGTTTAGGATAGTACTTAGGGGGTATAGGAGGAGCATTTGAATTGTTCCTTCCATATTCTCTGTCATAAATTCTTATCTTAGTTAAGGATTTCTCATACAGTTCCCACTCAGAGAGCTATAATGATTAGTCCTACTTTCATTATAGTCCATAACTTATTTGAGAGTATCAAGGATTAAAGATTTAGAAGTAGGGCTCCAAATTTCAGCAAATTCTTCTGTTCACCTCTTTTCAGCTTCTGGATTAGGAATGGACTTGCTTGCAGATGCTCCATCACCATACTTTCTCCTCTTAGGAATTTGAATTTCAGGAGGTGCTTGATGAAGCACATCTGCCTGATCAGTTTCCCAAACCTGAGCATAAGTATCTTGAGGTGGTGCTTCTGAGCCTTCAGGTCTTGGAGAAAAAGTTGGCTATAGAACTGGAGGATGCTGAGCAGTAGGATTCAGATGATGGGGAATCATATTTGGATCTACTTGGAAATCAGATAATATTTGATTATGCATCCACACAACTGTATCATAAGTATGAAACTTTACACCATCTATTTGATTTTGGACATGAGCATGAATTTCCTTCAACTTTTCTTCCCAGAGAGCTTTCATGTTTGCATCTGATTTTTCTAAGTATTCTTTTACTAAGCTCTCCCCCTTTCTGACTTCTATAGATAGGGTGGTAATAGCAGCCTCTTTGAAGGTACCAACTTCTTCATAAGTTTTGAAGTTATGTTCTTGGGCTTTCTTTTCTAACTGGATTTGATTATTAGCAAGAGTTACTGACTGGTCCATCACCTGACCAATGCTAGTAATGGTGTGGTCCAGAGCTTTCCCACCTATTTGGAATAGATGTTTCAGCTCATCAGTGTTATGTTGGATCTCTACAAATCCTCTGCTTATCTTTTTTTCAGAGCAGTTACTTTATCAGTCACAACTTTTAGAGATTCATTAAAATACTTTATCTGTTGTGCTAGCATTAATTCAATCTTACCCAAAATATCATCAACAACAGGAGTTTGAACTTGAGGAGCTGGAGGAGGAGGATCAGTCCTTGGAGCAATTTCTTCAATGACAATTGTGCTCTTGTTTCTTGTAGTTTGAATCAAAATATCACCTTCCACACCAAGTGTAACATCCCATTTCCGGCTAGACCCCTAGGAGTCGGTTGGTCGAGTCAGAACCCCAGGGAGCACAAAAAGTGAAAATAAAGCGATCAATTTTTCGGGTCACGGGTTGGTCACGCCCGTGACCGACCCGTCACGCCCGTGACCTGGGCGTGACTACTTCGACGATCGTCGATCTCCACGAGACGATCGCCGAACGTGCTGTCTGGGCATGTCACGCCCGTGACCAAGGTGTCACGCCCGTGACTATGGGCGTGACCCCATCGACGATCGTCGATCGCCGTGAGACGATCGTCGACCTTGCATCCCGGGCATGTCACGCCCGTGGCTTAGCTGTCACGCCCGTGACCTAGGGCGTGACCAGCCTTCGACGATCGTCGATCTCAATTCGACGATCGTCGACCTCGAAATATGCCATTCGGACCTGTCACGCCCGTGACCCAAGGTGTCACGCCCGTGACCATCATCGACGATCGTCGATCTCAGTTCGACGATCGTCGAACCCAGGATTGACTATTCGGACCTGTCACGCCCGTGACCTACGTGTCACGCCCGTGACATTGGCCGAAACGACGGTTCAGGCCCGAAATTATTCCAACACGCGTGGTATTAAATGCTGGTGTGGGAAGTTACACCAGGAGTAACTACCGGCCGTTTTCCTTCTGAAATTTTATAATAAATGAGGAAAAGGTGGTCCAATAGAAAACCGCCAGCTGGACACACCTGTTCAGTTCCGCCGTTTCTTATCCCTTCACCGTAACCGAAATGTTAAGGGGGAAACTTCATGGCCATAATGGTTTCACCCATTCACCTTCCCACTTCCTGAGTTATAAAAGCCCACCTGGACAAGAGGAGAAGGTTACACGCTCAAGTAATCAGAACAGACCTTTGTTCTTGCTGTAGGAGAAGTTCAGCAAACGCCACCACCGCGCCATGGCACCCCGACGCTCTTCTCGCCTTCAAACCGCGAACAAGGTCCTCCTCTACTCCTTCTCTTTCATGGGTAGATCTTAGGATTCTTAGGAAGGAGATTCGCGCTCAACGGAGCCGGATCCATCTCTCGTTTTCATGGAAAAACCATGAAAAAGATATTTCGAGTTCGCCGGAAACCGCCACCTCCGGCGGCCAAACCACCGCCGACCGCTAGCCATCGCCTCAACGGAGGTGGTGGTGGTGGTGGCTGGCCAGGGAAGTGACCGGACGGCCGGCAACGGATCACGGAATGCTTACAGGAAAAATGATTTTTCCTGTGTCTGGTTTTCGGGTTCATGAAGAAGATGAACAGTAGGATAAACTTTATAATATACAGATTATTATAAATTACCAGATGGGAAATTGTATTATTAGAATATATTTTTGGGGCTGTAAAATGAGGCACTTAGAGGCCGTTTTAGGAAAAATGACCAGTTACAAAAGTTGTAGCCCTCTGGGTCTACTTTAATATAAAATTGATTTTATTCAATTTGGGTGAGTGGTTTGACCACAGCACTCATTTTGGTGGGATCAAGACCTGGGTTAACCAGAAATTAAAATGGTTGCCCACGGTTCATAACAAGTCCAAATGACTTGAAATTTGGACTGGAGGTCTATAATATGTATATCAAGAGGCTGTCCAAAAATGAGAATTTTTGGAGAACTTTTGCCTAAAGTTTTTGTAAAAATTTAATAAACAATATAAAATTAATTAGGAGATGAAATTAAGCCCAAACTCCCCCAAATTTTGGGTGGTGGTCCCTGGCATCAATATTAAGATCTGTACAAAATTTCAACTCGATTGGTCGAGTTTTGAATAGGGAATTATCAAGTCCTTGATAGGTCTTGGTGAGGGGTACTTTGGGGAAAAGTACAATTGGAGATGGAGTGGACAAATCTCCTCAAAAGAGGCTGAAGTTGTTGGCCACTGATTTGTTGAGTCTATGTCTACCCTCTTGGGTAACATGGTGTGGCTTAGGGTGGATTTTACCCTAAGAGATTGGCTCAACTCCAACGGGTAGGAGTTTGAGGTTTGTGAAGGACATAGGAGCAAAAGCTCTTGTATGCCCTTGAAATTTGGAGGAGAGGGGGAGGATATGATGAAAACCCTCTGGTTGAAATAGTGAAGGAATTGGAGGTAGTTAGGTACCTCGAAAGTTGAGATTTTGGAATAGGATAAACATGTAATTTAATTATTTTAAGCACTAAATCTAATCCAAAAATTATGAAACTCGGGAGGAGGGAGTTTTAGGATGTATTAGACTTATGGTAATTTTTCTGGAATTTTATGATTAATATATATTATGCTTCATGTGTTAAAGAATTATTAGCCCAATTTGTTGTTTCAATTATTTAGTGGCTTTACATTAATTATAATCAGTTAAAATTCTGGATTTAGATCTTGACTAGTAGAACATTGATCCCTGAATTTTTATATAATTTTATGTTGAGTAAATCTAGTACATTATTCACAAATGATAGAAAGGGCTTTTATGTTTAAAAAATTATTACGGATAGAACACTTGCTGGAAAATTATGAAACTTAGCCAGTGCAGATTTTAGGCCTTAATCTTCATGTCATAAATTATTTAGAATATTTGGAAGAATATTTTCTGTACTTGATTCATAAACTATAGAAATTAGAGATTATTTCCAAATAGTTTTTCAGGTTATTTTGATGATAGAAAATTATGATACTTAGGATTTAGCCTTCTGAGATAGCCTACTAATTATCATAAATTTGCTGGACATCTTGCATGAATAATTAGGATAGTTCATGTTCAAACCGGTGGCCCTTGAGATTTTCGAGGAATTTAATTAAATGCCAAATAAATTAGGAAAATTTCCATTTTCTGGATTTAGGTTATTTATATCAAGATAAGTCTCCAGTAAATAGTTTAGGGCATTTGGATGAGTAATCGATCATTGCATAACCGGTTCGACATGTAGCCTAGGTAGGTCTGCATTTAGTAAATTGTGAAATGCAATAGGATATGATCTGAGGAAGATATAAAGAGTAGTGAGTAGTGGTGATAGTTAGAGTTAAGAGGTGCTCGGATTTGGCGAAAGATCGCTTTTCCCGAAGAGTGGAAGGTTTAAAAATAACCCTAGGATAGTCTATCGTAATATGAGAAGGGAATCGGGCTAAGGGAAAACAACCAATAACAATAAGTGCCTTGCGAAAGGGAACTTCGGGCCGTAATGCACCGTCTTGGTTCCTAGTGCCCCTTGAGAGCCCTTCACGGGGTATACCGGGGGCAGTCCTGGGCTAACGTAAACTGTAATAATAAACTGGCAAGAGTAACTTAGTAACTAGGATTGCACCTTTCACAAACACTGTTGGCACAGGAAGATTGATGAGAGCTTCGGCTCGGTTGTTCTGGAGACGGACGGGATGGTCCGGGGAGCTTCGGCTCGGTTGTTCTGGAGACGGACGTTTGGTCCGGGGAGCTTCGGCTCGGTTTTTGGTGTGTTTACGATTAAACTTGCATGTGCATAAAGTAGGAAAAGTTAAGGTGGTGGGTCCTTCGATATCGGGGAGTTCGATTGCACCGACACCGATATCGTTGACTCGGCGGGGTGATTAGCACTCCGCCAACAGAAGTCCGGTGCGTCAGCCGGCAAGAGTACGCAGGCGTCCGCTTAGTGCACCAAGCGTTGGGGCGTACGATAGGTCAGACCAGTGGTGCTTTTACTGGTTTTGAGGTGGGCGAGGCCCAACCCACCGCTTCCGTTTGCCACTACGGAGGTATCCTGGGAGGTAACGGCTCCGAAAGGGGGAACTAAAGGTCTGTGTGCACAGAGTCGGGTGTGTGAGTTGCACTTGCATGTTTCATCATACCCACTAGCATGTCATAGCATAATCGATTCATTAAACCTTGACACCTAAAGTATAAGTGGTATGGGATGCTTATACATTAGGACCTGCAAAACGACCCCTTGGTCTATAAGCTTGTGTGGGCAAGTTTATAAATCAAAGGTTAATTTCAATATATAACAACCATTGCTGTTTGATAACCGACACCCCAACGTATAAGTGGTATGGGACACTCTATACGATGGGAGCCTTGCAAAAGATCCCTTTGCTTATGTGTTCTCGCATAAGCGAAGGTTTAAATTCATATAATTGCTTTTCTTACTGCTAGACCTATTACAACCTTCATATAACTGCTCACCGAATACAACTTGCTAGATTAGTTTCCGCTGCCATCTGTTTCATGTTTAATCTCTACCTTCATGTCCTTCCCTTTCTTCCTCTCCGCTCGGTACCTAGGAGCCATGGGGGAAGGGGTAGGGGATGATAGGGCTTAGTCTTTATGACTAACTGTTTTCGAACCGCATCATTTAGGGGATCGTGGAGCCCAGCATGGAGGAGCAGCCCCAGAGATCGGTGCGCCTGGAGATGGGGCAGTCTAGCTCCGGAGTTCATACAGCCGGGACCGTGAGTCTCGACCTCGAGTAGTTTACTGTTTCGCTTCCGCATGAGAGACTTGTAGTGAGGATATTTTGTACCGGGCATAAGCCCGTATTTATAGTACTCTGATATTTCAGTGGACACTCCCTTCGTGGAGTTTTATTATATATATGTGATTTTTATTATTGTGGACTGCATTGCTCTTACTTCAATAATTGTGCTACTTTCTGTGATCGAAATTGGCCGGCAGAATCGGCGCCTTGTAGTGATGACCCTTCGGGACGTGAAGGTGTCACCGCAAAGCGGCGGTTCTGGGCCTAAGACCCCGGTGGTTGAAAAAGAAAAAAAAAGGGGGTCTTACAAGTGGTATCAGAGGAAACATCGATCAGAAGGAAGTAGCAGTCCACAAACCCTAGGTCACCCCCCGCTCGAGTTTAGTTTGGGGATAAACTAAGCAGCGGAAGCAGTGGTGTGCCCATATGGGGATCACATATAATTTGTCCAACTTTATGTAGTATTTGAACGTTTTCTCAACGTGTGTTTTTGTTACGCAGCCTCCAGCACGGACTACGCCTCAGGGTGGAGTTCCACAGGCTCAGGATGTTGCACCACCCCCACCGGCCCCCACTCCTTTCCTTCAGTCAGACATGGGACAGACCCTGACTGCCATTCTGGAGGCCTTCAGGGCCCAGCAGGTTCCGGCCCCGCAGCCAAATCCGGGGGCCAACTGGCTAAGCATCTTCCGAGGACTGGCTCCCCCGTCCTATTTGGGGACAGAGTCGGCTGTTCGGACGGAAGAGTGGCTAGATATCATGTATGAGATGCTGACCGGGATTCGGTGTCCATGGGAGGAGAAGGTGGCTCTGGTTGTTTCCTGCCTGGAGTCCCATGCAAAGAGGTGGTGGAAGACGCTGTTGGACACGACCTTTGCTGATAGGGAGGTTGCGGAGATTACTTGGGAGGAGTTCAGGGCCGCACTGCTGGAGCATTTCGTTCCGCAGTCGGCTAGGGATGATTTGGAGGAGCGGTTCTTACAGCTGAAGCAGGGTACTCGGACCGTGGTGGAGTACCATCGAGAGTTTGACCACCTGGCTCGATACGCAGATTCCTACCAGCTGGACGAGGCGGGGTATATCAGGAGGTTCTACAAGGGCCTGCGTGAGGACTTGAGGGAGGCCCTCTTGTTTGTATCTGACGGGCCCATCTCCCGGATTTTGGAGATGGCCAAAAGGATTGAGGCAGATTGGCACACCACCCGGGGTCGGAAACGGCCAGCAGAGGATCAGGGACGAAGAGGAAGGAATGACCAGCGGCGGGGTGCTGTACCAGAGGGGAGGAGGACAGAGGACCAGCCTCGTCAGGACGTGAGGCCGGAGCCGAGGGAACAGGTGGTATTGGCCCCTCCACCCCTTCGGATGCAGGAGATGCCGAGACCCGGGGGAATGGCGTATCCCCCAGAGTGCTACTTTTGTCACCAGATTGGGCACATTCGGAGGAACTGCCCCATGAGGGGGGCACCACCTCCAGCACATCAGGGCGGCCCACCAGCTCAGCATTACGGAGGCCGAGGACGCGGCCGCGGTCGAGGATACCAGGGGGAAGATCGTAGACAGGGAAGAGAGCAGGTATATGCCTTGGACCTTGCACAGCCGCGGAATCCGGAGCAGGTCATCGCAGGTACGCTGCAATATTTCTTTATTTTCATAGAATCTCCCTTTAAGTTGTTAAAAATCAGAACCGCACTAGATAGATTAACAAGGAAAGAAAATTCTTTATAGAACCCTGAGATGTTTAATCACCCCAGGTATAGTGTTCATCAGCGGCAAGCCTGCCCGCACGCTGTTCGATACTGGAGCCACTCACTCCTTTGTATCGGAGGCGTTCGTAGAAGGACTGGAAGGTGTGGAGCGGTTCACAGGCTCGAGGATGAGGGTGCGGCTACCGGATGGATCTGAGCTCCTTACCACGGATCACTGCAATATGGAGGCGGAGATTGGTGGAAAAGCGTTCGAGGCTCCAGCGACGATTTTGAAGCTGACGGACTACGACCTGATCCTGGGCATGGTATGGCTGCACTGGAACTATGCCCAGATTGACTGCCAGGCAAAGAGGATCACCGTGAGACACGGGGACTCTTTCATTACCATTGAAGGTATAAGACCTGTCTCTCGTATACTCTTATCTTCGGTACAGGCCGTCAAGGCCCATCTACAGGGAGAGGAGGTCTATCAGATTCTTTTTGAGATGGCGGAGGTTAAGGAGTCGGTGACAGACATCCCGGTGGTGCGAGATTTCGCTGACATCTTTCCGGAGAAACTGCCAGGACTACCACCACACCAAGAGCAGGATTTTCAGATACAGCTTGTACCGGGGGCCAAGCCGGCGTCTAGGGCCCCTTATCGGATGGCCCCAAAGGAGTTGGCAGAGTTTCGGACTCAGTTGCAGGAATTAGTTGAGGCAGGTTTTGTTAGACCGAGTTCCTCGCCATGGGGAGCACCGGTCCTGTTCGTGAAGAAGAAGGATGGGACACTACGCCTGTGCATCGATTATCGAGCACTGAACAGGCTGACCGTCCGGAATACCTATCCGCTCCCACGGATAGACGAATTATTCGACCAGCTGGAGGGGGCCCATTATTTCTCGAAGCTGGACTTGAGATCAGGATACTACCAGCTGCGGATCCAGGAGGAGGATATCCCGAAGACGGCCTTTAGTAGCAGATATGGCCTGTATGAGTTCACCGTGATGCCCTTTGGGCTCACGAATGCTCCGTCGGCATTCATGAGTCTCATGAACAGGGTTTTCGAAGCCTACTTGGATGTGTTCGTCATAGTATTCATAGACGACATCCTGATCTACTCTAGGACGGAGGAGGAGCACACTCGGCATCTGGCACTGACTTTGGAGAGGTTACGGGAGCATCGCCTTTATGCAAAATTCAGCAAGTGTCAGTTCTGGTTGAAGGAGGTGGCCTTCCTAGGCCACGTCATCAGCGGAGCCGGGTTATCAGTAGATCCAGCAAAGATTCGGGCAGTTCGCGATTGGCCGCAGCTGAGGACAGCCACCGACGTACGCAGTTTCTTGGGACTTGCCGGTTACTACCGGAAGTTCGTGGAGGGGTTCTCTCGGATTGCCCTCCCCCTCACATCTTTGACAAAGAAGGAGGCACCTTTTGTTTGGACCCCGCAGTGCCAGGCGGCTTTCTAGGAGCTGAAGGATCGACTCATCTCAGCCCCTATTCTGGCCCTTCCATCTGGAAAGGAGGGATTCCAGGTGTATACCGACGCATCATACCAAGGGATGGGAGCGGTGCTGATGCAGAACGGACATGTCATAGCATATGCCTCCCGACAGCTGAAGACCCATGAGAGGAACTACCCGGTGCACGACCTCGAGATGGGAGCGGTCGTTTTTGCTCTGAAGGTCTGGCGCCATTATCTTTATGGAGTCCACTGCGATATCTTCTCCGATCACAAGAACTTGAAATACGTGGACACTCAGAAGGAGCTGAATATCAGACAGAGGCGTTGGGTGGAGTTCTTAGCAGATTATCAGTATGAGATGCACTACCACCCAGGGAAGGCAAACGTGGTGGCCGACGCGTTGAGCCGGAGAGCGTCCACTTCCGAAGCTGGGCCCCAGGTTATGTCTATGGAGCTGGTCCAGTCATTCAGAGACATGCAGATATCCCTAGTGTCCGAGGATGACCCAGATCTGTATAGGGAGTATCTGGCATCGATAGTGGCCATAGACGATATTCGGGATCGCATTCGGGACGGACAGAGGACAGATGCGTGGGCAGAGCCGATGTTCCGAGCTTTGGAGGAAGGTTCGACAGGAGATTATTCCCTGAGAGATGGTTTGCTCCACTTCAGAGGCAGAGTATATATACCTGCAGGAGGCCAGATCCGAGAGGATATTCTGACAGAGGCGCATTGCAGCCGGTACTCCGTGCACCCGGGGATCACAAAGATGACCGCTGATCTGAAGAGGACGATGTTTTGGTCGGGCATGAAGAAAGACATTACGTACTTCGTGACCCATTGCGAGGCGTGTCAGTTGGTGAAGGCGGAGTGCAGGAACCCTGCAGGCCTGTTGCAGCCACTCCCGGTGCCGGAGTGGAAGTTTGACGACATAGCGATGGATTTTATACATGGTCTTCCCCGGTCTCGGACAGGGAACGACTCGATTTGGGTGATTATCGATCGGTTGACGAAGGTGGCCCGCTTCGTACCGATCAGGAAGGATGACTCGGTGGGAGTGCTGGTACGGAAGTTTGTGGAGCAGTATGTCCGATATCATGGCGTGCCCCGGACGATAGTGTCGGACCGCGATGGACGGTTTACGTCCAGGGAGTGGCGGTCAGTGCAGGCATATTTGGGCACCCGGTTGACTTTTAGCACGGCCTTCCACCCTCAGACGGACGGGCAGACAGAGCGCACCAACAGGACGTTGGAGGATCTACTACGACTGTGTATACTGGACCGAGGGGAGCCGTGGGAGAAGATGTTACCGTTGGTTGAGTTTTCCTACAACAATAGCTACCAGTCCAGCATCAGGATGGCGCCTTATGAGGCCTTGTATGGAAGGAAATGTAGGACCCCGCTTTCCTGGGTTCAGGACGAGGATCCGAAGTTGTTGGGATCGGATTTTGTGGAAGATACCGAGGCCCAGGTGAGATTGATCAGAGATAGGATGTTGGAGGCGCAGAGCAGACAGGCCAAATACTATGACGCCCGGCATCGTCAGGTGGAGTTTCGGGTAGGGGATCAAGTGTTCTTGAAGATCCGGCCCATGCACGGAGTCTCACGGGTGCGTGGTCGGAGGAAGAAACTCAGCCCTAGGTATATGGGCCCTTACCGGATCCTGGAGCGGATCGGACCCCTAGCCTACAGGCTAGAGTTGCCACCGGAGCTGGCAGCTCTACACGACGTCTTCCACATCTCTTCGCTGAGAAGGGCTCTACTACGCCCGGAGCAGCGGATTTTGACCACCGAAGGGCCGGTAGCTTCAGACCGATCTGTTCACTTGGAGCCGGTTCGGATCGACGACAAAGGAGTGCGGATCTTGCGGCGCAAGAAGATCCCCTTAGTCAAGGTTCTGTGGAGAAATCACGGTCAGGAGGAGCACACCTGGGAACCGCAGGATCTGATGAGGCAAAGATACCCGGAGTTGTTCAGTCAGGTACACCTCACCACCTCTCGGTATACTATAGATTGCCTTCTTGTTTTGGAATGTTAAGACTAGATACGGAATATCCAGGACCTAGGCATGCGCACTTAATCAGAAAGGTAGGGGCTAATCTTTTGTTTATTGGGGAGATTGTGTTAGTTATCAAACGAACAGTCGCCTGAACCCAATAGAAAGATCGTATGGGATGTTACAAGTTTAATTTATTCCGATAGAAATCCCCATAGGCTCAACCTCAATTTCGGGGACGAAATTTTTGTTTTGTTTATTGGGATTTGTAACATCCCACTTCCGGCTAGACCCCTAGGAGTCGGTTGGTCGAGTCAGAACCCCAGGGAGCACAAAAAGTGAAAATAAAGCGATCAATTTTTCGGGTCACGGGTTGGTCACGCCCGTGACCGACCCGTCACGCCCGTGACCTGGGCGTGACTACTTCGACGATCGTCGATCTCCACGAGACGATCGCCGAACGTGCTGTCTGGGCATGTCACGCCCGTGACCAAGGTGTCACGCCCGTGACTATGGGCGTGACCCCATCGACGATCGTCGATCGCCGTGAGACGATCGTCGACCTTGCATCTCGGGCATGTCACGCCCGTGGCTTAGCTGTCACGCCCGTGACCTAGGGCGTGACCAGCCTTCGACGATCGTCGATCTCAATTCGACGATCGTCGACCTCGAAATATGCCATTCGGACCTGTCACGCCCGTGACCCAAGGTGTCACGCCCGTGACCATCATCGACGATCGTCGATCTCAGTTCGACGATCGTCGAACCCAGGATTGACTATTCGGACCTGTCACGCCCGTGACCTACGTGTCACGCCCGTGACATTGGCCGAAACGACGGTTCAGGCCCGAAATTATTCCAACACGCGTGGTATTAAATGCTGGTGTGGGAAGTTACACCAGGAGTAACTACCGGCCGTTTTCCTTCTGAAATTTTATAATAAATGAGGAAAAGGTGGTCCAATAGAAAACCGCCAGCTGGACACACCTGTTCAGTTCCGCCGTTTCTTTAGTAGCAGATATGGCCTGTATGAGTTCACCGTGATGCCCTTTGGGCTCACGAATGCTCCGTCGGCATTCATGAGTCTCATGAACAGGGTTTTCGAAGCCTACTTGGATGTGTTCGTCATAGTATTCATAGACGACATCCTGATCTACTCTAGGACGGAGGAGGAGCACACTCGGCATCTGGCACTGACTTTGGAGAGGTTACGGGAGCATCGCCTTTATGCAAAATTCAGCAAGTGTCAGTTCTGGTTGAAGGAGGTGGCCTTCCTAGGCCACGTCATCAGCGGAGCCGGGTTATCAGTAGATCCAGCAAAGATTCGGGCAGTTCGCGATTGGCCGCAGCTGAGGACAGCCACCGACGTACGCAGTTTCTTGGGACTTGCCGGTTACTACCGGAAGTTCGTGGAGGGGTTCTCTCGGATTGCCCTCCCCCTCACATCTTTGACAAAGAAGGAGGCACCTTTTGTTTGGACCCCGCAGTGCCAGGCGGCTTTCCAGGAGCTGAAGGATCGACTCATCTCAGCCCCTATTCTGGCCCTTCCATCTGGAAAGGAGGGATTCCAGGTGTATACCGACGCATCATACCAAGGGATGGGAGCGGTGCTGATGCAGAACAGACATGTCATAGCATATGCCTCCCGACAGCTGAAGACCCATGAGAGGAACTACCCGGTGCACGACCTCGAGATGGGAGCGGTCGTTTTTGCTCTGAAGGTCTGGCGCCATTATCTTTATGGAGTCCACTGCGATATCTTCTCCGATCACAAGAACTTGAAATACGTGGACACTCAGAAGGAGCTGAATATCAGACAGAGGCGTTGGGTGGAGTTCTTAGCAGATTATCAGTATGAGATGCACTACCACCCAGGGAAGGCAAACGTGGTGGCCGACGCGTTGAGCCGGAGAGCGTCCACTTCCGAAGCTGGGCCCCAGGTTATGTCTATGGAGCTGGTCCAGTCATTCAGAGACATGCAGATATCCCTAGTGTCCGAGGATGACCCAGATCTGTATAGGGAGTATCTGGCATCGATAGTGGCCATAGACGATATTCGGGATCGCATTCGGGACGGACAGAGGACAGATGCGTGGGCAGAGCCGATGTTCCGAGCTTTGGAGGAAGGTTCGACAGGAGATTATTCCCTGAGAGATGGTTTGCTCCACTTCAGAGGCAGAGTATATATACCTGCAGGAGGCCAGATCCGAGAGGATATTCTGACAGAGGCGCATTGCAGCCGGTACTCCGTGCACCCGGGGATCACAAAGATGACCGCTGATCTGAAGAGGACGATGTTTTGGTCGGGCATGAAGAAAGACATTACGTACTTCGTGACCCATTGCGAGGCGTGTCAGTTGGTGAAGGCGGAGTGCAGGAACCCTGCAGGCCTGTTGCAGCCACTCCCGGTGCCGGAGTGGAAGTTTGACGACATAGCGATGGATTTTATACATGGTCTTCCCCGGTCTCGGACAGGGAACGACTCGATTTGGGTGATTGTCGATCGGTTGACGAAGGTGGCCCGCTTCGTACCGATCAGGAAGGATGACTCGGTGGGAGTGCTGGTACGGAAGTTTGTGGAGCAGTATGTCCGATATCATGGCGTGCCCCGGACGATAGTGTCGGACCGCGATGGACGGTTTACGTCCAGGGAGTGGCGGTCAGTGCAGGCATATTTGGGCACCCGGTTGACTTTTAGCACGGCCTTCCACCCTCAGACGGACGGGCAGACAGAGCGCACCAACAGGACGTTGGAGGATCTACTACGACTGTGTATACTGGACCGAGGGGAGCCGTGGGAGAAGATGTTACCGTTGGTTGAGTTTTCCTACAACAATAGCTACCAGTCCAGCATCAGGATGGCGCCTTATGAGGCCTTGTATGGAAGGAAATGTAGGACCCCGCTTTCCTGGGTTCAGGACGAGGATCCGAAGTTGTTGGGATCGGATTTTGTGGAAGATACCGAGGCCCAGGTGAGATTGATCAGAGATAGGATGTTGGAGGCGCAGAGCAGACAGGCCAAATACTATGACGCCCGGCATCGTCAGGTGGAGTTTCGGGTAGGGGATCAAGTGTTCTTGAAGATCCGGCCCATGCACGGAGTCTCACGGGTGCGTGGTCGGAGGAAGAAACTCAGCCCTAGGTATATGGGCCCTTACCGGATCCTGGAGCGGATCGGACCCCTAGCCTACAGGCTAGAGTTGCCACCGGAGCTGGCAGCTCTACACGACGTCTTCCACATCTCTTCGCTGAGAAGGGCTCTACTACGCCCGGAGCAGCGGATTTTGACCACCGAAGGGCCGGTAGCTTCAGACCGATCTGTTCACTTGGAGCCGGTTCAGATCGACGACAAAGGAGTGCGGATCTTGCGGCGCAAGAAGATCCCCTTAGTCAAGGTTCTGTGGAGAAATCACGGTCAGGAGGAGCACACCTGGGAACCGCAGGATCTGATGAGGCAAAGATACCCGGAGTTGTTCAGTCAGGTACACCTCACCACCTCTCGGTATACTATAGATTGCCTTCTTGTTTTGGAATGTTAAGACTAGATACGGAATATCCAGGACCTAGGCATGCGCACTTAATCAGAAAGGTAGGGGCTAATCTTTTGTTTATTGGGGAGATTGTGTTAGTTATCAAACGAACAGTCGCCTGAACCCAATAGAAAGATCGTATGGGATGTTACAAGTTTAATTTATTCCGATAGAAATCCCCATAGGCTCAACCTCAATTTCGGGGACGAAATTTTTGTTTTGTTTATTGGGATTTGTAACATCCCATTTCCGGCTAGACCCCTAGGAGTCGGTTGGTCGAGTCAGAACCCCAGGGAGCACAAAAAGTGAAAATAAAGCGATCAATTTTTCGGGTCACGGGTTGGTCACGCCCGTGACCGACCCGTCACGCCCGTGACCTGGGCGTGACTACTTCGACGATCGTCGATCTCCACGAGACGATCGCCGAACGTGCTGTCTGGGCATGTCACGCCCGTGACCAAGGTGTCACGCCCGTGACTATGGGCGTGACCCCATCGACGATCGTCGATCGCCGTGAGACGATCGTCGACCTTGCATCCCGGGCATGTCACGCCCGTGGCTTAGCTGTCACGCCCGTGACCTAGGGCGTGACCAGCCTTCGACGATCGTCGATCTCAATTCGACGATCGTCGACCTCGAAATATGCCATTCGGACCTGTCACGCCCGTGACCCAAGGTGTCACGCCCGTGACCATCATCGACGATCGTCGATCTCAGTTCGACGATCGTCGAACCCAGGATTGACTATTCGGACCTGTCACGCCCGTGACCTACGTGTCACGCCCGTGACATTGGCCGAAACGACGGTTCAGGCCCGAAATTATTCCAACACGCGTGGTATTAAATGCTGGTGTGGGAAGTTACACCAGGAGTAACTACCGGCCGTTTTCCTTCTGAAATTTTATAATAAATGAGGAAAAGGTGGTCCAATAGAAAACCGCCAGCTGGACACACCTGTTCAGTTCCGCCGTTTCTTATCCCTTCACCGTAACCGAAATGTTAAGGGGGAAACTTCATGGCCATAATGGTTTCACCCATTCACCTTCCCACTTCCTGAGTTATAAAAGCCCACCTGGACAAGAGGAGAAGGTTACACGCTCAAGTAATCAGAACAGACCTTTGTTCTTGCTGTAGGAGAAGTTCAGCAAACGCCACCACCGCGCCATGGCACCCCGACGCTCTTCTCGCCTTCAAACCGCGAACAAGGTCCTCCTCTACTCCTTCTCTTTCATGGGTAGATCTTAGGATTCTTAGGAAGGAGATTCGCGCTCAACGGAGCCGGATCCATCTCTCGTTTTCATGGAAAAACCATGAAAAAGATATTTCGAGTTCGCCGGAAACCGCCACCTCCGGCGGCCAAACCACCGCCGACCGCTAGCCATCGCCTCAACGGAGGTGGTGGTGGTGGTGGCTGGCCAGGGAAGTGACCGGACGGCCGGCAACGGATCACGGAATGCTTACAGGAAAAATGATTTTTCCTGTGTCTGGTTTTCGGGTTCATGAAGAAGATGAACAGTAGGATAAACTTTATAATATACAGATTATTATAAATTACCAGATGGGAAATTGTATTATTAGAATATATTTTTGGGGCTGTAAAATGAGGCACTTAGAGGCCGTTTTAGGAAAAATGACCAGTCACAAAAGTTGTAGCCCTCTGGGTCTACTTTAATATAAAATTGATTTTATTCAATTTGGGTGAGTGGTTTGACCACAGCACTCATTTTGGTGGGATCAAGACCTGGGTTAACCAGAAATTAAAATGGTTGCCCACGGTTCATAACAAGTCCAAATGACTTGAAATTTGGACTGGAGGTCTATAATATGTATATCGAGAGGCTGTCCAAAAATGAGAATTTTTGGAGAACTTTTGCCTAAAGTTTTTGAAAAATTTAATAAACAATATAAAATTAATTAGGAGATGAAATTAAGCCCAAACTCCCCCAAATTTTGGGTGGTGGTCCCTGGCATCAATATTAAGATCTGTACAAAATTTCAACTCGATTGGTCGAGTTTTGAATAGGGAATTATCAAGTCCTTGATAGGTCTTGGTGAGGGGTACTTTGGGGAAAAGTACAATTGGAGATGGAGTGGACAAATCTCCTCAAAAGAGGCTGAAGTTGTTGGCCACTGATTTGTTGAGTCTATGTCTACCCTCTTGGGTAACATGGTGTGGCTTAGGGTGGATTTTACCCTAAGAGATTGGCTCAACTCCAACGGGTGGGAGTTTGAGGTTTGTGAAGGACATAGGAGCAAAAGCTCTTGTATGCCCTTGAAATTTGGAGGAGAGGGGGAGGATATGATGAAAACCCTCTGGTTGAAATAGTGAAGGAATTGGAGGTAGTTAGGTACCTCGAAAGTTGAGATTTTGGAATAGGATAAACATGTAATTTAATTATTTTAAGCACTAAATCTAATCCAAAAATTATGAAACTCGGGAGGAGGGAGTTTTAGGATGTATTAGACTTATGGTAATTTTTCTGGAATTTTATGATTAATATATATTATGCTTCATGTGTTAAAGAATTATTAGCCCAATTTGTTGTTTCAATTATTTGGTGGCTTTACATTAATTATAATCAGTTAAAATTCTGGATTTAGATCTTGACTAGTAGAACATTGATCCCTGAATTTTTATAGAATTTTATGTTGAGTAAATCTAGTACATTATTCACAAATGATAGAAAGGGCTTTTATGTTTAAAAAATTATTACGGATAGAACACTTGCTGGAAAATTATGAAACTTAGCCAGTGCAGATTTTAGGCCTTAATCTTCATGTCATAAATTATTTAGAATTTTTGGAAGAATATTTTCTGTACTTGATTCATAAACTATAGAAATTAGAGATTATTTCCAAATAGTTTTTCAGGTTATTTTGATGATAGAAAATTATGATACTTAGGATTTAGCCTTCTGAGATAGCCTACTAATTATCATAAATTTGCTGGACATCTTGCATGAATAATTAGGATAGTTCATGTTCAAACCGGTGGCCCTTGAGATTTTCGAGGAATTTAATTAAATGCCAAATAAATTAGGAAAATTTCCATTTTCTGGATTTAGGTTATTTATATCAAGATAAGTCTCCAGTAAATAGTTTAGGGCATTTGGATGAGTAATCGATCATTGCATAACCGGTTCGACATGTAGCCTAGGTAGGTCTGCATTTAGTAAATTGTGAAATGCAATAGGATATGATCTGAGGAAGATATAAAGAGTAGTGAGTAGTGGTGATAGTTAGAGTTAAGAGGTGCTCGGATTTGGCGAAAGATCGCTTTTCCCGAAGAGTGGAAGGTTTAAAAATAACCCTAGGATAGTCTATCGTAATATGAGAAGGGAATCGGGCTAAGGGAAAACAACCAATAACAATAAGTGCCTTGCGAAAGGGAACTTCGGGCCGTAATGCACCGTCTTGGTTCCTAGTGCCCCTTGAGAGCCCTTCACGGGGTATACCGGGGGCAGTCCTGGGCTAACGTAAACTGTAATAATAAACTGGCAAGAGTAACTTAGTAACTAGGATTGCACCTTTCACAAACACTGTTGGCACAGGAAGATTGATGAGAGCTTCGGCTCGGTTGTTCTGGAGACGGACGGGATGGTCCGGGGAGCTTCGGCTCGGTTGTTCTGGAGACGGACGTTTGGTCCGGGGAGCTTCGGCTCGGTTTTTGGTGTGTTTACGATTAAACTTGCATGTGCATAAAGTAGGAAAAGTTAAGGTGGTGGGTCCTTCGATATCGGGGAGTTCGATTGCACCGACACCGATATCGTTGACTCGGCGGGGTGATTAGCACTCCGCCAACAGAAGTCCGGTGCGTCAGCCGGCAAGAGTACGCAGGCGTCCGCTTAGTGCACCAAGCGTTGAGGCGTACGATAGGTCAGACCAGTGGTGCTTTTACTGGTTTTGAGGTGGGCGAGGCCCAACCCACCGCTTCCGTTTGCCACTACGGAGGTATCCTGGGAGGTAACGGCTCCGAAAGGGGGAACTAAAGGTCTGTGTGCACAGAGTCGGGTGTGTGAGTTGCACTTGCATGTTTCATCATACCCACTAGCATGTCATAGCATAATCGATTCATTAAACCTTGACACCTAAAGTATAAGTGGTATGGGACGCTTATACATTAGGACCTGCAAAACGACCCCTTGGTCTATAAGCTTGTGTGGGCAAGTTTATAAATCAAAGGTTAATTTCAATATATAACAACCATTGCTGTTTGATAACCGACACCCCAACGTATAAGTGGTATGGGACACTCTATACGATGGGAGCCTTGCAAAAGATCCCTTTGCTTATGTGTTCTCGCATAAGCGAAGGTTTAAATTCATATAATTGCTTTTCTTACTGCTAGACCTATTACAACCTTCATATAACTGCTCACCGAATACAACTTGCTAGATTAGTTTCCGCTGCCATCTGTTTCATGTTTAATCTCTACCTTCATGTCCTTCCCTTTCTTCCTCTCCGCTCGGTACCTAGGAGCCATGGGGGAAGGGGTAGGGGATGATAGGGCTTAGTCTTTATGACTAACGGTTTTCGAACCGCATCATTTAGGGGATCGTGGAGCCCAGCATGGAGGAGCAGCCCCAGAGATCGGTGCGCCTGGAGATGGGGCAGTCTAGCTCCGGAGTTCATACAGCCGGGACCGTGAGTCTCGACCTCGAGTAGTTTACTGTTTCGCTTCCGCATGAGAGACTTGTAGTGAGGATATTTTGTACCGGGCATAAGCCCGTATTTATAGTACTCTGATATTTCAGTGGACACTCCCTTCGTGGAGTTTTATTATATATATGTGATTTTTATTATTGTGGACTGCATTGCTCTTACTTCAATAATTGTGCTACTTTCTGTGATCGAAATTGGCCGGCAGAATCGGCGCCTTGTAGTGATGACCCTTCGGGACGTGAAGGTGTCACCGCAAAGCGGCGGTTCTGGGCCTAAGACCCCGGTGGTTGAAAAAGAAAAAAAAGGGGGTCTTACACCAAGAATGGTGGGAAGAGAAAAATCCAAGCTCTTGAGAGGATCCTCAACTGGTTGATGAGGAGATTCTTATTTAGAATTATAGTGAGAGGGAGATGGTTCTGGAGAGGGAGACTTCTCTGTATGAAAAGGGGAAAGAAGCTCTTTTGAAGTCAATTCCTCAATCATTTTAGTTATATATTCCTCTGTGGATAGAATGTTCTTTTGGACTTGGGCATCTGAGAGTGGCTCTTCTGGGATAGCAGGATGGATTATAGCAGCTGGAGGAGGGGTAGAAACTCTTTTTACTTGAGTTGAAGGAGCAGGCTACCCCTTAGCAGCTGCACTAGATGTGCCAGCTACTTGAGGTAAAGGAGGAGATGGAGTCCTGTCCTCATTCTCTGGTCGATCCCGTGCCTTAACAGCTTCGGTAGGATTCTTGAGTTTAAGCTCCCATCTTTATATGGAAGATATAGAGACTTTATTCATGTGGTGAAGGGTTGTACCTTTGGATAAGTCAAAAATCTCTTGCTTGAACTCATGCAGAAGTAGAGAAATAATCCTTGCATAGTTAGGTGCTTTGATGCTTTCTCTTATCTTATAAAAAATCATTATCCCAAACTGAAATTTCTTCCTACATATAATTGCAGTCATCGTACCAAAGAAGTCTGCAGTGATGAAGCTTATAAAAGTAGTCTTGTACAGAAGTACTTTGCCAAGAATATCAACTTGAAGTTTGCTCTTTGCATTTAGGTCAGGTCGACGAATGGTGTTTATAACAACAGAAATTCCACAGAAACTATAAGCTCTGTCATAGTCCTCGATGCTTAGGTCGTCTTCTTCTTCAATCACAGGTAGTCAAAGAAGTGTAGAAACAACTATCTTAGAGAGTTTGATTTTGATTCTACAAACTCTTGTCTTAAGAATCTTTCCATTTCTCCTTACCTTTGCATTCTGAATGAACTCTTCAACCTCTGGAAATAAAATTTTGCACGGTTGCTCTAAAACGAAGGATAATCCGGCAGTTTCTAGAAGGAGAAGAAGATTCTAAAAGTCGTCTGAAATCTTTGCAATCCAAGTTGAAACAAGTTCGCTTCTAATCCCTATCTTGGAAGTAGGAGCCATCGATCCAGAGAAGAGCGAGAATTTACTGCAGGGAGAGAATTGGCGGCAAGTTCTGCGACGACGGCGGAAGGCGAAACATTTCCTTCTTTTCTCTCGAGACGAGGTTTAGAGATCGAGTGATTTGGAATTTCCGGACTTTTCTATTTATATAAGTCTTAATTTATGATAGTTATGGAAATAATATAAGTAACATACCTGAGAATATGGCGGTATAACATCTGAGTGCGAATATCAAAATTTGAACTTAAAGACTAAAAGTTGCTTCAGATTTGTCAAGTGGACAAGCATTACTCGAGTGAATAGACGCTAGTTCTCGAGTTATAACTGGAAGTTCTCGAGAATTATCTTATTACTTGAGAAGCTTTTCTCGATAAGTATCTTATTACTTTAGAAGCATTTCTCGAGAGGCAGACTTGTTTCTCGAGTGGTCCAAATTAGTACTCGGGTAGTAAGGGTCTTACTCGATAAATGATGTCCAAACTTAAGAATTTCTGAATTTTTGAAGTGTTGCACGATCCTTGAGCTTTCTTGTGAGTTCTCCTTCTTTATTCTTCTTTGTTGAGCATGCCAAGTTTTGTTTTGAAGAACGAGAACTTGGTCTCGTCCAGTGGCTTCGTGAAAATGTCTGCAACCTGCCTGTCAGTTGGGACATACTGGAGGTTGATGTCTCTATACTCCACATGCTCCCTGATGAAGTGATACCTCAGCTCTATGTGCTTTGTCCTGCTATGGGAGACTGGGTTGTTAGCGGTTGCAATTGCACTGGAAGAGTCACAAAACATTGGAATATTTTGGAACTTCATGTTGTAATCTTCAGACTGATTCTTTATCCATAGCAGCTATGCACAACAACTGCCTGCAGAGATATACTCTTACTCGGCTATTGAAATTATGACACAGTTCTGCTTCTTGCTACTCCAGGATATGATCCTTCTTCCTAGGAATTAACAAGTCCCTGAAGTGCTCTTCTTGTCATCTTTGCTTCCTGCAAAATTCACATCTGAGAAACCAATTAGTTCTGATGTAGGCCCGCTCTTTCGAGCGTTTTGGTGGCCGACGAAACAAACGCGAAGCTCTCGAATAACTCTCACGTCACACTCAAGCATTTAACGTAGCAGCGGTTTAATTGATATTATTACTAAACTAACAATTACGGGGGGAGTTCGCAAAGCCCCTTAAGTTAATTCCAAGGCGATAGGCCAAGGTACTCTCAAGAAAAAAGAACCCACACGGTTCGATCGAGCGTGTTGTATTAAAAGAGAAACCACCGAAAACAAAAGATTCGGGCAAGGGTGGTTCTTTCCCAACAAAATACAAACGAGAGCTGCCATGCCTCACGAACTTAAATGAAAATAAGGTAAACAAGACAATAACTAAAATAAATTAACCACAAAAAATCAAGCGTTACACAAGCCACGCAATTTGTCAATTCCACAAAATCTATCTAAAGAAGAGAAACACATGAAGGTTGAAATGTTCGTTACCCAACAGGATTTGATGAATCCGATTCACTCTACTAGAATCGTTCTTCAATGGCTCCGCCAGAGATATGCCGGAGGGAGAGAAATTCGTCGCCTTCTTCGTATCACGCTATATTTGGAAAGTCCCGGCGAAATCTTCTGAATATGGAAATAATATTTCCCAATAAGGCAGGAGAGAGAAAAGGTGGCAGGATATCAGAAATATTTAAGGAATGATATAATTCAAATATGGTAGTTAGAGAATTTATGGACGGGGATATATTTTGAATATGGTAAATAAGGGGGAATATTGTAAAGAATACTTTGGATTAGGAAAGAGATTTGGTGTGGAGGGAAAGAGGAGAAGGTGGGGCTCGGTTTTGGTGGTGGTGGAGGGGGCTCGGGTTTGAAGAGGATGAGGACTGCTCGGGTGAGGGAGTTTTGGGTGGTGGCCGGGTCTTGTGAGGGAGGAGTTAGGTGGCGGCTTTGGAGGTTGGTGATGGAGGTGGCTCGGCTAGGGTTGCTAGGAGGTGGCTCGGGTCAGTTGGGGGAGAGAGGTGGCTGGTTGTGTGAAGGATGAAGAGGATGGTAAGGCTCGGGTAGCAAGGATGTAAGGAAGTGATGAAGGGAGAAGGGGAGGAGAAGGGAGGCCGAGAGAGGGGAGGAGGAGGGTGGCCGGCGGCCAAAGAAGAAGAAGAGGAATAGAGGGGGGTCGAAACTTGCCTTGGAGAAGGAGGAGGATTTCAATCTTGAAATTGGTTTTCTTTTAATTCATTAACTAGGGAAAAATAAAGGAGTACATGCCTTTATATAGGCTTTACAATCAAGGGAAAAGGGCTACATGCAGCCCAATATGAAAATGAAATAAAACACAACACATACACCATGGTTTTATAACATAACCATGTTACAAATAATACATGAAATTAAACAAGAAATAAAAATGATAATTTCGAAATAAAACAACTAAAAAATATATTATTACTCAATTATTATTTTTTAATATATATTATTAATAAATAATAATTGGGCTTGTGCTCCGGACGACTATTGTGGCGACGCTTCCATGGGTCATCCGTAAGCATGCTGTCGCCATCATCAAAGTGTTGCGGGCCGATGTCTCCATTCAAATATATCGGGTCACCATCATCGTTAGAGGGAGGACGCTCCTTCGCCACATGTCGTAGTAAGTCAGCTCCATCATGTTCGCTATCATTACTTCTTGGGTACCATAAGCCAAGATTTGGTGTACCTTTAAGGTATCTCAAAATCTACTTTGTAGCAGCGTAGTGAGATTCCTTACAGTTCACTTGAAATCTAGCACACATATATGTTGAAAACATTATGTCAGGTCTATTAGCAGTAAAATAGAGCAACAATAGCGTAGTGAGATTCCTTACAGTTAACTTGAAATCTAGCACACACACATGTTGAAAATATTATGTCAGGTCTACTAGTAGTAAAATAGAGCAAGGATGCAATTATGCTTATGTACTTGGTTTCATCAAAAGGTTTCCCTTTCTTATCCTTGTCCAGAGACATGGCTGAACCCATTGGAGTCCTCATAGAGGTTGCGTTCTCCATTCCGAATTTCTTAATTAACTCCTTGGTGAACTTCGTCTGAGAGATGAAAATTTCATCTTCAGATTATTTCACTTGAAATCCTAAGAAATACTTCAGCTCTCCCATACTGCTCATTTCAAACTTCCCTTGCATAAGTTTTGAAAACTTCTTACAGAGGTTGTCGTCAGTAGAGACAAAAATAATGTCATCGACATAGATTTGTACTAGCAAAATCTTGCTTTTTATTTCCCTAAGAAATAATGTCTTATCTTTCTTTCCCCTTATGAACTTGTTCTCAAGAAGAAAGCTAGACAACGTCTCATACCAAGCTCGAGGAGCTTGTTTCAAATAATATAATGCATTAAATAGAATATAAACATGATCAGGAAAGTTAGAATCAACGAAACCTGGAGGTTGTTCCACATACACTTCTTTCTTTATGTCACCATTAAGGAAGGCCGACTTCACGTCCATCTGATAGACAGTGAAGCCCTTAAGTGCAGCATAAGCTAGGAACAATCTGATTGCCTCCAGTCTTGCCACTAGAGCATACATCTGGTCGAAGTCGATTCCTTCTTCTTGTCGGTATCCTTTGGCAATAAGTCTGGCTTTGTTCATTATGATGGTTCCATCTTCGTCCATCTTATTTCTGTAGACCCACTTGGTTTCGATAACGTTCTTACCTTTAGGTCTTGAAACAAGCTTCCAGACTTAGCAACGCTTGAATTGATTCAATTCTTTTTCCATTGCCATTATCAAAGATGCGTCTATGTTTACCTCCTCAAATTTCTTCGGTTCAACCTGTGAGAGAAAGCTCAAATATAAATTTTCATTAGTTGTACCTCTACGAGTTCTGACACAGTCCCAGGGATCTCCGATGATTTGATTAATTGGGTGATCCTTCAAGTGTCTGAGCTCTAGGTTCCTTGCATCTGGAGCTTCTTCTATCCCTTGAGTGACTTCATTAACTTGGATGATGTCTTTATCATGGTGATCATCTTCTCTAATAGGGGTTGGAGTGGTGATCGTGACGAACTCTTAATCTTTTTCCTTAACTTGCTCATCCAAGTTCAATTCCTTCAGTCGTGAACCTGCATCTTCAATGAACACACTAGAAGAACTGCTTTGCAACAAGCTCGTCTCATCAAATACAGCATTGATAGATTCTTCTACAACCAGGGTTTTCTTGTTGAAAATCCTATATGTCTTATTATGGCTACTATAACCTACAAAAATACTTTCAAATCTCTTTTCACTAAATTTAGTGGTGTGATACTTACCATTGTAAAGTACGAAGCACTAACTACTAGAGATTTTAAAATATGAAATAGTCGGTTTCCTGCCCTTTAGTAGTTCGTAAGGTATCTTATTATAGTTTTTGTTTATGAGTGCTCGATTTTGCACGTGGCATGCAGTGTTGACGTCTTCAGCCCGGAAATATTCTGGTAGTGAGGCATCACTCAATATGGTTCTGCAAGCCTCTATGAGTGTTCTATTCCTTCTCTCAGCTACTCCGTTCTGTTGAGGAGTATGAGGAGAGGAAAACTCATGAAAGATACCTAGGCTTTCACAAAATTCTGTCATGGCCCCAGACTTGAAATCTGTTCTATAGTCACTTTTGATTTTGACAACGGAACAATTGTATTCATTCTGGATCTGCCTGACAAAATTAGTAAAGATATCAAAGGTATCTGACTTGTGTTTTAGAAAGAACACTCATGCAAAACGAGAGTAATCATCAACAATAACCAATATATAATTCTTACCCCCCCAAACTTCGAATTTGCAGTGGACCGAACAAGTCCATATGAAGTAGGTGTAAACACCTATTAGAATCTTTGCCAATAATGCTTTTAAAAATAGCCCTTGTTTGCTTGCCTTTTATACATGTGTGATAAGGCCTATCTTTAGCGCACTTGACATTTGGGGCATCAAGTACTAAATTAAGATAAAATAATTTATTAATAGTTTTGAAATTTATATGTGCTAATCTCTTGTGTCATTGATCACCAAGAGACGCACTATCTTTTTCCAAAAAGCACACTGGCGTAGAAGAGTCCGTGCAAATAAAAATTTAAGAAAATATATTCCTACTATGAGTGCCTGATGAAATCGTTTCTAAATTATCAACCGATTTTATCAAACACTTGTGATGGAGCCGACTTCCCATGACATGTGTCCAAGGAGCATCCTCCCTCTGACGATGATGATGACCCGGTAGATATGAATGGAGACGACAGCCCGCAACTACTTGAAGACGGCGATGGCGCACTGACACTTGACCATGAAGAGCGTCGCCACAATAGCCGTCCGGAGCGCAAGCCCATTTATAATTTATTAATAATAAATATTAATAAATTATTATGGAGTATTAATATATTTTATTATTTGTTTTATTTCAAAATTATCATTGTTATGTCGTATTTAATTTCATGTATTAGTTATTACATGGTTATGTTATAAAACCATGAGTTTAGATTTCATTTTTCATGTTGGGCTGCATGTAGCCAGTTGGAGTGTTTGTTGTAGCCTATATATAGGCATGTACCCCTTTGTTTTTCATTAGTGAATGAATGAAAAGAAAATCAATTTCAAGAATTGAAATCCTCCTCCTCCTCCAAGGCAAGTTTTCGGCCCTCCTCCTTCTTCTTCTTTGGCCGCCGGCAACCTCTCCCCCCCTCTCTATCTCGGCCCCCCTCCTTCTTCCTCTCCTATACTCCCTTGCAAACCCGAGCCCTAGCCACCATCTTCCTACTGGGCCCCTCCTCCAACCTCCAAGACGCCACCTCCTCTCTCACAAACCCGGCCACCACCAAACTCCAACAACCCGAGCCCCTCCTTCCTCCATAAAATCTTAGCCGCCAACCACCAACACCTACAAGCCCGACCCCTTCCTCATCCCCTTCCTAAATCCAAATATCACTTTCCAAAGTAAGCTCTTAGTCTACCATAATAGAAATATTTCATTCCCTAAATATTTCTCAATCCACCACCCTTTCTCTCTCCTGCCTTATTTGGAGATATTTGTTTTCATATTGAGAAGATTCCGCCGGGACTTTCTAAATATAGCGTGACACAAAGAAGGCGAAGAATTTCTCTCCCTCAGGCGTATCTCTGGTGGTGCCGTTAAGGAACGATTCTAGTCGAGTGAAACCGGATTCATCCAATCCGGTTGGGGTAACAAAAATTTCTACTTATTGTGTTTCTCTTCCCTAGATAATTCTTGTGGCATTGACAAATTGTGTGGCTTGTGTAACGCTTGATTTTTCGTGGTTTAATTTATGATTAGTTATTATCTTGTTTACCGTATTTTCGTTTAAATTCGTGAGGCGTGGCGGCCCTCGTTTGTATTTTGTTGGGAGAGAACCACACTTGCCCGAATATTTTGTTTTTGGTGGTTTCTCTTTTGATACAACGCGCTCGACCGAATCGTGTGGGTTTTTTTCGCTTGAGAGGACCTTAGCCTATCGCCTTGGTTTTATCTTAAGGGGTTTTGCGAACCCCCCATAATTGTAGATTAGTAGTAATATTAATTAAACCACTGCTACGTTTAATGCTTGAGTGTGATGTGAAAGTTATCGGAGAGCGTTGCGTTAGTTACGTCGTTCACCATAACGCCTAGAAGGACTAGCCTGCATCAATTTGGTATCAGAGGGAGGTTCTCGTCAATTTCCTAATTGGCACTCCTCCCCCTCTTAAGTGGCACGTACGTACGCACTCACCCGTTTCGTTGCAGATCAATATTTAGAAAATTTGTTTTCATGAAATGCATTGAAATTCCACAATTTCAAATTAAAAAACAAATAATTTTCAAATTCAAATTTCAGATTTCAAATTTTGAATTTCAAATTTCAAAATTTCAAATTTTAAATTTTAGATTTCAATTTTTGAATTTCAAATTTCAAATTTAAAAAATTCAAGTTTCAAATTTCAAATTTTAAATTTCAAATTTTAAAATTCAAATTTCAAATTTCAAATTTTAAATTTCAAAATTTAAAATTCAAATTTCAAATTTCAAATTTCAAATTTCAAATTTCAAATTTCCAATTTCAAATTTCAAATTTCAAAAATAAAAATTTCAAATTTCAAATTTTTAATTTCAAATTCCAAATTTCAAACTTTTCTCAAAATCTAAAAAATAAAATTCTGGAAATTCTCTATCTTATTTTTAATAAGAAATACAAAAAAAAAAAATATTTTTCATTAAGTCATTATTTTTATTAAGTTATTTTAAAATTTAATAGCGGGTCTGCCAATAGCGGTCTATATTTTATTTTTTTAGCAAAATTTAAAAATAAAAAATTTTTTATAGTCCTCAAAAAATTTGCAATAATAAAATCTATTTTATATAATTATAACCTCAGTGGCTAAATGGGAATAAATCCATTTTTTGAGTTTTAAATAGGGTCAGGTTGATTTCTCTTTGCATGTACACCAGTTGCGGGTGAGTTTCCTCTCCGGTTCTCACTAAATGGTATATGACGTATATGCTTCCCGATTAGACCTTTCCTATGCTAAGGATATGGCTAAGCACACTCCTAGGGCACACCACATTTATCCTACTTATGACGGTTTAGAGTATCCCCGAAATTTTAGAGAATGGCTTAAGGGATTAGAACAATATTTTAATTGTCACTTATGGGATGACTACGAAAAGGTTAGCTTTGCCCGAGAGCGATTAGTAGGTCGAGCCCGATTATTTTGGTCAAACGAAGAGCGTCGTGTTGGTAGCTATCATTATGCTTGGCCGCACATGCGTAGCCTCCTCTCGGATAAATTTGATCCCGCCTACCTGCGCATTATTAGCACCACACCCGTTAGTACGACTAGTTACGGAACTAGACCCGTACCTGCTTATAGGAGTGACCCTCTGCCTCAGGATAGATCCTATCCCCAGAGAGGTAGTAATACCCAATGTGTGCCTAGTCCCGCCTATAGGGAACATAAGCTATTTAGACCCCAAAATTTGAACTCGAAAGAGGTTACTATTACGGTGCTTGCTTCTTTAGCTTCGACATCTAAGCCCTCTGATATAGTGACTGATACCTCTGAGGATTCCTATGTGGATATAGAATCACTAGATGATGAAGTTAATCAGCTAGTTGAGAGTCTTCCTTCACTTATGATAGTGCCTGAATCTCATGTTAAATCTGAGGATGTGATTAGGACTGAGCCCGTCACTGAGGACGAGGCAAGTTTCACTGATGCTTTTAGTGATGTTGAGGAGATTGGTTATCCTAGTGATTTGGATGAGGATTTCTCCCTTGAGGACTCATCTCCATTCCCCTTCGACGTTATTTTAGTCAGGGAGTCTTCTGATGACCCTGAGTCAGAAGACGTTCCGGCAGAGTCGGTAGAGTCATCCAAAACTGAGAGCGTACCTGTTACTGATTTAGGTGATGACTCGCTAGGACCCAACATTCTAATGGTCGACCCAGGCTTAATAGATTTTTCTGCGGTATTGGAAGAGTCACCTTGGGATGGTTGGTCAATTTAGGATAATCTTAGTGTGATACATCCGGGAGTTAGTTCATTTACGTTATCAACGCCACTTAAAAGTCAAGTTAATTTTGATACTCCCCGGGATTCGATTTGTCCATCCCCATATTCTGGCTTAGAAGATGTCCCAATCTCATGGGAAGAATTGGTCGATATAGGATGTGATGTTGTAGTAGATTTACCCTGCAAGAAAAATTTACCTTTGGATGATGGTAGCACTAAGGGCCCGATAGACTTTTCTTTGATGATAGCTCCTTCGTCTAAGGCCCAAGTTAGTTTAGAATTTTTATCGGATATAAATTTGCCTACCTTAGAGAGGATCACTGGATCTGAATTTAATAAAATATCTAATGCGTTGGAAGACATGTCGGCTGATTTGGTGGATTCATTCTGTGGCAAATATTTAACTGAGGATGAGTTTTCAGTGAGGACGAATCCACTATTCGAGTTTTCCTTTGATTTTAACGGCTTGTAACCGGAGGCATTTTCTTGGACGCTTAATCCATGTTTTGACGTTGAGTGTGTCTTATCTCCCCAAATCGAATCAAACATGTTGACTCTCCCTCCGATTCACTTAACTCGTGTAGATGAATTTTTAGGGAACGAACTAGTCATTTCTAGCCTGGTACATCTAGAGAAGCTTATTATTCCCGCCTCCCCGTTCGGCATACTTAGATAGATGTGGGTAGACATAGTTGGGTATGTTGAGTTGTGTCGCGTGCATTTCCTTTTTAATTCGGGGGCGACCAACTCTATAGTTGGTGACGAGCGTTTTCTGAAAACCTTTTATTATGATACTTTTAAATCAAAATTTAAATCCAAATTTAAAACTATGACATTGGACTCCACTGAAATAATCTTTGAACTTAAAGCACCCGTGCCACCAGACATAATTCTGTTATTTTGTACTATTAACTCAAGTCATGTGGCACATGGGTTCACCCCTCATGGTTTTAATTTAATTAGGCGCATTTTTAATTTCTTAATCCATCTAAATGCGTCCATTAAATTACTTGCTAGATTGTGTCAAAAAGTCTACCACCGTTATGTGAAAGATTTGGCTTTAGATTGTCTCACCCCTGAACGGATGCCCCCGGGCACTTTAAAAATATTAATGAAACGGCTAGTCCATTTTTTATGAATTTTACGGAAGTTTGGTGACATGACATTTCTGATAAAATTTTCCACTAATTGGGGCATAGCTCCTATTTTCATCATTACATACTTTACGCTTTATGCTTTAATGCCACCTGAAATTTCTACCTCTCCGTATATATTTTCCACTATGCTTTCTATTGGGTTGGGTGGTGACAGTTTTCTAGGATCGTTCTCCTTCTCGGTCTCCATCGGAGGTACGTTGGTGGATGTTGTTGAAATTCTTTTTCCTTCTTTGGCTAACGCGTATTTGAGGTCCCTCCAAGACCACCTTTTGCCATGCAGGTCCTTCTTCCCCGCTGACGACCTTCCAGGCGAGTACACACAGGCATACTCATCAGTGATGAGTATTTTTAAAAGGGGGAGGATTGATGGAGCCGACTTCCCACGACATGTGTCCAAGGAGCATCCTCCCTTTTACAATGATGGTGACCCGGTAGATATGAATGGAGATGACGGCCCGCAACTACTTGAAGACAGCGATGGCGCACTGACACTTGACCATGAAGAGCGTCGCCACAATAGCCGTCCGGAGCGCAAGCCCATTTATAATTTATTAATAATAAATATTAATAAATTATTATGGAGTATTAATATATTTTATTATTTGTTTTATTTCAAAATTATCATTGTTATGTCGTATTTAATTTCATGTATTAGTTATTACATGGTTATGTTATAAAACCATGAGTTTAGATTTCATTTTTCATGTTGGGCTGCATGTAGCCAGTTGGAGTGTTTGTTGTATCCTATATATAGGCATGTACCCCTTTGTTTCTCATTAGTGAATGAATGAAAAGAAAATCAATTTCAAGAATTGAAATCCTCCTCCTCCTCCAAGGCAAGTTTTCGGCCCTCCTCCTTCTTCTTCTTTGGCCGCCGGCCACCTCTCCCCCCCTCTCTATCTCGGCCTCCCTCCTTCTTCCTCTCCTATACTCCCTTGCAAACTCGAGCCCTAGCCACCATCTTCCTACCCAGCCCCTCCTCCAACCTCCAAGACGCCACCTCCTCTCTCACAAACCCGGCCACCACTAAACTCCAACAACCCGAGCCCCTCTTTCCTCCACAAAATCTTAGCTGCCAACAACCAACACCTACAAGCCCGACCCCTTCCTCATCCCCTTCCTAAATCCAAATATCACTTTCCAAAGTAAGCTCTTAGCCTACAATAAGAGAAATATTTCATTCCCTAAATATTTCTCAATCCACCACCCTTTCTCTCTCCTGCCTTATTTGGAGATATTTGTTTTCATATTTAGAAGATTCCACCGGGACTTTCCAAATATAGCGTAACACGAAGAAGGCGACGAATTTCTCTCCCTCAGGCGTATCTCTGGTGGTGCCATTAAGGAATGATTCTAGTCGAGTGAAACCGGATTCATCCAATCCGGTTGGGGTAACGAAAATTTCTACTTATTGTTTTTCTCTTCCCTAGATAATTCTTGTGGCATTGGCAAATTGCGTGGCTTGTGTAACGCTTAATTTTTAGTGGTTGAATTTATGATTAGTTATTGCCTTGTTTACCGTATTTTCGTTTAAATTCATGAGGCGTGGCGGCCCTCGTTTGTATTTTGTTTGGAGAGAACCACCCTTGCCCAAATCTTTTGTTTTCGGTGGTTTCTCTTTTGGTATAACGCGCTCGACCGAACCGTGTGGGTTCTTTTCGCTTGAGAGGACCTTGGCCTATCACCTTGGTTTTATCTTAAGGGTTTTTGCGAACCCCCCGTAATTGTAGATCAGTAGTAATATTAATTAAACCACTGCTACGTTTAATGCTTGAGTGTGACGTGAGAGTTATCGGAGAGCGTTGCGTTAGTTACGTCGTTCACCATAATGCCCAAAAGAACTAGTCTGCATCAACTTGTTTGCATGAAATTCTACGATGTATCCTTTATCGCAGAGATGGCTTATGCTTATAAGATTGTGTTCCGATCCTTCAACATAAGCCACATCAGAACAGGATACACTACCATTAGTGATCATACTGTATCCTTTAGTAATCCCTTTGTCAGAACCTCCAAAGATGACCTTTGGCCCGCTCATGACTGAAGAATAATTCTGGAGAAGGCTTCTAGTCTCGGTCATATGCCGTGAGCGTCCACTGTCCAAATACCAGATAAGATTTTTTGTGGCCTTTGGACATTCCTACAATAGTAGAATCAAGTTGCCTTAGGAACCCAAACTCTTTTGGGCCCTTAGTCTCTAGTTAGCATACTCCCCCTACGTATGTTAACATTATGAGCAGTCTTTCTCACATTATTAACTTGAGGAGTTTCATAATATCTAAGATTAAACCAGCAATCTATGGCGAAGTGACCAACATTCCCACAACACCAATAGTCAAATCTATTGTATCTTTGCCTAATGATCTCCTGCTTAACCTTTTTAGATTGTGGTCTAGCAGGGGTAGTAGATTTGGAAGTAGAAGCTTCGTGGTGATGGCACTCACATGGCTTCTTATCCATAATAGGCTTTTCTACAACGGGTTTGGCTTTTGGATCATTCTTGATTTTGTGACCATGATTATAAGGTCCGTAGCTCTAAAGAGTAATCTCCTCATAAGGTGCCTTGAAGACACTATCGCTAAAGTTTCGGGGATGAGTCCATCCTTGGTACTGAGTCTTGGGCTCTACATGAGTAGGCCTAGCAAAGTGACAGTAGGACGAGTTAAGATCAAACTCGTTCATTGGAAAGATACCCTTTTTGAAAGGAGTTTGTTCTTGAGGAGCTTTCCCCTTCTCCTTGGCTAGAGCCTTCTTGGAAGCCTTATTTCTTCTCTGGGATTTATTTCTCCTAGAATATTTACTAGGAGAAACAACATGGCCTAAGCCAGCACCTTTGGCCTGAGCAGAGAATTCAACAACAGCCAGAAGGACTGTCTTAGGCTTGGAGAAACTTTCAACAAGCTTCTTTTCAGCTTCAAGTTGTTCTTCCAATTCCTTGATGATTTTCTCCTTCAGATTTAGGTGCTCGAGAGCCTTATTATATTCTTTCATTACATTATGGAAGTCCTTTCTGAGTGAGTCCATCATTACAATTTCCTTCCTCAGATTGCTCTCTTCAGCCTTAAGAGGTTTAATCTCCTTAGCATGAGATCTTGTGACTCTACGACATTTGTCTTAGTCTTTGATCAACTCTTTATATTTAGTCATGAGTTCAGATTCATCATTAGACGAACAGTTCTCATGATCATGGTCAGAAGCATCAGATTCAAAGAGAGGGGTATGAGAATTTACCTTCCTAGTGAACTGGGGTTCTTCTTTTTTATCTGTTTGTGATATGAGCCCAAAGTAGGCTTCCTCCTCGTCACTAGACTCAGATGAATCAGTGTCACTGAGGGTCTTGCCCTTCTTGGCTACCAGGCTTCTTTTAGTCTTCTTCTTATTGTAAGAAGTTTTCTTTTCCTCTTATCTTCCACCCTCCTTCTTCTTGTGAGGGCAATCAGCGATGACGTGTCCTGGCTTATTGCTACAATAACAAATATTGTTAGTAGAAATATGTTTGTTCTGTTTGGAGTAATACCTGTCTTGGCTACTTGAGCCCTTCTTATGACGATCACCATCGTGACGTGATCTTCTGAATGAGGCATCCTTGCCTTTCTATTGCTTCTTCTTGTTCAATAATTTCTTGAACTGCCTTGAGAGAAGAGAAAACTCTCATTCAGATAATTTTGAGCCTGAGGTGCTTGGCTCTGAAGATTCTTCTTCACTTTCTTCTTGTGCTGGGGCAGGAGAAGCAGCCTTAGACTTCCTTGAGGTGTCTGCCTTTAGAGCGACAAAATTCTCCTTGGATGAAGAGAGTCATCGACTTCACTTGCGATGGTATTTTTTTGCTTTCTTATCTAAAGAGACAAGTGCAATCTCATCCTTATCAAGATCCATTAGTTTCTTAGGAACTTGCTTTGTTGAGTTAATGGTAGAGGTGGTCATAGGAACATAATGTCCTTTTATTATCATAAAAATTCTAAGATCCACAACTTCTATGAAGAACTTAATTCTTTCTTTCCACATAGCAAAATTGTTCTTTGTGCACAGAGGAAGCTTTGCAAAATCCTTAACTCTGTCCATGCTTGAATCCTCTAAAGACAACTAGGAGCAGATCTGTTTGAGATGAACAACCTCCCTCTGATACCAATTGATGTTTTTAGTTGTCTACCTAAATCATCTAGAGGGGGTGAATAGGTGAGGTCTGCGTCTTTTTGCGGAATAAAAATTGAACGAACGAAGCACAGAAAATAAGCACACACAATAAAGAGAACACCAGATATATAGTGGTTCCCCAATCTTGGGTACGTCCACTCTCCACCTCACCGATCTAGCAACACGCTAGACTCGGCTACTTCACTATTAAGTCGAATTGAAAACCAATCCTACAACTCAGAGCAATGCCCCTACAACTCGATCCACAATACGGATCTACACTCGGAAGAAATACTTCCTACAATACTCGGAGACAAAATCTCCTACAAGATAAAGATTTTGTAAATAAAATTATACAAATAGAATATCTTAGATCTGCATCTTCAGCCTTTCTTCTTTCTTGAATCTTTGAAGCTTTCTCATAAATAGGTCGAAGAAGACAAACCAAAAACTGTTCTGGAACTGAAAACCTAGATTAACATGATCAAGATGAGGATCTGTGAGAATAAGAATGCCTTGATTTGTTGATCTAATCTTGCTCTGAATCACAAAAATCTGAGAAGTGCGGCAGCAAGATCGTCGATGAAGAGAGGCGGCGGCTTCACGATTTCGAATATTAGACGATTCAGAAAACTTTGTATTTCTCGGACTTTTTTTTCCTGATACTCTTCTTAGGGTTAGTCAAAATGATTAGACCTTTTATAGGAATAGTCTAACGGTCATAATCATAAAGACATAACACGTGAACCAATTATCATGGAGATTAATTTTGAAATCTGGTCCCGTTAGACTTAACAAATTTGCAGAGAAAAATTGTCTGCATTACTCGAGTGGAATATGACTACTCGAGTAATCACTTTGACTTCTCGAGAAAAGGATGTAAATTTCTCGAGAACAATCCTTAGAGAAAAATCTAAAAAAAACTTCTTGCTACTCAAGTATAGAATTGACTTCTCGAGAAGTAGCTAGAGTTCTCGAGTACTAATGCTTCACTACTCGAGAACTAGATATACTTCTCGAGTACTCTACTTTTGTTACCCGAGACAAGGATAAATTTCTCGAGTACTCAACTTCTGTTACTCGAGACAAAGTCTTGTACTACTCGAGTAATGACCTTAGTTACTCAAGTACTGCACTTAGAAAAATTCTAAAATAGACTTTTCTGATAACTCGAGAACAAGCAAAGATGTACTCGAGTACTACACAGCTTCTCGAGAACTAACTTGAAAGAAAGGGTTAGATCTTAATTTATTCTAAATTAGAGTTAAGAAATAAAAAATCACAGCACAAATAAAAAGAAAGAAAGCAAGCAATCCAGACGACACAAGGAAATTTATAGTGGTTCCACAACCTAGGTACATCCACTCTTCTACCACCCTTGGTAGGAATCCACTACAGGTTTTGATCAGGTGACTGCCACCAATGAGCTTTTGATCAGGTGCTCAAAAACCAACCCAAGTCTTTTGGAAGGAGACTTGCAACCATAATAATTTTGAAGGGAATTAAAACCATATACAAAGGTGGGGACGAGAGATTGATGGAAGTCTTCTTTTCTCAAGTCAAAATGAGAAGACTATGTGAATTATGTGATGTTGTCAAAGCTCCCCATGAGATCTTGAATGGTTCAAGAGTGGAAGCTTTGCTAAGGGTGAGTAGGCCTTCAACTTTGATGTTGCTCTGCAACAGGCTTCTAGACTGATATGTATTTCTTGTCTCTTGAAAGCCTTGGAGAGATGAAGAAGATAAAGTTGATCTGTATATTTTTCTTTCAATCTCTGCTTCCTTTTTTGTCACTTTATGATATATATTATTTATATCCAATCTTCTGTAAATCATATATATATATATATCCCTTGGACTAATTCAAACATTTGAATTCTTGTCTTGAAATGGCTGAAGCCTATTCCCGAGAATGGTAATTTCTTTGGGAATCAATTGGCATTTAATCTCTGATTTAATTCATAATTAATGTAGCCTCCAAACGGCTATATTCTTAAGAATATATAGCATTAATTCTGATAGCTATAAATGCCTGCAATTAAGCCTTAATAAATTCTGCTAGCTGTAAATAAAACTGTATGAGAAACTGCTCAGGAAATCGCCAAACTTTATTTTAAAGCTTCTTCATTCTGCATTCTGTGTTCTTCGTTCAGAGAATCTGCGTTCAGAGAATTCTTCGTTCTTCGTTAAGAGAATCTGCGTTCAGAGAATTCTTCGTTCAGAGAATTCTTCATTCTTCGTTTAGAGAATCTGCGTTCAGAGAATTCCGCATTCTTCGTTCAGAGAATCTGCGTTCAGAGAATTCTTCATTCAGAGAATTCTGCATTCAGAGAATTCTGCATTCTTCGTTCAGAGATTCTGCGTTCAGAGAATTCTTCGTTCTTCGTTCAGAGAATCTGTGTTCAGAGAATTCTTCGTTTAGAGAATTTTGCGTTCAGAGAATTCTTCGTTCAAAGAATTCTGCCTTCACTTCTTCTGAAATACTTTTGAGGCATACCTAGAGAATCCTATGACCCATGACTATACATTTTGAATCAATCTAATAAACCATATTAGTGATCCTTACCAAAATCCAAACTAAGGTTCCAACAATCTCCTCATATTTGGGTGAGGACACTATTCACATAAAATAAAACACACAGCATAAATAATCTGCCTGAATTAAAAGTTTTTTAGCAGATGTACAAGGGTACTTTGAGAAATAAAATACATGAAACAAAAAGCTACTGGAGAATCCTAATAAGCAATTTTCTTTATAAATAAAATAGACAATCTCCCCCTATACAGCTACTACTGTATCCTCTGTATTTCCTGAAAAGAGAGGTTAGGAGTTCTGGACCCAGATTACCTTGGGTCCTATTTTTCTTTCACAATAATAATTTGAAATAAAAGAATAAAAATTTCTATTTTGAAATTCTGAGTTCGACGAAAAATATTTTCGTCGATTTGTGTTCGATGTTCGTCGTTCTCGGTTCGACAAAGGGTATTTATTTCGTCGATCAAGATTTTCTGACCAGAAATCTTTGTTCAGAGATCGTCGACCTGAGTTCGACGAAGAGTGTAGTTTTCGTCGAGCTCCGTTCGACGAACTATGTTGGACATAAATTTTCTGAAATTTTTTAATTTGTTTTGGTAAAAATTCAGTTATGTTGTCAAAATCAAGGGAAGAGATAATCTGATCCTCTTCTGATTCACATTCTGATTCTTCATCAGAGACTGATTCTTCATCATGCCTGCTGCATGAAGCATTTATTGTCATTAGGCAAAACTCTCTTGCTCTTGACTCTTCTTCATCTTCAGTTGCACAGGATGAAGCTTCAGAGTCACTCCAAGATTCAGCATTTAATGTTTTTTCTTTTGCTGATCCAACAGCCATTACTGTGAGGGAGTCCCAGATGTCTTTTGCTGAAGTACATTCAGCAACTCCTTCAAAAATATCATCAGACATTGATTGAGCAAGGATGTCCATTGCTCTTGCATTAGCAATCTTTAGCAATTTTTGGGCTTCCATCCATTAAGGTGATGGAACAACATTCATGGTTGTTGTTTCCAATGGTTGATAAGGACCTGTCAAAATAGAATTGAAAATGGCTTTATCAATAGAGTTCATAAAAAGCGTAATCCTTGCCTTCCATGGTGCAAGCTTATCTAGATTGCACTTAGGAGATCCAGTGCTTGAACATTCTTCATTTTGTTCCATGAAAAACTCTTAAGAAATTTAAGATCTATCAGTGTTAGCCTGTACAACCAAAGAACGACCCTCTGATACCAATTGAAAAAAAGGGTTAGATCTTAATTTATTCTAAATTAGAGTTAAAAAATAAAAAGTCACAGCACAAATAAAAAGAAAGAAAGCAAGCAATCCAGACGACACAAGGAAATTTATAGTAGTTCCCCAACCTGGGTACATCCACTCTTCTACCACCCTTGGTAAGAATCCACTACAGGTTTTGATCAGGTGACTGCCACCAATGAGCTTTTGATCAGGTGCTCAAAACCCAACCCAAGTCTTTTGGAAGGAGACTTGCAACCAGAATAATTTTGAAGGGAATTAAAACCCTGTACAGAGGTGGGGATGAGAGATTGATGGAAGTATTCTTTTCTCAAGTCAAAATGAGAAGACTATGTGGATTATGTGATGTTGTCAAAGCTCCCCCTGAGATCTTGAATGGTTCAGGAGTGGAAGCTTTGTTAAGGGTGAGTAGGCCTTCAGCTTTGATGTTGCTCTGCAGTAAGATTCTAGACTGATATGTATTTCTTGTCTCTTGAAAGCCTTGGAGAGATGAAGAAGATGAAGTTGATCTGTATATTTTTCTTTCAATCTCTGCTTCCTTTTTTGTCACTTTATGATATATATTATTTATATCCAATCTTCTGTATATCATATATATATATCCCTTGGACTAATTCAAACATTTGAATTCTTGTCTTGAAATGGCTGAAGCCTATTCCCGAGAATGGTAATTTCTTTAGGAATCAATTGGCATTTAATCTCTGATTTAATTCATAATTAATGCAGCCTCCAAACGGCTATATTCTTAAGAATATATAACATTAATTCTGATAGCAATAAATGCCTGTAATTAAGCCTAAATAAATTGTGCCAACTGTAAATAAAACTGTCTGAGAAACTGCACAGGAAATCGCCAAACTTTATTTTAAAGCTTCTTCATTCTGCATTCTGCGTTGTTCGTTCAGAGAATCTGCGTTCAAAGAATTCTTCGCTCTTCATTCAGAGAATCTGCGTTCAGAGAATTCTTCATTCAGAGAATTTTGTATTCTTCGTTCAGAGAATCTGCGTTCAGAGAATTCTGCATTCTTCGTTCAGAGAATTCTTCATTCAGAGAATTCTCTGAATTCTCCATTCAGAGAATTCTGCATTCAGAGAATTCTGCATTCTTCGTTCAGAGAATCTGCGTTCAGAGAATTCTTCGTTCAGAGAATCTGCGTTCAGAGAATTCTTCGTTCAGAGAATTCTGTGTTCAGAGAATTCTTCGTTCAAAGAATTCTGCCTTCACTTCTTCTGAAATACTTTTGAGGCATACCTGGAGAATCCTATGACCCATGACTATACATTTTGGATCAATCTAATAAACCCTAATAGTGATCCTTACCCAAATCCAAACTAAGGTTCCAACATAACTTTAAATCATCTCGAGAACTACTTAAGTTACTCGAGTGCTAGACTTAGCTTACTCGAGAACTGACTATAAATCTACTCGAGTACTAAAGTTGTTTCTCGAGTAAAATACTTAGAAAAAAATTTTCTTTCTGAAAATTTTCTTTCTTCAAGAAAATCTGTAACTAGTCTTTCTCCTACAGGTTTAGTGCTTGAAAGTGAAGTGTATCCCAATAGAGATGCTACACATGAGTCAACACCATGGATCACATAATGAGAGATTACATTGTATGGTCATGTATTTGGTGACTCATTGTAGACTGACATTGGTCTACACTTTGGCAATTAAGTTTTGCAAACACATAACTCAAACAAGACATCAAATACAACTTAATTCATCTTAGTTTAAGGGTGACTTCATACAAATCTAGGTTATTGTGGATGCAATATCCAATAACATTAATTATGATTTACATGTGGTTCATAGGACTTGAGTTTGCCTGACAGAGCATCAAGTATGGTTTACATGTGGCATCTAGACTCTCTGTTGGCCAACATCCTTGAGTCTCATGTGCTTGGGAAGCACATGAAAAGCTTGTAATTGATTTTTGTGGGTGAGATGTCCTTGTCCAGTCTCTTGAGTTCATTTATAATGATGTTGAATCTTTTATACATTTCAGCAAGACTTTCTTCAGTCTTCTTCTTAAAGATCTCATATTGGAATATGAGAAGGGATCTCTTGTCTTTTCTTTTATCAGAACTGCGCGCCATCAAACTTTTGGATATGGACTCCCAAATTTCTTTGGCAGATTGGCAGTCAGCTAGCTTCTGGTAGATTTCATCTGACATAGTGGACACTAGGATATTCATTACTTTGGCATCCCAGGCTTTCACTTTCTTTTCATCTTCTGTCCACTCATCCGTAGGAACAAGCTCTTTTATTATGATCCCACTAACATCAATTAAATTCATATATATTTTTATTCTGGCCTTCGAGAGTGTAAACTTTTTCAAGTTACACATGGAAGGTCTTATGGATGCAAAGCGTTTATAGTTATTAAAGCTCATTTTGAAAATATATTTCTAAAATCATGTACCTATTCAATAGTTCTGATCATTTGATCAAAGTGCTAATCTTTATATGATCAACCTCTCTCTGATATCAAATGAAAGGGTGAACAGTTATGAATAAATCCTTAGAGAATTCTTTAGAATAGGGTGAATAGAGATTTAAAATAATTGTTTAAAATAATTTACTAAATATAAAACTCTCACGGTTTTTGCATCCATAGATAGTCAGTCAGAAAATAAATGTAGAAGAGTAAAGCACAACACAACAAACACAACACAGAAAAGCAAAGCATAGAAGACACTAAAACTATGTTGGTTCCAAAAAATCTAGGTATATCCACTCTTCTGTCACCTTGTAGGAATACACTAATTGTTTTGGATCTCCCCAATATGATGAATCTTTGTTTAAGAAAAAGATGCAAGAATTATGAGCCTTGGATCCAAAAAAGATAGACTGTTTTTGTTGGAGCAACAATAGAGAAGAAGAAGATGTCAACTTTCTAAGAATATTGATTTCTTTGATAGTTTGCATTAAATTTTCCTCTATTGAATTCTGAGTATATAAATACTTGAGCAAATTCAAATTCTTCTCTAATTGGAAAATCTTCTTCTTCAAAAAATGAAATAATATTCTTATATATTTGTCATCAAAAAATTTGACAACCTCTTCAAAATCCTTCCTTATCTATACTTCTAAAATTGACTGAAAAATCCTCTCATTTATCTCTCTTCCAACAGCTTTAAAATATATAAAAAAAATTCATAAAAAACTCCTGGAAATAAGCCTGGACAAATCTTCTAAATTTCAATTCTGAGTTCCATTCAATGATACATTGATTTCTAGTAGAAGATCTTGTTAGTGTATATTTGGACAAAATAACGGGTTTGGAGGCTTAACGGGTCGGTTCGGATACACAGATATCCGTTACCCGTAGTAACTCCTAGGGATTGCCAATTTATACCCACCTAAGGACAACGAGTATGGGATTCCTCTTTGATCTCCATCCGGATGCTTCGAGCGACATTATCAGATCTCACTTGGCTTCCAACATCAAGCACCGAATGAGACTCGAATATCTCACTCGGTGTTCGACTATGACCCGAGAACTCTAGTTGATGCATTCATAATCCGAACAGCTTCAAGCCCCGAGTCTAGAACTTCGGTAACTATGTTTGCTATCTCTATGGTTCAGAGCACGCTTCTTTGCGCTCTGTCGCCGACAACTTTGGCATTCTATGAAATCTCATTGTAACGAGCGGTAACATGTCACCCTCTAGGATTCCTACTTGTAACACTCAGATAACTAGTGAAATTTGGTCGGCACTGATCCGGCCTTGTAGTTTTTTCCATTTTAAGTTTTTTCCCTTGTCAAAAGTCTTGCTGTCAATTGTTGATTCAATTTGTGACTGTTTGCGTGCTCGGCTCACTCCCGAGTTGAGTGAATTCATCTTGATCGAACAGCAAGAGCGTCAAGCATCCTACAACAGGAACAATCAACAATGACCAACAAGTACGTGAAGTGTGTAGTAAGATTTTTCAATTAAAAATGACGTAAGAAGACATGATAATAAAAAGACAATAAGACGATGAAGATTTATTGCGTTGACGGCAAGAGAGATTGAATTGACACTCAAGAAATTGTGAGAGAACTCCCAAGTTACTGTGAGTTTTGATTGAACAAAAAAACTCTAAGTGCAACTGACTTTTGTAGCTTAAATAACTAATTTTGGTTGTAAAAAAATTAGCGAAAAAACTTTGCACCAACTTGCGTCGAAATTTTAGCTATAAATGTTTGCAAAATCTCTGCTAAATACTCGTCATTAAATGTATTTAATAAATTAAAAATTCTCCGCTAAATGTATATTCTAAGTGACCAAATCAATCTCCGTCTCTAACTATATTTAGTGAAATTAAATTACTTTGGCCTTAAATATTATTTGTAGTGATCAATTAAATGAAAATTTTGTATTATCACTAAGCATGCATTTATTTGTAGTGAGTTTAAATTTATATCATCACAAAAGAGATTAAATAAATATAAATTATGAAATAATAGAAACTAAAATAAAATGCTATAAAATGCTTGAAATTTTGAATTTATTTTAAATACGGCATAACTAACTAAAAGGATTAGCTATGATCAATTAATCACGGCATTAACAGAAAATATCGTTTGAAATTTGAATAATTATAATTATTAAGCGGTGTGTGGAGTGTGGTTCTATAAAAGCTGAAGGGCCTCCCTCCTCGCTCTCTACTCTTATAATCCGCCTCTCACGCTCCGCCTATTCCGATCCAAATCCCCTCAAGCTCCGATTCGAAGCCGTAATGTTGTCTCTCCTCTCGAGCGACTCCAGTAAATGCTTCGCAATGACGCCGGCCGCCGGGCACCGCCGCCGATTTTTACCCTCGGTTCCGCCTACCCGAGCTCTGTTCACCGCCCTCCGCTTCCTCCGCCTCCGCTTTCGCCTTCTGTTCCTCCTCTGCTTCCCCTCCGGCCTCTATCTCCTCCTCCACTCCTCTGATAGCAACTCTTTTCTCAGTCGTTTTCTTCTGGTTCTCGTCATCTCCTCCGGCGTTGTTCTGCTCCTTTACCACGTCCTCCTCTTCTTCCGTGTTCTCCCTCTTTCTGCTACATTTCCACTTCTGCTCTCTTCCATCAGAGCATTCTCCTCTTGGATCCGTGCCGATCGCCGAACGGGCCTCGCCGTTAAGCCGTGCGACAACGGCGACCTCTACGAGGGTGAGCTCCGGTGGGGAAAGTGTCACGGCAGTGGGGTTTGCTACTACTACAGGAGTGGAAAATATGAAGGAGAATGGATTGATTCAAAATGTAATGGGCATGGGGTGGAAACTTGGAATAAGGGGAGCAGATACGAGGGACAGTTCAAGAAGGGACTCCGCCATGGTTTTGGGGTTTATCGCAATCACACCGGCGATCTCTATGCCGGTGAATGGCTGAATGGGCAGAGCCATGGTTATGGGAAGCACACCTCCTGGCTGAATGGGCAGAGCCGATATGTTGGCGAATTCAAGTGGGGACTCAAACAAGGCTTAGGCCATTGTCACTTCAGGTAAATTAATGACCGGATTCCAGTACAGTGTTTATAAGGATTTTTTTTCATTAGAATACATAATCTGGTTTTGATTTATATTTGCTATAATATTCTGATGCAATCATATATCAGATAATCAAATACATAATGCAATTTCTGTTCTATTTCCAGAATCAAACCAATTAGTAATGTTTTGGTTATGCTATTTCATCCTATTTTTTGAAAATCTACAAAGACAGGCCACATGAAAACTCTGTTCAAAAATGTTCCCCTTTTTAATATAACAAATAGATATGCCAAACATAGTGCATGAGAATATTAAAAAAAACTATTTATTTAAAATAATAGCTAGCCAACAATCATTTAATTAGTTCCCAATGGGCCTGCTGTCAAACACAGTAGATGAGATGATGTATTTAATACAGGACTTGCTTACTGCCTGAACTAAAATGAAACATAAATAAGTAACATTAAACCTATGAAAAGAAGAAATTACAGTAAATTAATGAAACAATCTTTGGTAAATTAAATTTTATTCATGTGATATTGGATAAAATTTGTAACGTAATATATACATGCTTGACTTTTTTTTTCATTTCATGGAGATTAATAGTGTTATCTGTACTAACTTCTTCATTAGTAGCTTGTTAATTGGCTCTCATTTCTTATTTGGAGTTAATTTTGTTGTCACTTTGGAAAACAATTAATGATAGAGATTACCAACTTCAAACCTTATTAGCGCGAAAATTACAATGAGAAACACCAATGGCATGATTAAAATTGCAAGAACATAAACTAAACGCGTGTTGATTTATGTTGCCTGGTTATGTTTTACTGTACTTGTGGTTTTGTATTCAGTAATAAATGCCTGATAAAATCAATAGAGAAATCTCCACATAAGTCTATGAGGTTAGAGCAATATATCTGTACTAGCACGGGTTATAAGGAAAATCACGAACTAGATAAAATTCAGGTAAATTAAAGACTGGATTAATCAACAGTTTATGCAGATTTTTTCATTGGAATAAATAATCTGGTTTTGATTTATTTTTGCTATGTTTTGATGCTATGAAATAATCATATAATCAAATAAATTGTGCAATTTCTGTTCTGTTTCCAGAATCAACCCAATTAGTAGTTGTTTGGTTATCCAAGTTCATCATGTTTTTTTGGTTATAAATAACCTTGATTTGATTTATCTAACTTCTTCATTAGAAGTTCAAATTTTGAAGTATCTTGTAATGATCATTAACTGTGTTATAATGATCGAAAGATCAGCATAGTAGGATCTGAAAAATTTGAGAATGTAGAACTTCAGAATAATTAATGCGCTTTTTTACTCATTCTCTCTTCACAAAACATTTCTCAATGGCCTCTTTTACCATCCGATCTCATCGTCACTGATTTTGGTTTTACTGTGATAAGGAATGGGGACACCTATGCCAGAGAATATTTCGCCGACATGATGCATGGCTTCGGGGTCTACCATTTCGCCGATGGGAGATGCTACGAGGGCGCATGGCGCGAGGGGAAGAGAGAAGGTCTGGGAATGTGCTCCTCGGCGAACAGGGAGTCCCAGTCCGGCCGCTGGGCCAACGACGTTCTGGAAGTTTTTACATCTCCGAATCCCTTCCCCGGTGCTTCCTTTGCCGTCAACCATACCAGAGTACTCAATGCCGTTCAGGTATGAATGCCATGGAATCTCTTCAAGCGTTCTAAATATATATATCCTTGTCTAATAGCATGCTCAGCCACGCATGTTTCATTCACCAGGATGCGAGAGCAGCGGCAGAACGCGCATACAATGTGCCGAGGGTGGACGACAGAGTGAACAAGGCTGTCGTTGCGGCGGATAATGCAGCAAATGCGGCGGCGATCGCAGGTTCGAAGGCCGTGCAGACCGAGAAGAGAGACCACGGGGTCGAGTACTTGCACGACTTCCCCATGCATATAGTGTGACCGCGTTTTCGCTCTTCCGTGGTAAGCTGCTCCGCACCAGCAATGGCTGCACTTTATGCCTTCGCGGAGACCATCTTGCGGGCGCAGCTCACAACAAGGAGAATTGATGAAATTCATTTTAGTGGACTATTATTGCTAGGAAGGAATTGGTTAAAACACAGACATTGTTAGAAATTGGACTAGAACATTCTGTATAGGAAAGATTGATATTTTGATGGACTATTGTTAGGAATTTTTAGGAGTTGCCCCCATTGATGAGAATTGCTCTTTCCACTTGTATAGATTATGAATTCTTATTTTGGTGGGGGTAACTATTTTGGTTGAATAAATATTTTTTTGAAAAAATTTTGGATATCTCGTGGAAGTTATTGTTATTTTCTTAATTTTGTTCTGAAAATTATGCTGATTTCATATACTTCCAATAAGTATTTCATCTCAAGTTCAAGGAGCTTGAGTTATATTTTATTCTCAAGTTGCAGGAGCTTGAGTTAAATCGACAAGTTAGTGAACCAAACTTTTGTATGTATCTCACAATTAACTTTGTATATGGAAATTTTTTTCTCCTGTATGGGATGAAATATGATATATATATATATGTGTATAACGAGTGCATTTTCTGCAGGAGGTTATGATTATTAATTATGATCATATAACGTCACATCTAAAGCTGTTTTTTACTCTAAATACATATAGTTTGTAAGGTAGTAAACCGGCCTGACCTGTGAGGGGAGGATTTGTAAGTTTGTAAACTAGCTGGACCGGTTGACAAATTAAAAGTAAAACTTGTAATAGTTGTATTTCCTGTTAACAGTTTTATGACATGTGTAATGGTTTCAATATGCTCTTGTACTCTTATCCATCTACAAGAATGGAGATATAAAAAAGATGGAAGGGGAAATAAAATGATTATGCATGATCCTATCAATATCTCATCTTTCTCTTCATATCTGTGCTTAGTTTGTATTAATATCATCAGCATCTACCAACACTTGGTATTAGAGCTTGCTTGTTCTAAGCACTTCAACCCTTGACCTGCTCGGGTCTCATGAATCCCTCTTCTTCAAGCTCTAGCCCCATGGCTTATTTCTCATGTATCAATGTCTTTATTCACTGGCGAAAAATATGAATTCTGGTGTATTCAAATGAAACAAGTTATCGTCTCTCAAGGTTTATTGGACATCGTTCAACATGGATCTGTATTCTCTATGTAAACAAATGTTTTAGAAGCAAGTATTGAAGTCTGAAACAGAGATCCAAAGAAAACAGCATGATGAAATATTCATTAAAGGTGTTAGAGCTTTAATGTTAATCCATCAAGGACTAATTGAAAACATTTTTCCTCGAATCATGGAATCTACAACTACAAAAGAGCCTTGGGATACATTAAAAGAAGAATATCAAGGTTCTGCAAAAATAATTAGTATCAAACTTCAGAAGTTGTGGAGAGATTTTGAAAATATTGAAATGAAATATGGAGAAACTCTTGATGAGTTTACTGCTCGAATAATAAATTCGACTAATCTAATTTGAGGGCTTAGAGATCAGCTACCTGAAAATATAGTAGCAAAGAAAATACTAGGATGTTTACCTCTAGTCTTTGATCCTGCTGTTACAACAACTGAAGAAGCTAGAGATCTCACGTGCATTACTTTAACTGAGTTAATCGGCTCATTAAAGTCACCTGTAGATAGGTTCAAAAGAGCTAATCAACCTGCTATCGATCGTGCTTTCCAATCCAAATTATATGTTAACAAAGTGTAAAAAGAGATAAATAAAGGAAAATTTTATTGCTTCAAAAAGATAATTATTACATAGGTATGCCCCCTTATTTATAGAAATGAGGGAGATGAGATAATACAACAAGCGATGTGGGACTAAATGCAAGCCGCGTGGGCTGGGCGGTTTGACCCTATCAAACCGCCAAACTATACAACAATTACAATCTCCTGGGAAGCCTCTGAACACCTGATACGGCTAACCATCAGACCGCTGTTACTGCTAACCACCAGACCGCTGTTGTGGCTAACCTCCAGACCTCTACTACGGCTAACCTCCAGATCGCTATTGCGGCTAACCACCAGACCGCTGCTGCGGTTAACCTCCAGACCGCTACTTCGGCTAACCACCAGATCGCTGCTACGGCTAAGGACTAGACCGTTGTTGCAGCTAACCTCCAGACCGCTGCTGTGGCTAACGACCAGACCGCTGCTACGACTAACCTCCAGACCGCTGTTGCGGCAAACCACCAGATCGCAGCTGCGACTAACCTCCAGGCCGCTGCTGCGGACAGTCACCAGGCCGCTACCACGAACTCTTTCCAAGACACTAGGAAGGCTACCAGACAGGCCGCTGGTCGAAACCGCCAGACCGCTGACCAGACAGGCCGCTGCGACTAGAAAGTCTAACCGTCCTTTCTCATGTTCCAACACTCCCCCTCAAGCTGGAGCATATATATCAACTATGCCCAGCTTGATACAAACTTCTGAGAATATGGTGGCTGGCTTTGTGAAGAAATCAGTTAGCTCTTTATCAGAGGTAACAAATGGAGTACAGATCTGATTCTTAAATATCTCTCCTCTGATAAAATAACAATCCACTTCAATATATTTCGTTCTCTCATGAAATACCTAATTTCTTGATATGTATATAGCCACCTTATTGTCACAAAACATCGGTTGGGGATGATCATAAACCTCTTCCAGTTCTAGCAAGAGTGTTTGTATACACTTCAGCTCGCAAGCAGTCTGAGCCATGCTTCTATATTCAGCTTCTGCACTCGACCTAGCAATCACACCCTGTTTCTTGCTCTTCCAACTAACCAGATTACCTCCAACGAAGATACAAAAACCAGATGTTGACTTCCTATCTTCCTGTATCAGTTCCACCCAAAGGAGCGACTACTAGCCCAGGTGCTGTTGGCAGCGGCTTAGTAGAAGAATCAGAGTCAGCAGGAGAATAAGAAATAGATGGAGAAGAAGGAAGTACAGGCTCTGAAAAAGGTGCCGATATAAGGGGAAAAGAAGCAGAATCATTAGAAGAAGGGAGAATAGAGAAAAGAGAAAAGAATAGAGCATCCTCAAAGAAAGTGACATCTGCAGAAATATACTGTCTTCGGAGAATAAGATCATAACACCTATATCTTTTCTGTGTTGGACAATAACCCAGAAAGATACACTTAATAGAATGAGAAGAGAGTTTGTCACCACCAGAATAAGGAGAGTGGACAAACGTTTTGCATCCAAAGACACAAGGAGGTAAAAGAAATGGAGTTGCATCAGGATACAGGATAGAAAACGATGTCTTCCCATTGAGAACTGAAGACATAACTCGATTAATGAGAAAATAAGAGAGAAGAACAGCATGACCCCAATAATATTTGGGAGCATGCATATGAGTGAGAAGACTATGAGCCACATCCAGAAGATGGCGATTCTTACGTTCAGCAATGCCATTCTGTTGAGATATGTAAGGACAAGTAGTTTGATGAACAATGTCATGATGCATACAAAATATTGTAAATTGATGACTAAGATATTTCTTAGTATTATCAGATCGAAGAATTTTAATAGGGGTATCAAACTGTGTACAAATTCCATTATAAAACGCAGTAAAAATAGAAAAAAAAATTCAGAGCATTCGTGGAGTAAATATAACCACGTACACCGAGAAAAATCGTCAATAAATATAACAAAATACAAACTACCCCTACCAACAGTCTGAATAGGAGCAGGACCCTATGTATCTGAATGAACAAGGTCAAAAGGATGAGAAGAACTACGTCCATGCTTAGCAGAAAAAGTAGACCGATGATGTTTACCAAATTGATAAGCCTCGCAATGAAGAAAAGAGTCTCCTCGAGGTAAATCAGGTAGAAGTTGATAAAGAATACGAGGAGGAGGATATCCAAGCCGAATATGCAACTAAAGTAAAGAAGAGGAGGCAGAAAAAGCAGAAGAAGTATCAAGGTAGAACAAGCTACCGCTTTCAGTCCCAGTAGCAATTGTCTCCTAAGAGTGAGGAATATGAAAAGCACAAATAGTGATAGTAAAAATAACTTCACAATTCAACTGTTTGCAAAGAACAGTGATAGAAAGAAGATTGAACGAAAAATTCGGGACATAAAGTGTGTCCTAAAGCTGAAGAGAATGAGTAACATGCACTGTGCTAGACCCACGAACCGAAGAAGGAGAAACATCAGCAATAAGAACCGGAGATAACCGGTTACTCTTGTCAAGAGAAGAAAAAAGATGAGAATTCCCCGTCATATGATTAGTAGCACAAGAATCAATGAGCCACCTACCCGTAGTAGCCAACTGAGCAGCACCAGAAGTATCAAGAGAAGAAGTAGACTTCTTGACAGAATCAGCTGAAGCAGGACGAAGATGAGGATGTTTGGTCCAGCTACGATCAACCAAGTGACCAACTCTACCACAATGAGAGCAAAGAAACTTAGAATAACCATGGCCACTAGTACGACCACCTCGTCCACCAGAGTTATCATGATGAGCTCTATGAACAACAATATCAAGAGAAGTAGAGGGAAGCAAAGGATGTTGAAGAAGAGTTGTAACAATAGAAATGCGAGCAGCAGTAGCATCCAGAGTCGGAGTATCCCCCTCTCCTAAGATTTGTTGTCGAATCATATCATTCGAGTCAGGTAGACGAAGTAAGTAGCAAAAGGTCCTAAAAGTGTTTTTGTTGCTTAGTGAGATCAGCAGAAAAAGGTCGATGATAAAGAATTTCAGCACCAAGAGTTTGAATGTCCTGATAAGTAGCAGCAGGAGTCATGATGGGTCGAGCAAAAAGATCCACAGATAAAGTATAAATGTGTGAAGTTTGCGCTCCTTTGGAGTACAAAGCAGTAAGATGATGTCAGGCAGCCTTGTCTGTCTGATCATGTCTAATGACAGGAAGGCACATATAAGACAAACTGTTGGCCAACCAAGTACATACCAATGCATTAGTAGCATCCCAAACATCAAAAGAAGCTGAGCCAAAAGGAGGGGGATCATCGATCAAATGATGACGCTTACGCTGAGAGTGCAAAAGAAAAATAAAAGACACACTCCAATCAGGATAATTTATACCTGTAAGCATAGAAGCAGTACCCAAATTACCGGAAGTAGAAGTAGAAGAAAGGGAGAGAGGAGCTAGCAAAGTGGAATAAAAAGATGAAGTGTCCATAAAGAACAACAACAAGCCGCACGTTTTAACCAAACAAACCGCGCTAATAAGAAAAAGAAGGAGACCGCGCCAGCAGAGAAAAAAAATCACGTGAAAAGAAAAGAAAGTAAAGGGAGGGCAGGGAGGGAAGAAGTCGCACGAACAAAAGAAAATCGGAAGAGGTTAGAAAAGAAAACCGCGAGCAAATTGGAGCAAATGACCAATTAGCTCTAATAACTTGTAAAAAGAGCTAAATAAAGGAGAATTTTATTGCTCTAAAAAGATAATTATTACATAGGTTTCCCCCTTATTTATAGAAATATGAGAGATGAGAGAATACAACATGTGATGTGAGACTAAATACAAGCCGCGCGGTCTGGGCAGTTTGACCCTGTCAAACCGCCAGACTATACAACAAATACAATCTCCTGGGAAGCCTTTGAACACCTGCTACAGCTAACTGTCAGACCGCTGCTGAGGCTAACCACCAGACCGTTGCTGCGGCTAACCTCCACATCGCTGTTGCGGCTAACATCCAGAGCGCTACTGCGGCTAACCACCAGATCGCTGCTGCGGCTAACCTCTAGACTGCTGCTACGGCTAACCACCCGACCACTATTATGGCTAACGACCAAACTACTATTGCGGCTAACCTCTAGACCGCTGCTGCGGCTAACGACCAGACTGCTAATGTGACTAACTTCCAGACCACTATTGTGGCAAACCACCAGACCACAGTTGCGGCTAACCTCCAGGTCATTGCTGCGGACAGCCACCAGGCCGCTACCGTGGATTCTTACCAAGCCGCTGGGTAGGCTACCAGAAAGGCCGCTGGTCCAAACCGCCAGACCGCTAACCAGACAGGCTGCTGCGACTAAAAAGACTAACTGCCCGATCTCATACTCCAACACAAAGCTAAGAAGGTAAAAGATATTAGTAGCATCAAATCATTTCCAGCATTGAAAAATAATATGAAAGGTAAGGAGAAGTAACAACAGTTTACTTCAAACAACACTGCTGAAAGGTTCAAACAAGGTGTTTTTAATTCTGGTACTTGTTTTATTTTCAAAAAGTCTAACATAGTTCTCAAAATTATTTTTTGCGTTGCAAATAATGTCAAATCCCAAATCATTTGTTAAGGATTGTTGGCATAATAAAAGGGGCGATGCAAATATAGTTGAAAATAAAGCAGAAGACACATTTTATTTTAATCAACAACCTACTCAATCAAAAGATAATCTTTGGGTGACTGATATCGGTTGTTCTTCCAATATGTCTAATAATAAGGATCAGTTCACCTCTCTAGATGAAACTTATAAAGCCGACCCCACTATAGTGGGATAAAGGCTTGAGTGTTGTATCTTGTATTGTTATTTTGTTACTTTAGGATTAATGATATGTGACTCCCTCCCTATATAAGGAGGTGGTATGAGAGAGTTCTTTTCATCTTTGGATCATTAGGGTTTTGGGCTCTCCTTGGAGAGATGGATCATTAGATTACCCAACCTCTTTAGTCTTGGTCGGAGCTTGCTCCAAATTGTATCTGTGTTCTTTGATTAATGCAATCTTGTTCCTATTCATATCATTGGTCTGACCTGCCCTCCCTTCCTGCGCATCGTGAGCAGTCTAGTTCCTCTTCGAGCCATTCCCTGCGCAACAACAGTCCTCCCGTCATCGCCCGCTTGTATTCAAAACGTGTATCCTCTCGCCTTTCCACCAATTCCACTTAGAAGATTCCTCACAAAATAGCAATGCCCAACTTGCGCGAGGGTAGAATTAGTGGACATGGCTAATATCATATCATTTATCCACAATATCTCCAGGTATCTGCTCCAAATTTCATATGCTTGAGTACAGAAACTTCATTTTTTACACACTGGAATAGAGTAAATAGAACACTATGTCTTTCTCAATCACTTTCTTCATCAACTTGGAATAACAAAGAAATTCAAAATCATGCAATCATGCAATAATCAAAGAATGTGTTTACGCCTTGACTGAGCAAAAAAAAGCGTTGCACTGTTATCAACAGTTTTATCCTCCACGGCCAACATTGCTACTCATCTCCAACATTAATAATCTTCAATTATAATTTAATATGCATATTGAATTTTATAGGTATTTTAGTTTCCTGATTCAAATTAAATGTTAATTTCTTTGGTCCGCGAATGGGCGAATGTGACTTTTGTCTAACAACCCATGAAAAAAATCACAAAGACTTGTGTAACTAAGCCTTAAAATTAATAATCATTTGATTATTTAATGCACTCATTTCCTACCAGAAGAAAACACTCCTTGCTTAACCAACCTAACAATTTTTTTCAATCAACCAAAATACAAATGTGAGTCATTTTATATGCTTGATGAAAGATTAGTGCTAAATGTGTCAAATAGAATTTTTTTCATATGAAATGGACTTCAAAAAGAAAACTAGTCCTTGCATGCATCTGACACACAAAACAAAGAGAATCAAGTTACAATCAATACTGTACCCTTGTCAAAGTTTTTATATCCCCATTATATGGGAGAACAGTTCTACCGAGAAACCGGCTCACAAAAGTTCGGACCGAATGGGTAGTTCGAGATTACTGATCCTACGGTCTAACTTCACAAGTAATCAGCGGGAACAAGGGAGAGAGAGAGAGAGAGAGAGAGAGAGAGAGAGAGACCTATAAGTACGACCCGAGGGCTGCAGCAAGGGGTCACGACACGTACTTGGATGTCAAAAAAAACTTTCCCTCCAAAGCCAAGAGCTTAACTAAGCACTAAGAGGATCCGAATGTTATTTTTATTGATTCTATTCATACCCTATTGAGCGCTTTCCAAACTCGCCTGACCTCGACTTACCTTGCATGACTAAAGTCGATCAAATTATAGCATGCTAGCCAAAATCACCGACTTACGTCACTGGATTGTCGAATGACAAGGACATATGAGTTTGAGCGGCGGTAGGAGGATGTCTAGTCGAATTAATTTGCGATTAAGGATCTATAAAGCTGTGTGTACGAATGATAATAACATCACGAGAATTGAAGGCAATGTTTTGAAAGTTATGATCTCAGATTCTCCTCGATTAATGCATAATTTGTAGATGTCGCACTGTTCTACTTGCCATGTGTTTTATATTGTTGTTCAATTAGCGGATGCTACATCGGATTGAGCTGATTATAGCAAAGAGGAAGAGCAGTTGGTGGATAAGGCTCCTGGAAACCACAATATCACTATTGTTGGACCAAAGGAGAAGGTAAGTTCTAATATTGAAGGGTTCGAAGATCATACATGTATAGTTGCTGGTCATGAGGGTGGAGCATACGACAACTATGAAGGTGAGTGAGCATTTCAAAGGAGAAAGAATATTGCTAGAAAAGAATATCTTAAGCGATTGTCTCCTTAACTAAATAGACTCGTCAATTGGCCTAAGAAATCTCTTAATTTAATTATCTAGCATTTTTTCAGAGTAGTTCTAGCCCTTGATATAATTTGTGTCCTTTGGTGATGGGGTTCTTACTTGATGATTGCATAAGTTGCTTCTGCAGCTTCCTTGGTATCATTGTACTTGTAATCTTTTATCACTAAATAAACAAATTTTCTTTTAAAAAGTAGTAATTTAACAATTTTATTTGCAAAGCCATTGTAAGAAATATATCGAAAGTAGAAGCAAAATGATTTCTATAAGGGTAATGTTATAAGCAAACCTATAAAAAAGATTTTTTTTTAACGGTTCATGACTATTTCGTATTTTTTTCCTTCCCATAATTTTCCTATTAGCAAACAACTTCCTCGTTCTAACCGAAGTCACAACAAAGCTTTGTCCATCATCCTTCGCCAATGGAACTCCCTCATTCACCATTTTTCTATCATTCCTCCACTGACACCGTTGAGGCAAGCCTCCATCCACGACGACCTCCTCCTGTCCATGAGACTTACAAAGATAGGCGGGGTAGTCCTCCTTTCGACATCTCATGGATTGACCCTTCCACTAGCCATTTTGTCCCTCTACTAGCGCCGACGAGGCAAGTCTCCCTCCAAGCAATTTGTTACTCTTTTTTGGTGGAAAGGACAATCGAAGTATTGAAACGATGAGTTCTGATAAAATTGTGCGACCAATTTTACAGCCCACTTGGAAGACATAGAGCTATGAAGGTGTATTGTGATGAGAAAATGGAATGATGACACATTCAGTTTAGTTTCGGAATTGGATAATCATGTCATACGGTTCTCCATACTAGTTGGAAATGTAGATAATTTAGGAAAGATTTGTTAATGAAAATTTTTCTGAAACATAGTTTGATTGGCAAAAATGAAAAAAAATGACAGATGTGGTAAGAAGATATATAGTTAAGGTTCTACATGTGATCAGATATTGATAATGAATTGAATCTTGTCACTAATGAATTTGAGCATTCAATTTTGATTGGCTTTTTGGCACTTTGCACCCCCAGTTGCACCTTTTTGGCACTTTGTGCCCCGAAACCTTAAATAAGGCACTTTGCACCCACCATTTGCCTTACTTTGGCACTATGCACCCTAGGCTTCAATTCAAGGGGAATTTCTGCCCAAATTTTTATGAAATTACCAAAATTGGCAATTTATACCCCGAATTCTCTAAATTGGCAATTTGACCCCGAATTCTTTAAATTGGCAATTTGCACCCTGATTTCTTTACATTGGCATTTTGCACCCCGATTTTTTTACATCGGCATTTTGCACCCCTATTTTTTATATTGGCATTTGCACCCCGATTTCTTTACATTGGCCCCACAAACTAGCAGAAATTTAAAGAACCCATATTACAATAGAGATTTAAACAACAAAGATTTAAACAAAACAACTCATATCTCTTTAAGAATCAAAACACAACATTGTCCGGACCCAAAAAGCCCATATTACAACTACTATTAAAACAAAATTGTCCGGACCAAAAAAACCACTATTACAACAGAGATTTTAAAAACCAGTATTACACGATCACCTTCCTTTTTCCATAATCACGATCACGCTTTCCTCCTCACCAGCATATTAATATATTAATGAGTAAAGAAACAATCAAATAATATAAAATGACAAAAGAGAAAACGATGAATTAACATATTACTGGTTGCTTTGATCTTGTACTAGTTATTGTATCTTGACTGTTAGTGGCCTCAATACAACTCTTCTTAGTATGTCCATTCATCCCACAGTTGGAGCATGTGTACTTCATTCCATGCCTATTTACCCCATATTTTTTCCCTTGTAATTCATCTTCATCTTTTCTTCGAGCAAGTTTAGATGGTCTTTCGGGCTTCTTGTCAATATTACACTACGGCACAATTGGATTCAAATTGGCTAACGACCACTCTTTATGTGATTTTATGGGATTCAACATGTGTTCATATGCCCTCATAAACATTTCTTTTTTATACCAATGGGCAACATAGTCTTCAACATTTTCTCTCCGATAAAATATGCATGATATTGCATGCACATAAGTAATACCTATTAGATCTCATCGCCTACAACTACAACTTCTTGAACTCAAATCAACCATCCATTTGTCTCCCGTTCACTCTTCAACTTCAAATTTGTCATGCCCATTCCACACTAAGATGTAATTGTGTGCATTTTTTAGTTATTCTCTAAAGTTCGTTGTATGGAATGACATATATCTCCATTAAACTTGAAAATTTTGTCTCTTTGAGTGTGTAGCCTCTTCATGAGCAACACCCTTATAGTCTCAAATTCACTATCATGCAAATCATCACTAAATGATGAAATATCGTGGTCTGATTCCTCATCCATGCGTAGTGAATCACTACTACTATCAACGTCTAATTCCTCTTCATCAATCAACATGTTTTGCCACTCAACATCTCTGGGACTAGACATGTGGATTGAATGTGAACTGAATAGCCAAAACAAAAATCTCAATAAAAAACAAATATAACAAAACTGGAAATAAATGTGGACTGAATGTGGAAATAAAAAACAGACAATACCTCAGATTTGAGGATGAATGGGTTGAGTGTGCCCCTAAATGAACAACGAAATTTAAAAAAAGAGGAGAAAATCCTAGATGAGAAAAAACAGATTTAAAAACAAATTTAAATCGCTGAACTTTGATGAAATCGGGCTTCAAATTTGATGGTGCATCTAAACCCACCATTTCTATATAAATCCAAAGGGACAAACCTCTCTTCAGGTGGAGGGCCCAAATTTCAGAATTCCATTCTACCATCAAGCATTTTTTTTCTAGAGATTAGCTTGAGTATTTAATTAGCTAGCTATCTTCTATCATTCTACAACCACTACAGTACCTGAAGTCGGAGAAGGAGCCTGATCGCTGTTGATTTCCACGAGCACAACACTCCGACGAGCTTAACTTTCTAACGAGGTTTACATTCCGACGAACTTAACTCTCCGACGAGCCCAGCATTGGAGCATTTATAACATGTATTCGCAGATTTTGATCCCTAAACCACCCAAAGGAATCAATATACAACCATTACATTACTTGAAGTCGGAGAAGAAGCCCGATCGCTGTTGATTTCCACGAGCACAACACTCTGAAAAGCTTAACATTTTGACGAGGTTTACGTTCCGACGAACCTAACACTCTGACGAGCCAAACCTTGGAGGATCTCAGCTTTCACGAAAGCACGACGCTCCAACGAGCTCAGTTCTCCAGCGATTTCGGCGCTCCCATGGATGACCTAAGTTTTGGAGAGAATATGTCGGGCTAGACGGGGGAAGTGATGGGAGGAAAAAAATTTAGCCCAAATATCTGTAATTTAAATAAGATAGACCAAAATGCCCCTCTAAAAATTATCTTAGGGTGCAAAGTGCCAAAACTATTTAAATGGGGGTGCAAAGTGCCTTATTTAAGATTTCGGGATGTAAAGTGCCAAAGGGGTGCAATTGGGGGTGCAAATTGCCAAAAAGCCATTTTGATTGATGGCATGTGTAGAAGTGGTAAATTGGGTCAAAATATTGAAATAATTATAGAAATGGAAATAGGACAAAACAACTTCTTTGATTGAAACAACATCGATCAATGTACTATGTTAGTTGGAAGAAGATGAACGGCCAGTGAGTTCCTCATGGTCAATTTTGGTGGTAATTTTAGGTAAAATAATAAAATTGGTCCTTTAATTTAGGGTCAAATTCTCCATGATCAATTTTGGAGTTAATTTTTCGGTTTAGTTTCAGATAAATTCTTTAATTTTCATTTGTTTCAAATTTGTTCCATAACTTTTTGCATGGCTCATATATGGTTGAGAAAAAATCTGTAAAAATATAAATTAGAAAAATACTAATTATTTTAATTAGAAATTTTAAAAATATATTTTATTGTCACATAAGCAGTTTGTCAACGACGCGATAATGCCTCATCAGTTTTTAATAATCCAAATAATGAGGGTTTAAGAACTTACTTGAAATAAAGTGTAAAGTTAAGGAACCAATTTAAAGCAAATGAAATTTAAAGGGCCTGTTTGAAAGATGGCCCGAAGGTAAGGGACATAGTCAAACATTAGTGAAAGAATTGGTTTCAAAAATATCTAAACACCTAGATGGGGGGTGAATAGGTTCAATTCCAATTCACTTGGGTAGTTAATAAATTAATCGCAGCACAGTTATAAATTCTACAGCTACCACAACACACAATAATCCAATCACAGCATACACACAGATTTATAGTGGTTCCCTAGATGATGGGTACATCCACTTTCCCCCTTCGCATATCTAGTAGTACACTAGATTCGTCCAAACTTCCTTCCACCTTCTTAGATCCTCAGATCTTACAACTCAGAACCCAAATTGGTTCCTACAGCTCAGACTTCAACAAGTCCTACAACTCAGGATCTTCCCAAGAACCCTATCTCAGAGTGAATCCACACTCCTACCACTCAGGCAATCAAGCCCTACCTCAGCCCTTATCACCAGGCCTACAGCTCAGAGAACTTAATCTCCTACCTCAGGCAAACAACCTCACCTCAGCCTTTATAATTACAGGCTTACAACTCAGAGATTGAAATCTCTTACACTCAGATCTAAAAATAGACATTATAGAAAATTGATTAAAGTGTATGTTTCTTCCTTCACCCAGACAGAGAGAGAGAGAGAGAGGTGAGGGAATCTTGATCAGATCTTGATGGATCTGCTTTCTCCTGACCTTTGCTGTAATGAATCTGATTCAACCTGACTTAGCTTATTCAAAGCTTCTTGAAAGAGAGAACCTAGGTTGAATCTTCTTAAGAAGTTGGTGTAGATCTAGCTTCTTCCTCCTTGTAGAATTAAATCTACAAACACTGACAGATCTGATCAGATGTTGTCAACTTTTCTGATCTTAAATCAGAATCTCCTTGTTGTATAGAATTCTGTGAATTCTTCTTGGAGTGATTTCTCCCACTTCTTATTTTTCTTCATTACATCATTTTGTGATAGATCAGCTCTATTTATAGATCTCGTCAGAGGCAACCGGGTGATCTGGTTGTTAACCGACATCTGATAATTCTGATATATCTGACAGCCTTGAAGATTCTGGTAGACGTCAAGTCTTCAGTCTTGAGATCTGGCACTTAGAGTTATTTAACTCAGCTGAATGTGTCGAGACACAAATATAGAATATGTCGACACAAATATAATGTGTGTCGACATAATTCCTTGGTATTGACACAGCTTCTTTGATGTTGTCGACATCTTTAGAAAACTGTCAACACAGCTCTTCATCTAGTTCTCGACACAGCTATTTTTAGAATGTGTCGACACAAGTCATGTGTGTCGACACAGCTTCTCCAAATGTCGACCCAAGTCCTGGATGTCGATATAGTTGCTTTTTTACAATTGTCAGTACAACAAGGTATAAGTGTGTCAACACAAGTTATGAGTGTCGACATAGTTGATGTCAACTTAAACTCTGGGTATCGACACAAGTCCTGTGTGTCGACACAGACTTGCTTCTTGTCTTGACACAGCTCCTTCAAAGGTGTCGACACTAAATAAGTGTCTCGACACTTTTGTACTTAGAATAATTTCTGCAATCATTAGCATGCACAAGTAAACTTAAAATGCCATCAAATACAAACTGACATATATCGTTGAGTTATGTGAGGCTTCTCCAAATCTGGTACATAATTTTCAATGTACCCAACAATCTCCCTCTATTTGGAGAAGTCATAACTCATAGTCAATGATATACACCAATATAACAAAAGTAATAAACATGATGTATACAGATATTTCAAACAGGGTTATTCATAAGCAGAAATAGTATGTTACACACAAATATCCAAAATAAAACATCATAAAGGAAAAACATACAACTCAGAGACATAGATATATTGTTGTCAACTAAGGATTTCTTTATATCATTTAACCAGAGTAAGATTATAAGGTTTTTATAATAACAACAAAAAGTTTACATAGTTCTTCTGAAACCTTATTTGATCTGTAATATGATAGTTTCCAGTTGTATAGTAATCTTTAAACTTCTTTACTTGAACTAAAATTTCAGACTCAGATGTTTTGATAGTAGTATCAACTGCTGCCAAATCCAGTTTTATCTGTGCCTCTACAACAGACATTTTGGTGTTCATATGTGTTTGTATTACAGTTGTTTGGTCAGCCAATTTTGTCAAAGTAATTGAATGCATGTCAATCAGATTCTCATTCATTCGTAGCTGGTTCTCTAGCACATACCCTTGCTTGACAACCAGATCATCTACCTGAGACTTTATCTCTTTCTACTGCTTGGCAATATATACCACAACATTGCCTCCCTTATGGAAGCAATCTGTCATTTCTTTCTTAAGCAAATTGACTTCAAATCTTATAGATTTGATGTCATGTGCCAGACTGAACTGCAACTCCTTGTGGCTTTCATCCACATACTTTTCTAGTGCAAGTCTTTGCTCATCAAGCTTGACCTGTAGTTGCACTAATAGAGAACTAAAGTCCATTGTAGGAGCAGTAGATGAGGATCCAGCCTTTAAGGCTTTCTTATATCTAGAGCTTTTTTTCCTTAGCTCCATAAACTTCCTTTTCTTTATCCTAAAGATTTCTTGCTCATTGGCAGAATCAAAAGAACTGACAAGTTCCATTAGTTATTCTAGAGCATCTGCTCCTTGTCCTTGGGCTAGGTCAGGTGCCTCCCCCTCAACCCTTGCATCTGGTTTAATATCAGCAGGAGTGTCTTCCTTGTTTACTTGTTCTTGCTCCCCTGGAAGTCAGTTTCTAGTTCTTGGACTATCTCATGTACAGGATTCTGAGGTTGTGCTGGCAGAACAGAAATATGCACATCTTGTGCCTCTTTTTCAGAAGTTTCAGTAGCTATGTTGATGTCCTTAACAACTTCCATATTAGCGAGGTTTGCAGTCTCACTATCTAGCTCAGCTTCATTGTTATCTTCCCCTTGGACTGATATCTCTTGATTATCTGTCAGATGGACAGTCTCCCTCTGGATTTGAGCTTCAGTTCCAGTTGCGACGGTAGTTCTGTGAGAGAGTTGTTGTGAGGCCTGTCTCGCGGAGACCTGGGGGCCAGGTTGTGGGGCTGAGAGCTCTAGGAGCCCAGCATAGTGGCCTGAGTGTCGACCTTGTGCATAACCGGGTTATGTATTATTTTATGATCGATTCTTCGGGAATCGGGGAGGCTGACTCGCGCCGATAACTTAAATTGACATGGCGATGTGAGCAACGGGTTGAGCTGAACCGTACCTGCTCTATGTGGTTCGATTAAAGAGACCTAATGTACATGGCACTTATCGGGGGCATGGAGGGCGAGTCCTAGGCTTTGGCCCGAAAGACTCACATGCTCACGATGGTTTCCGTCCGGGGGGGGCGGTGGTGAAGCCTCGGAATGGGCCGGGTTCACCGATAATGTGCCCTAAGAGCACGAGGTGTGTGCCTATGCATGCCTAAGCCTGTGGTGAAGTGTACTTTAATTGTACTTTTTATACCATAGTTGGATCTACTAAAGAATTGCAGGGAAGGAGCACCACCGCCCCGAGTAAGGGGTGAGGTCGTTATAATTTGGTCATCTTTAGCTGACCGTTGCCTTGTTTTACCACCGTTCGGTTGATTGTTGTGCAGGAACAAGTGAGTCAAGTGGTAAGTAGCAGGCTGAAGCCCTTGATGCTGTGCTAGCCCTTGAAGGACAAAGTGAAGTGTTTTCTTTTACTATTGTCATGTGTGGCCGGCCTGCGTGCCAAAGTATGTAAAACACTTATTGTTTAAGCAAACTGGTGTAAGGCCTTACGACCAAATCTTTTGTGTATGTTCTTTCATTCTTATTGTGGCTGTAGTGGACATTCATGTGTTATTTATGGGTTCTATAACTGTTTTAAAAAGCTTCCGCTAGAATGCTCTGAGTTAGGATTTGAATTCTTACAGTGGTTTTTTGGTATTAATTAGTAACTCCGCTAACTGTCCGTGGTATATGGTGTGGGGCCCCGGCCAAGCCTTCTGTTATATTCCATATGACGGATGGGGGTGTTACATTATTGCCCTAGTTAATAGGGTAACCATCCTATCCCGTAGCGAATGCCAAGTGTATTCGTATAGCTACGGATACACAACCAGATCGTAGCAACTAGGCTAGACAGCCAGACCGCCAAGGTTGCACCACCAAAGCCAGAAATTACGGAAATCGAACAATCTGCACTCCAGAGGATAGCTTCAGTCAGCACACGCCTGCAGACACAATCTCTAGTCCGCATATCCGGATGCGCAGCCAAAGCACACAAAGCTATCTACCGAACTCGGCGGACAAAGAAAATAGACTGCGCAGACCGCACGACCTCCTGGTCTGATCCAACCTAGACTTGGTCCAAATCCAAACCAATTCCACACCACCAGACATTCCTAGTGCGAACAAAGCACCAGCGGATACAAAATACAGTCCGCACAAAACCGTCGAACTCCATAGTCAGACTGCACAATCTAATAACTGAGCGGATAACCATCCTATCCTTTTAGCTTCTATAGGAAACAAACCGCTAGTCACATCTAAGTCGACCTGCCAGGCCTCCACCTTCTGTTTGCATAGGTTGCGCGGACAGACCGCCCAGGCCGCCCACATTCACTTCAACAATTTCAACACTCCCCCTTGAAGTGAGAAGTGGAAACTAGCCCTAGTAATCCTCGTAGCCGAGTAAATGGCCCATTTGACAATGGCTTAGTGAAGATGTCTGTGATGTTTTCCTCGCACTGCACATGTCCAACCAAAAAAGACCCCTCCAACACCTTCTCCCGAATAAAATAGTGCTCAATCTCAATGTGCTTGGTCTGTACGTGACAAACTGGATTATTAACCAGTTTTAGGGCACTCTCATTATCACCGCGTAGCAGAGTAAGACCATGCACTTCTTTATGGACGTCCTTTACTAGCCTCCTAAGATAGATGGATTCTCGAGCTGCCAAGGCCGAAGCCTTGAACTCCACTTCCGTAGTAGAGACAGATACTGAATCCTGCTTCTTGCTGCACCACGAGATTCCCGCTGATCCACATATGAAGACATAACTTGATGTTGACTTTCGATCGTCTGAATCTCCCCCATAATCAGCATCTGTATAACCGTACATGATGAAGACCGTGTCACTCCCATAAAAGAGACCCATATCAGAAGTGGACTTCGCGTACTTTAGAATGCTCCTTACCACCATCAGATGAGGCTTTCGAGGTTCCACCATATACCGACTTTCTCGGCCTACAACATATGCAATGTATGGCCTTGTAATCGTCAAATAGATAAGGCTCCCCTCAGAGCACGAAACACTAGAGGATCTGGAAGTATCCTCCCCTCATCTCGTTGAAGCTTTATGCTAATAACAAGTGGAGAAGAGCTACTCTTCCCTTCCCACATGATGAATCACATAACGATCCAATCTGCATAGCCCCTTTGGAAAACATGTATGTCGCTCTCTTTCCTCTCCACCTCGAGTCTAAGGAAGTGGTGGAGCTCACCCAAGTACTTCATCTCGAACCGAATGGCTAGCTCTGTCATGATCCCAGCCACCTCCTCCTCGGAGTTACCCATGACGATCATGTTGTCCACGTATAGCAACACCAAGACATGAAGCTCCACCCTCTTCTTGATGGATAGGCTCGAATATGAATTCGAGGCAAAATAACCATAGAATTATAGGTGTTCTGCGATCTTCACATACCATGCCCGCGGAGCCTGCTTCAAACCGTAAAGAGCCTTCCTGAGCTTGCATACGAATCCTGGATGATCTTCAGACACGTATCTAGCGGTTGAACCATGCAGATGTCTTTATAAATTTTCCCGTAAAGAAAAGCATTCTTTACGTCCAGCTGCCACATCTTCTAGCATTGGCAAGTCGTCAAAGATATCACCACCCGAACTGAAGTCATCTTTTCCAAAGGACTAAACGTCTCTTCATAGTCTTCTCCGTACGGTTGAGAAAATCCTCGAGCTACAAGGTGAGCCTTGTACCGCTCGATGCTCCCATCTGTCATCTTCTTCAGCTTATACACCCACTTGCTTGTCACAGGAGTAATGCCATCAACCTTTGGCACAAGGTCCCAGGTCTCATTCTTCCTGAGGGCAGTCATCTCCTCATCCATGACATTTTCCCACTCCTTGACTCTAGTGGCGTCTTCAAAACTAGAAGGCTCTTGCTCGTCCAGAGGGCTTGCGAAGAAATAATAGACTAAGCTCACTGTATTTCCTTCGCTATAACAAGTCGGTGGTTTGATGATCCTCTTCGATCTCCGAAGAGTCTGACCCTTGCTAACCACCTCTGTTGCTTCTTCTGAATCAAATTTGTTCCCAGGCAAACTTGGAGCATTGCTCCACCTACTTCCTGAACCAGAAGCCTCTGCCCCGGAGCTAGAAACACCTGGAGCTCCTAGTGACACAGGCAGCTCCACCAGAAGATCCTTAGCAGCCTCCTCCTGCCCTCCATCCGACCTGCACTCCTGTAGCTCCACAGAGGAGCCACCTCTATATGATGTCATCTCGTTGAAGACCACATTTCTTGAAACAACGAACTTATTCGTTAATGGATTCATACACTTTCTTCTCTTCTTCTGCTCATCATAGCCCACGAAGACGATCTTCCTCGCCTGCGGATCTTAATTTATCCTGAGAGCGTTCGGAATGTGCACGTAGAAGGTCGATCCAAACACCTGAACGTGTCCAACTCCAGGCTTCTCCTTAAAAATGATCTCATGAGGAGACTTCAGTTGATCAGACTCAGAGTCATCCAATTGATGACATAAGTTGCACAAGCCATCCCTTCTGCCCAGAAGGACCTTAGAATGCCTTTGGTGTTAAGACAACACTTTCAGGTCTCCGTTAGATGGCGGATTTTCTGCTCTACTACTTCATTTTGTTTTGGAGTTTGAGCACAAGTGAGCTCCCTTTGAATGTCATGCTTCTTATAGAAGTTAGATAACTCCATTGAAACAAACTCACCTCCGTTGTTTGTTCTCAACTTCTTAACTCGCAGGCCAAGTCAGCCCTCCACAAGCTCCTTGAACTCCATAAACAAACGGAATGTGTCTGAATTCTCCTTCATAAAGTACACCCAAGTGTACCTTGTGTAGTCATCAATCAAAACCAGTATGTATCTGCTTCCTCCAAGACTGGCGGTGACGGTTGGCACCATCATATCACCATGAATACACTTCAATGGTGCTTTACTTCTAGTCTGCGAATTATCAAATGGAAGACGATGAGCCTTACCATATTGACACCCTACGTAGACATGATCGTCACCGAAGGATGACAACTTAGGCAAGCCTTTCATATGGCTCTTCACTGTCATGTCTTTCAACTTTTCCATCCCAACATGCCCCAGCCGCTCATGCCAGATAGATGCACTATCATTGGCCCTCATCCGATCAATATAGGAACTTGTTGATAGCACAAACAAGTCCCTTACCCTTCTCCCTATCTGAGCAACGTCGGCCTTTACTGCTGACACGTTACGGAGAAATTTCACTTATATTAGATCAAATAGAATGTGATAACCTGCGTCCACCGTATTGGTCACAGAGAATAGGTTCTTCTTCATGCCCAGAATGTGATAGACACTCCTTAAAGTGAGTGTACCATTATCACTACCTAAAGAAACGATACCCTCCTTCTCGACTGCATGAACTGTATCATCAGTAGTAATGATAGCTTCGTTACCTGAGAATGTGTGCAAGGAGGAGAACTTTGACTTGTCCCCGGTGATCTTTGTAGTTGATGGTTGGCACACATGCCCGTCATGAACGCATTCCCTAATCTAGCTTCCTCAGTACTGGAACCAGCCTCCTCTTTGTCTACAACATGCCCCGGCTATAGCTTGACCTTGCATTTCTTCTTGAAGTGACCTGGCTGGTTGCACCTGTAGCACTTAATCCAATCCTTCTTCTTCTTCCAATCACGCTTAGGAGCAGCAATCCCCTCTTGCTGATAAGAAGTTGAAGGACCATTACCAACATCAGTCTTCTTCTTCTCCCATCTCTTTTTCTTTCCAGAGAAGAGCGTCTCACTGCCTCCTTCAAATACAGTCACTCTACACATCTATCAAGCTAAGCTCTCCTGCGAAGCTAGCAGGTTCTCCTGCTCTAACAAAGACGGCTGAGTGGCCCAGCCTTAAACAGAAGTGACAAATGCTGCATACTCATTCAAACTGTGGATTATGTGTCTCTTTAGCTTCGCCTCTGAAATAGGCTCATCAAGGTCCAACACTGAAATCTCAGCGCATAAGTTCTTCATCTTCATTAAGAACGTTGAGATGGGCAAATCTCCTTGAGTGGCCCTTTGCCAACTCAATTTTCAGGAATTATAGCTGAGCTACATTCTTCCTATTGAACAATCCATCGAAGGAAGTCCAAATCTCCACAACAGACTGACATTCTATGATGTGGTCGAAGAGTTTCGGTTAGAGAGCCCACTTAAGAGTAAACTATGCTTTCACGTTAATCTTACTCCAAGCTCTCACTGCTTTAGCACCCGCAACAGCAGTAACCTCTTGCCTTTTGTCTCCGTAGACGACTTCCCAAAGGTCCTCGCCCAAAAGATAGCTCTCCATACACGACTTCCACTTCGTAAAGTTAATTGGTGTAAGAAGCTCAATTACAAGACTTCTTGTGAATCCACCTTTCATTGCAAATACCTTGTTTTACTAAGACTCTTAAAAGAAATAAGGCAAACAGACGGTTGATCACTACTTAGCCTCTGATCCCTCTGATACCATGTAAAATTTATGATAAGCGGAAAATGGGACACCAGGCGCAGGAACACTCAACATATCTGAGCCCAAGCAAACCAAATGCAACCAGAAGAGCAAGAATCTTGTACTATAAAAATCTTTACAAAGCGAGGCATACATGACGAGACATGATTCGCCGATGTACCCGATGGAAGCAGAAAAAATTACAAGGCACAAAATAAGCCGTGCGATCTCAAGGAGAAGTCGTCGACCCTGCCAAGCTGCCTAGGGAGACCGCTGAAGCCGCCTAGCCACAAGATCGCAACCAAGCCACGCGGACTGCCCGTTATTCTAGTGCTAACAAAGAACTCTGTCCGCTGATCTACAAACAACCTGACCGCGAGGTCGCCTAGCCGCCAGATCACATGAACTGATACTGCCACCGAACTGAACAAGCCGATAGAGTCAGACAGCTTATTGAATTGGGAAACAAGTTGTAGAAGAGAAGACAGTCTGGTCGTAAGCCGCGACCTGCTGCTAACCGCTGGTTGCAAACCGCAGAATCCTCACTAACTCTTACCAAAGTCAGAACCAAGTCCCATGCTGCTCAGCGCTATTCGCATAACCTACACAGTACAATCCGGTCAACCTCTTCAAACTGTGTGGATAGAATAACCTAGCCGCAGCAACCTCCCGCGAGCTCACTTACTATTCACTTAGTGTATCTATGATGTGACAGGGTGGTACTATTTATAAGCGTGGAGAGTAGTGTGATCACCGCCCTAGTTGATAGGATGGCCGTCCTATCCCGTGGCGAACACCAAGTGTATCCGCATAGCTACAGATACATAACCAGACCACAACGACTAGGCTAGACAGCCAGACCGCCAAGGTTGCACCACCAAAGCCCGAAACTATGAAAACCGAACAGTCCGCACTCCAGCGGATAGCTTCAGTCTGCACGCGCCTGCGAACACAATCTCCAGTCCGCATATCCTGAGCCGCAGCCAAAGCACACAAAGCTATCTGCCAAACTCGACAGACACAGAAAATAGACCGCGCAACCTCCTTGTCTAATCCAACCTGGACATGGTCCAAATCCAAACCAAGTCCACACTACCAGACATCACTGGTGCGAACACAACACCAGCGGATACAAAATACCGTCTGCACAAAATCGGCGAACTCTAGAGCCAGACTGCATAATCCGACAACTGAGCGGATAACCATATATTTGCCTGGCTTCTACAGGGAACAAACTACCAGCCCCATCTAAGCTGACCTGCCAGTCCTCCACCTTTTATCCGCACAGGCCGCGCGGACAGACCGCCCAAGACGCCTACTTTCACTTCAAAAATTTCAACATCGTGTAGTGTTCCTAATTAGATGTAACAAGTTTTGTTAAAAAATCTATTGAATTTTTGCGCTTTCTCATGATTTTTTTTTTATATTTTTCACTTATATAAAATCTATTATCCCTTGTTTTCTCTTTTAAAAATCATTATAATGTAGACTTATGTTTAGCATAGTAGATGCGAACTGATTTAGACGCTTATTATTTTCACTTTAATAATAAGTCAAGTTTCTTTATTTTTTGCCTAGTCTTACACCTCTTGAATATTTCAAAGTTTTGCTTTAGATAGACTTAGGAGCATGAAAATGATTTAGTTCACCTCTTGATTCTTTTGAGATTTTGCATTCCAAGCCAAAAAATATTAATCGTTGCTTGCCACTTTGTGCTTTTCCCCGTTTCTTCTGTAGCTCCACTTATTTTCACAAAAGCCAAATAGCCTATCTATGTTGCACCCTTAAAATTTAGAGCTTTATTTATATCTTGCTTGTGCATCTTATTTGTGAAAATGGTGGAGTTCTTACATAATAATCATTTTGCTACAAAAGAAGAGAGAAAAGAAAAGAAAATTGATGAAATGAGTATGGGAAAAATAAAAAAATGTTGAGAAAACAATTGAAGAATGCATTTTTGACACCTAACTTTATATTTCAAAATTATTTGGGGTGCCAAAATTAATTTTTTTACTAGCATACATGTTTTTGCAAAGCTCTACTTATTGTTTTAAGTGTTTCTTAACATTTCACGTTTATCTTTTGATATCCGCACCTTAAACTCAAGCCTTAAATATTATACCTAATGAAGTCTTTTTATTCATGCTCCTAAGTTTATTTTTAGTTAAGAAAGCAAAAAAGTAGATTGGGTAAGCCTGCTTTTGGTAGGAGTTTGGACTTGTGATTTAGATTGGGTGATTATAAAATGTCTCTTTGATTTTACTAGCAACTCAATATCATTTTTATTTGTCACATTACTTGGTTTTACTTTTGCTAAAACTTGGGATGATTTTTTTTTATGTTAGTGAAATCTATAAAATTTTATGTCATGATGTAGTAAAAAAATTCGATTTATTTTTCTTAGTTTTTCTACTTCTAGTTTTGCATCATACTCATGCTCGGCATAGTCAAATTGATTAATTAGTTTTTTTTTAATTTTGCTAGCTCGTATGTATTTGTTTGGGGACAAGCAAAATGCTTCGTCTGGTGGGAATTTGATGAAACATATTTTAACTTAAATTATTATAAAAAAATTTTTGATTTTAATATAAATTTTACATATTTTCTTTAAATTATATATTAATTAGCTTGTTTATTATTATTCTTATATAATTTGAACTAATGTTATTATTTTTTTGGCAAGCCTGTGGGTAATTTCGGCACGTCTTAAAGAAAGTCCGGTGCAGAATATTGTTGATGTTGCACGCCTGTTGATGAAGTTTTTGCTAGAGTCATCGCATTGTTCCAGCCGCGTTCATACAAGTGCAACCCGCCTTCACGCCAAAGTCTCGTCGCACCCGTCATCTCACCACCTTTGATGTTGATGACCGCCACTGTTGTCCCAAACCACTTCCATCCGCTTGAAATCCATGCATATGCCACCCGCCATCCACGTAAATTCATGGTGTCATACTCTCATTATACTTCTCACGGCCACATTAATTCTCCCATGCAAAGCTCGGGCCGCGCCACTTCTTATTTCTTTGCATGCAGCCACGCCATTGCGGCTAACTCCTGACTTGGTCCACCTTCATTATATTTTAATTCAAATTCAACCGCAACCTCACCTTAAATTTCACACTTCATGCCACCTTCAAAAATGCACTCAAGTGGACCCCTTTTTATTAATGTAATTTGCTTCACCTTAGCTATCTCATCACCTCTTAAATCCAACCCGCCACCTTTCATTTTCCCATTCTAAATTCATGAATCAACTTTTAATATTGCTACCATTTTTTTCTCCTTTGGTCAAACCGCGAACTCCAATATTCATCCCCTTCCTTGACCGATTCATTCCCCTTTTGGAGCCAATTTTCTCTCATCTTTATTCATCCCCTTGCCTTAATTATCTTGGATGGTTCTAGATTGTCTTTAGCATCTATAAATAGGGCATGGATTTAAGGAGATTTGGAGAGAGAGATTATCTTGGAGAAATTTCTGAGTTTTGTAATAGAGTTATGCTATTCTAAGTTCTTATGAGTTCTAGTTTTTCTGTTTCTATCATCGTGTGTACTTTTTTTGTTTAATGAAAATGTTCATTTCATTTTTTTATTATTGTCTCTATTTCTACTATGCGCAACTAATTCCTTTCTTAGTGCTTGATTAAGTAGTATTGAGATGAGTATTAATTCATAATATGTCGTCTCTAACTTTTGAAGTTTCATTTCGATTAATTTCTAATTAATATTTGGCTGCAAGTTTATATTGCTAGTATATAAATTTCGTGATCTGATTGACGCCCTAGCAGTCGAAAGGCTTGTGGATACCTTAGATCTCTCGAAAATAAAAAAAACTAGTTATATTTTCTTTGAGAATTGAAAATATAACTTCTTTAGGAATTTTGGATTATTTTTTATGCAATTTTAATTTATTTCAAGTTTAAGAGATTTTATTTGATGTATTTTAAAATTAGGCGTTAGTTGTCTCTAGAGAGCTTCTATCGTATTTTTCAATCCTCTAATCAAAATGAAATTTTAAGAATTTGAACGCGTCTTTTGTAATCGGATCCTAAGAACACCTAATCAAGTGCTGAGTTTTTTTTAACTCGTGAATTTTTCTCTTTAGTAATTTTCATTTTGCAACCTTTAAATTTTAAAAAAAATATTCCAATTTTCAATCGATAAATTAATAGGAAGTTTGCGTGAGTACGATTACTCGCCATGCCCCAGGCATATACGACATTTTTCCTATACTATATTTCATTATGTATATTTGCCTACATCGGGATAATAGTTGCGAGAAATATTTTTAACTCGAAAAATTCTTATCATATAACTTGGTCTGTACTTTCCATAGGATTTTAAATCATCTTGAAAGGTGTCCTACAACCCCCAAAATCCTAATTCCCTTGGGGTGTATCTTAAGGGTGGTCCAGTCAATGAAATGTGAATTTATTTTACACGGATGTTTGAATAGGCATAATATTTTGGTCATGCATGTATATATCTTAGACACACCCTCTTCTCAAAAATCATAATTTTTGGGCAACTGTTTGCTATAGTTTATGACATAATTTGATTATTCTTGTATAGGTAAAATACAAGTTTATATGACTTCAAATTGACCCAAATCTTGATTGGAATGTATATTAGCATATAAAACTAAGAGAAGAAAATGCATCCACAAGTTATTAAAGAAAGTGCAAAAAGATATATAACAAAGGTAAAAGGTAAATGAAATCATTACAATATTTTTAATATTTAGCAACACCTACCTGACAACATTTATAAAAATGTTGTCTGATGGGCTCCCTCTTTCCGCTCCCGGTCGAGCCGCAGTCCGAGCAAGCGCACCCCAATCGTCAACCACGTCCGCAACACGTTCTCATCTGCGCAGGACGAGCGCCACGCTCGGGCACGCTGAAATCCTCTCGCGCGACATGCGTGCGCGCGAGGTTTATTCTGCGCACGCTTGAATTCCAGCGCGCGCCCTCCAAATTCATGCGCGCGCTGAAATTCCTGCGCGCACAGGAATTCCTGCGCGCGCAAGAATCTCGATTAATCTCAATTCCCGCGCTCGCGGGAATCGCGCGCAGGAATCTCGATTCCCGCGCGACATTTCCAGCCAATGGGGATTAAATCCCCATTGGCTAGAAAAGACGCTGACCAAGTCAGCGCCTATATTTGGCCTCCCTGTTGGGGAGTAACAGGGAGTGTTATGCACTCCCCAACAGGGATATGGGGCAAGCTGTCGCACCACCCCTAGGTGGTCGGGTGGTCGGCAGTTTCGTAGGGAACGCCGGCTCGTGACGGCAGCGCGTCCCCCTCCCTTCCTCGGCCCTCGCCGCCGCCACTCCTCTCTTTCTCGGACGCCGTCACCGTCGTCTCCAAACGGCCGTCATCGCCGTCGTTTCGTAGCGCCACGGCCGCCGTCGTCATCATTTCTCAACTTCATGGTCGTCGTCACCGCCGTCGTCTCCCAACGCCATGTTCGCCGTCGTCGCCGTCACCTCCCAACATCACGGCCGCCGTTGCCGCCTTCTCCCAACACCACGACCGCCACCGCCGTCTTCTCCCAACGCCACGAACGCCGCCGTCTTCTCCCAATGTCGCGATCGTCGCCATCTTCGTCAGGCCTTCGCAATCATCGCCGGCCTCGCACGCCGCACATCGGCCTCCGCCATCATGACCGGTCTCTTCCTTCGTCATCCCGATCTCCTCCTCCGTTCAGCCGGCCTTCGCCTCCGACTAGATTCCGCCGCCGGCTAGATTCCGCCGCCGGCCGGATCCTTGGCCATCGCTAATCCTCCATCGTTTGATCATGTTCTCACGATCGCCGTCATCGGTTGCATGGGTAACCTCCCACGTAACCGCCTGCACGATCATCCCTGTGATGGGATAATGGGTTGCAAAATTTAGCATGGACAACCCATTATAATGATAATGGGTTGTTGATGTGTTAAACGACAAGTGTACCGGTCGCACAAGTAATATAAAATGGGCCGATTTCCCCAAGTATCGATCTCGAGGGAACACAATAAGGTGGAGAGTTAATTTCGAGGAGGACTTGAGATTGAAGTCCTTAGGTCGGAGCTAACGAAGAGGGGTTTTGATAGTTGCGGGAAAGAAAAATAAAACACTATCAACTACTCCTATACAATACTGCTATGCATCGCTTCGCTAGGCGGGATGGAAGACTACACAGGCCGCTATGAACTGAATCGTTGGGCGGATGGACGAGTAGGCTTACGGAGTGAGGGTCAAAAGCACCTTTTCGCTACGCATGCTTCTAGCAATTGCTAGAACGGCAAAATGGGATGTGGCGGCGGATGGAAATGAAGGCGCTTCTCAAGCAACTAAAGAAGTAAACAATACAGAATCACATAGACATTAATCACATAAAGTTTACAATTAAAGTGCACATCATCAATATAAATAGATTTAAACACCAATATTCAGAAGGAAAGCAAGAACAAGTCAAGAGATCGACCGAATCCGAAGGCTCTTCGAGGGGTTGCGAAAGTAATCGCCGGGTTGTCAATCCGCGTCCAAACTCGGTCCTCAACTACGTCCGGGGTAGAGAAGGGTTGTCACTACCTTCCAATGGACCCGTCTTCTTTGTGTCACGATACGGAAGAAAGTTGCAAGCTTCCCTTTGCTTGTTTGATACAGCGTAAAACCATGAAATGAAGCTCAAGATATGATGAAGAAGGCCGAGAGCAAGTACCGGCAAGGTGTAGGCTTCGCGAGCATGGTCGAAGCTTCTCTCCTTGGTGGAAGATGAAGGATGGAGGTGGAAGGGTAGAGCTTTGCCCTAAAAGGCTGCTGGAATGGCTCAAAACGAAGCTGTCTTTAATGAAGGAAAATCTTCACTTTAAATAGAAGAAGGTCAGAAAAATAGGCACGTACGGTTTAGCGCACGACTGTGCGTTAACCGTGCGTTATTAACTTCCAGGCCAAGCTTGCGGATGATGATGCGTTGACCCGTGCGTTTTACTCGCGCACGGGCGCTTCCGCCCGTGCGTGAAGGAAATCGCATGGGTAAACACAGAGCGCAGGAATGCAGTGATGGTACAGGAAAACCATGCATTTTACTCGCGCACGGGCGCTTCCTCCCGTGCGTGAAGAAAATCGCACGATTAACCACAGAAAGCAGAAATCAAGAGAAAAATACAGACTGTGTGATTCCTTCTTGTACGGTTTGGCTGAAACCGTGCGGGAAAAAAACGCACTGGTAGCCACTGAAGTCCCCAGAATTGCTGTATAAAATGCACGATTACCGTGGGACATGCGAGAAGAAAATCGCAAGACCGTGCGTTTCACACAGAAACTGGAAAATGAATCCGGGACGTCCCGACTACCTGCACAACAATAAACCAACTGGAAAGAACCACGGGAAGCACCATGTGCTTACCCCCGAAAATAGAATGTGCAATTGCACACCCGAGGGCTAAAACAATGCACTATGTGATCAATGACCGAACAATGCAAATATAACCGAAATTCGGTTGAAATGCAGTGCAAGAGTGAGAAAACAAGCCCAGATGAGTCCGAAAAGCCCTATATAAATAGGACTCATCACACCCCCATACTTACCTGTTTGCGCGTCCCGAGCAAACAAAATCCTTGCAGATAGGGAAAATGAATTAGCTAACATAGAAATTGTGATACGGAGTACTATATGAAGTCGCATGCTCGTACGTATACAAATATAATAGAAGAAATTTCTAATTATACAAAATAGTTTATACTTTTCACAATGCGTATCATAATTTTATTACTACTCAAAAATAGATTCGCGATGAATCTTACGGTCACGCGTAGGAAGAAAGTAGGCAGACCACTAGGGTGAGTTTCTCCAAAGACCGGGGCTCAGGATAACCTCCATAGGAATCCACCAATATCGGAGACCATACGCTTGCCCGTTCACACTCTCTCTACGGTACTAGTTAGACTCAAGCGTGAATCAGTAGGACTTGTAGGATAGAATGGGGCTTAGGCGAAGGCGGGATAGACAAAGGTAAACAAGACGGACACGCACATCCAAAATAAGACCGCCCGAAAACACTCACAGTTATAAACAACGGCAAACACGCGCGGCGCACCACCAGACTTGGATTTTTTACGGTGCGTGCACGCCCACCACGAACACAATACCAAAAGAAATTTCACAACTTAACAACAATATATATTTATATATATTTTTATTCCCAATTGGAAAATTTCATTTCATTTACTTTTTTTTATCCAAATAGCCGAAACCAAATACAAAGACACGGCAACACCACAAGCTGCACAAACACCCACATAACTGTCACACAAAACGGATACAAATGACAATAAAGTAAACTAACCGAGCGACCACATTCAGATGTGCGAGTAGGAGAGGCTATATGGCTATGGTAGCGAGGCGTAAGAATGTCAAAGGAAGGGACAGGCTCAATGGGGATAGCAACAAATAGACATCGGGAATGGTACAAGGCTCAAACTAGACAAGTGACGGCCTACATCACACTCATGCTTGGTTAACCATGCACCAATGCTTCGAGAGTAGCTTGGGGTAAGTTCTTAGCCACCGAGAAAGATGATCCTTCCTCCCGACTCGAGCAAAACGAGTCTAGTGGCGGCTAGACACATTCCTACACTACCGTTCGATTCACACCGGATTCACCATTTTTTGAGTAGAATAAAAAGTATTTACACAAATAGCAAAATATAAAACTATAAACATACAAAAAAATTAAATCTACTCAAAATTCTTACATGAGACGAGAGCACTCGACTAGAAGCACTACAGGAGTCAACATTTTACTCTGTCTCACAATCCTATGCCAGCACAATAACTTTCCCAAATCAAACAAAAGAAACGAGTTTAACCCGCAGCACGCTAACAGCTAAGTACGCGCTCATGTGGGTGCAGTGGTGTGTGATGCAATGAACTAATCAAAATTAAAAATATAAAAGCTTCTAGTATGCACATGAAATGTGCGCATGCAAAAGGTAACTAATAATGGCTCTCCCACAGACTTAAACTAAGCTACACAACATATGATAATGAAATTAAAATCAGATAGAGACGAGGGAAGAGGTTACCCAATGCTCAGCTAGTGAGTATACCAAAAGATGCGTGAAAAATAAAAGCAGGCCCGCCAAACGAAGAATCACAACTCCGCCAATACAAAGGTGTCATGAATACCTATAGGGGTGAGCTCCGCAAAAACAAAAGAAAAATAGACAAAATACAAGGAAATACTAAAACTAATCTAGAAATGAAAAATAAAAATGCAGGAAATGAAAGATAATTGTTGGGGTTATTGTCCTCCCAGCACGACTTATTAAATTCTATACATTTCTAGCTAATGAGCCTATGAAAAGAAAAGTGCACAGGTAACTATTTCATTATTCGTTGTTGTAACAGGTACCTATACGGAGATAAAACAGTTACCCCTCTACCTAAATAGTAATATCTGCTCAACACAGGTAGAGGAAATAGGAAGTAAGAAGAGGAAAAGCTAGCACTGGTCCTCGCTCATCTCACCACAAAATAAATCCTTCCCAGCAAGGCGTCGTCAACAGGGAGATGGTAGGAGGAGAAAGCAATCAATAGAGCTTCCTCAACAGAGGAGGAATCAACCTCCTCGCAAAAGAGAATGTTATCATCAATGACTGGAGCTGAAAGCTCCAATTCCTCCTAAGGCACCTACGAAGACTCAACCCACACGGGCTCAGATAGAGAAAGGGATCAAGAAATAAAGAAGATGAAGAACTAAAGTACTCAGAAATAGGGGGAGTGGTCCCGGTCTCACTTCCAGTAGGATCTAAGCATAGATCATCGTCGGTATCATCAACCGACTCACTAAAAATTGGGATAGATAATTCTTGTAAAGAAAGCGGAGGAACAAGAACATCAGAGAAAATATGTGTGGGTTTCTCCGGGGGTGAATCAAAAAGAGGGGAAGAATGCATAGGGAGAGACGACACCAAAATGTCGTCACACCGATCAGTAGAAAATCTGATGGGTATATCCGCAGCAGTCCCCCATAGACAAGGTGGTACGGTGAATATATCATCAGTGTCAGAAGGGGCAGCTGATTAAGAGGTGGATGGAACGAATCAGATATCCGATTCATCATCCTCCTCCAACTGGCGCTGAAATTCTGCGCAATCTTTCAACGTGTGCTCGGTGCTACGACAACACAAACACCGTTTTCCATTACTCCTCGTTCCTGGTGGGACTGGAGAGGAATAAGAAATAGGTGAAGGTGTAGAAGAGAAGTGACCATAAGACTTGGGTACGGTGTATGAAGTACCATAAGAGGATGGTGTTCCATACACTGAACCACGAGAGTTATGCTCATTATCTTCAGTGGGGAACTCATCACTACCATACCTATAATTCCCGCACCATCTACAACGGATATTCATATAAGAAAACATGGTGCAACAAGAAAGAATTCACCCCAAGAAATATTCAAAGCAAAAATTAACTACACACCAGCAGATAAAAGAAAATGATTTACTGTTGCTGAAAAATTAAAACTTGAAAAGGAACAAAGAAAATAAGCAACAAATTTAAAAACTAAAGCAAAGAAAAAAACAAAATGGAATGAACAAATGGAAAAGGGCTTCTATCTCCTATCTCCTTCTCCAAGAACTCACACGACTGTGTTCCCCGGCAACGGCGCCAAAAACTTGAAGCGTTGAACGGCAAGTGTACCGGTCGCACAAGTACTATAAAATGGGCGAATTTCCCCAAGTATCGATCTCGAGGGAACACAGTAAGGTGGAGTTAATTTCGAGGAGGACGTGAGATTGAAGTCCTTAGGTTGGAGCTAACAAAGGGGGGGTTTTGATAGTTGTGGAAAAGGAAAATAAAACACTATCAACTACTCCTATGCAATGTCGTTATGCATCGCTTTGCCAGGCGGGATGGAAGACTACACGGGCCGCTATGCATCGAATCGCTGGGCGGATGGAAGAGTAGGCTCACAGAATGAGGGTCGAAAGCACCTCTTCGCTACGCACGCTTCTAGCAATTTCTAGAACGGCAAAATGGGATGTGGCGGCGGATGGAAATGAAGGCGCTTCTCAATAAACTAAAAAAGTAAAGCAATACAGAATCACATAGACATGAATCACATAAAGTTTACAACTGAAGTGCACATCATCAATATAAATAGATTTAAACACCAATATTCAGCAAGAAAACAAGAACAAGTCAAGAGATCGACCGAATCCGAAGGCTCGTCGAGGGGTCGCGGAAGGAATCGCCGGGTTGTCAATCCGCGTCCAAGCTCGGTCCTCAACTACGTCCGGGGTAGAGAAGGGTTGTCACTACCTTCCAATGGACCCTTCTTCTTCGTGTCACGATGTGGAAGAAAGTTGCAAGCTTCCCTTTGCTTGTTGGATACATCATCAAACCATGAAATGGAGCTTCTCTCCTTGGTGGAAGATGAAAGATGGAGGTGGAAGGGCAGAGCTTTACCCTAAAAGGCGGCTGGAATGGCTCAAAACGAAGCTGTCCTTAATGGAGGAAAATCTGCGCTTTAAATAGAAGCTGATCCGAAAAATAGGCACGCACGATTTGGTGCACGACCGCGCGTTAACCGTGCGTTATTAACTTCCAGGCCAAGCTTGCGGATGATGATGCGTTGACCTGTACGTTTTACTCGCACACGAGCGCTTCCGCCCGTGCGTGAAGGAAATCACACGGGTAAACACAAAGCGCGGGAATGCAATGATGGTACAAGAGAACCGTGTGTTTTACTCGTGCACGGGCGCTTCCGCCCGTGCGTGAAGGAAAATGCACGATTAACCACAGAAAGTAGAAATCTAGAGAAAAAATCAGACCGTGCGATTCCTTCTCGCATAATTTGGCTGAAACCGTGCGGGAACAAAATGTAAGGGTAGCCACAGAAGTCCCCAGAATTGCTGTATAAAACGCACGATTGTCGTGGGACCGTGCGAGAAGAAATTCGCACGACCGTGCGTTTCACACAGAAACTGGAAAATGAATCTGGGATGTCCCGACTACCTGCACAATAATGAAACCAACTGGAAAGAAACACGGGGAGCACCATGTGCTTACCCCCGAAAATAGAATGCGCAATTGTACACCCGAGGGCTAAAACAATGCATTATGTGATCAATGACCGAATGATGCAAATATAACCAAAATCCAGTTGAAATGCAGTGCAAGTGTGAGAAAACAAGCCCAGATGAGTGCAAAAAACCCTATATAAATAGGACTCATTAGTTTTCATAATTAGAGGGGGATATATTTAGTAAGTTAAATGAAATAATATAAACATTAATACAATATTAATTTGGTCTTCATATATTAAATGAGGTGGTTACGGTCTACGAATAACCGCATGATCTCTCTAATCACTCATGAAGCCTATAAATAGGGCCCCTCTTCCTCTTTAATTCATTCTCTCCTTCTAAGAAAATACTCCTACGGATTTCCTCTCTCTCTTTCCTCCCCCATCTTCTTCATCTTCTTCTTCCCCTTTGAAGATCTTCAAGCATTCTTTGAAGATCTCATTCGTCTTCGAAGATCTTCATCTTCTCCTCCCGGAATTTCTATCCTCTTTGTGCGCTCTCGCGCACGTTTTTCCCTTGCGTGCTTCCGCCCGCGCCGCCTCCTTGCGCGTTCTCAAGCGCATTTCTCCCTTGCGCGATCCCGCGCGCTCCGCCTCCTTGCGCGGTCTCGCGCGCATTTCTCGCTTGCGCGCTCCCACACGCGCCGCCGCCTTGCACGCTCTCGCGCGCATTTCTCCCTTGTGAGCTCCCGCGCGCGCTGCCCCCTTGCGCGCTCTTCCGCGCATTTCTCCCTTGCGCGCTCCTGCGCACGCCACATCAGCGTGCGCTCTCACGCGCATTTCTACCTTGCGCGCGTCGCCTCCTTGCGCACTCTCGCGCGCATTTCTCCCTTACGCGCTCTCGCACGCGCCGCCGCCTTGCGAGCTCTTGCGTGCATTTCTCCCTTGTGCGCTCTCGCGCGCGCCGTCCCCTTGCGCGCATTTTTCCCATGCGCGCTCCCGCGCGCGCCGGCTCATTGCGCGCTCTAGCGCGCATTTCTCCTGCGCGCGCCGCCTCCTACCGCGCATTCTTGCGCTTGTCTCTCCCCTGCACGCTCCTGTGTGCTATCACACATGTTGCTCCCTTGCACGAGTCTCTTCCCCCAGCGCTTCAGGCACCCTTCTCCAACAAGCGCCCAATGCGCTCTCTTCTGGCAAGCGCTCGACGCGTTCTCCTCCAACAAGCGCCCTGCGCGCTCTCCTCCTACAAGCGCCCTACGCGCTCTCTTTACCAGCAAGCGCTCTGCGTGGCCTCTTTCATCTAGTGCTTTGCTCGCTCTCCTCCAGCAAGCGCCCAACACGCTCTTTATCAACAAGCGCCCTACGCGCTCAAGAATAAGTGCTCCGTCTACCGATAAGACAACTAAACCACGCTTCTCCAAAAGATAATCATAGATAAGAAGCGGAGGATAAGACGCGCTAAGCGTGCCTCCGAGCCTCAAAGCTCCAGACATCAGAACGTGTACAACAAGCTACTCCCGCCTCCGGGAATTACTAGAAGACTCCAGAATACAACAAGCGCATCGCTCCCCGCAGCACATGAAGAAATTATTAATCCTGTGTGTGGTGACCTGTCACCCTCCAGGTTTTCTCTCTCTCCCCCCAATAACTGTAATGAGAGGCGGTCTGTCGCCCTCAAATTCTTGTAAAAGCCTTATAACAGTGCTCAGATCTAGTGGAAGTTTGGTAGGCACAGATCCGGCCACGTGATTTTTCACCTCTTTCCGGGGTTTTTCACATCAAAAAATCACTATGTCAACTCTCTATTTTCATTGACTGTGTGCGCGTCTCGAGAGCTAAGACGGTCCAGTTTATTCCGGTCCGACCGGGACGTCGAGTTAGTCCGCAACATTGTCTAAACCCTAATAGACAACAGTTTATAAATGTAGCAATAGATTATCATCTTTAGGCAACACTTTTTCTGCAATATTCAATAAATGTTCTCTAAACTCTTATAGGGAACAATTATGACATGTTGCAATTGACGGTTCACTTTAAACAACAATTATGACATGTTGCTTTTTTAAAAATAATTTACAACACATATCAAAGTGTTGCATAATCCTTTTAAACTCATCCAAAATTTATTCAGACACGTAAATAATTACATAAAAAATTAAATTTATAAAATTCTAACACAAAGTCACAAACCCACCCAACACTTTCCGAGCCGATAACCCAGCGCAACTTCCTCTCATTCCTCACCCAGCGCGAATTTTTTATTCTCCCTGGCCATCTTCGTTCTCACTTTCTCCTTTAGCATTTCGCGACAATAGAGCCCTCGATTCACGGTAGAGGTCGCTATTCTCACTTCTCCTTCTCGATTTTCCCTAGCCACGCGTCCCATGCAGCAAATTGAAGGAAAAAAAGGCACATGAAAATTTGACAGCAAATCCTATTAATACCTCAAGTTTTTCCCCTATAAAATAGTATGAGTCAATATAATCTGGTAATCACTTCATTGATCTGATGCTATGAGCGACTCTTTGACTCCAGTTAGTCGTGCCTGCAGCCTCAAGGAAGAATCACATATTTTGTTCATCTCTAGACCATGAATCAGTGGCTGTCGTGACTGCATTGGTGAGTTTTTATTTCTCCAATTTACCGAATTCAAGTCTTATGATTTCCTAAATTTAAGACTTCAATTTTTTTTTTTAAAGTTCAAATTACTCAATGTCCCATTTCTTTGATTTTCAGTCTTTCAGATTACCTATTTTCCTTATTTCACTGGGGCCTCCCTTTCTGAAAGAACTTTTTCCACTCTTAGACTTGCTGCCCTTTCTAGTCTATTGCAGGCATAATCTCGTGCCCTAGCTTCCCTCTTCTTGTTCTGATTTCACGTTAAGTGATGAGTACAATTATGATAGGCTTTTTACTATCATAATTGTAATCATGTCCACTATTTTCTACCCCTCTATGTAGTAATTGCGCGAGAATAGTTAAGAATTGGTATTATCATGAATAGAAGAGCACAGTTTGGAGTTTCTATTATTTCATGCATTGAGCTATTCGTTTATTCATTCATTTTCTTAAAGCAGGTATTGCAAACCAGTGGAACTAAAAGTCTTGGAGCAAACAGAGGAGTTCACAGATCCAATATGGCTGATGACAGGACAAGAATTGGGCGCACACGGGTAAGAACACGCCCGTGTCCCTACCCGTGTCCTATTCGGGATGGATCAGAAGATTTGGAAGAAAAAGACATAGCACCAAACGGGTGGGAACATGCCCGTGTGCCCACCCGTGTCCTTTTCGGGATAAATTCAAGCTCTGCTACCAACAAACCCGTGTGCGAAGAACATGAAGAAAAACATGGCCGTGTCAGCACCCGCGTCAGATGACACGACCCACGACCAGACACGCCTATTCGTGTGCAACCACCTTTGAACCGTCCACACGGCCTGTGACACGATCGTGTTGGAACCCGTGTCCGACCCTGTTTGCAAGGAGACTATAAAAACCTGTAGAAAAAAATAGAATGGAGCTTTTGGAACAATTCATTTGGAGAACTTCTGAAGGACGAAAGTGGAGCATCTAAGTGTACAACCCCGTGTCCGCCGAAGGGGCCCAAGCAAGCATGCGGGCTGGGCCCCAGCGCCCTCTCAAGCGGGCCAGACCTCGCTCGCCTCTCCTAGGCGGGCCGGGCTCCAGCCGCCTCTCTCGGGCGAGCCAGCCTCCGCTCGCCTCTCCTAGGCGAGCCGGCCCCAGCCGCCTCCCCTAGGCGAGCCGGCCCCAGCCGCCTCTCTCAGGCGAGCCAGCCTCCACTCGCCTCCCCTAGGCGAGCCGGCCCCAGCCGCCTCTCTCAGGCGAGCCAGCCTCCACTCGCCTCTCCTAGGCGAGCCGGCCCCAGCCGCCTCTCTCAAGCGGATCGGCTGCTGCCTCCCTCCCCCCAAATGACGGGAGGTGACCCGGCAAGAGGTGCGTATAACTAGCCAGAACAGCGGGGTTTGGCTGTTGGCAGGCCAATCCGAGGGGCTCTTCAGTAAATTCAGACCACCAGAGGCGGGTTATTCGCAGACCATCCGAGGTAATCTATAAATAGGACCCAAGGGGTACTTCAGAAGGCACGTTTACTAGTTCTCAAGTCTTATAGCGCTTTCTGGGGTACCTTAGCCCGACAATTGGTTAAGGAGGGGAAGCGCTCTAAGATCTTCCGGGTGTGTGGTGGGACCTCCGTGCGGGGCCCTTGGTCTTGTCCCTCGTTCTTCTTCCCCTTGTCATTTTTCTTGCAGGAGCGAAGTAAGTGCGAGATCACCCCTTCCCCAAGGGTCGAACTCCACAGAGGCCGGTTTCCGGTTTCAACATTTTGGTGCGGTGAGCGTGGAGCGTGGTCAGCAAGGAAAACCTTCTGCAGACTCGATGAGTAGAGAAGAAGGACAAGGATCAGGCAGGGGCAGCTCGCCACCCCCTCCCCCACCCCCAGCGGCGAGCGTGCCGGCGGAGCTTAGGGAGGAGATCCTCGGGCTCGTCAGGACCGCCCTCGGCATGCGAGCTGAGAGTGCAACACCGGCAGTTCCGGTGGTCGCCGCTCCCGCACTCGGCGACGACGCGCCGCTCAGGCGACCAGGGAAGGAACCCGCCGAGAGAGGCGAGCGCGAGTTCCAGGGGCGAGTTCTGTTCCCCGGCTCGGCCGCAGAGTACCATTTCGGCGAGACGGCGGGGAGAGAGTTCCCCCCTCGCCCCGCTGAGGGAGGAAGCCCCTTCAGCGAGTTCGTTTCCTCCGCCCCAGTTCCAGAGGGGTTTCGTGAGCCGGAGATGACCTACTACTCCGGGAAGGGAGACCCCGTCCACCAAATCCAGTGGTTTGAGTACATGGTATCTATTCGACAGATATCAGACGGCTTCAAGTGCCGACTCTTCGCCATCACCCTCCGAGAGAAGGCGAGAGAATGGTTCCACCAGCTCCCGATCGGATCCATTTACTGCTTCGAGGACCTGCGTCGGGGGTTCATGTTGAGGTTCACCACTTCCAAAAAGAGGAAGAAGGAGGTGGAGTCCTTGTTCCACGTCAAGCAGAGGGTGGGAGAGACCCTGGGAAGCTATCTGGACGGATTCCAAGAAGAGTTGTCCCAAGTGCAGGAGATGCCGGGGCACACCATGATGGTGGCCTTCACCCTGGGTCTCCAATCCGGGTTCTTTGCAATGGAACTCAAGAGGTCGCATCCAGTGTCTTTTGAGGCACTCCTGGAGAGGGCAGCTAGGGAGGCCGATATGGAGGCGGCGCATCCGGAGTTTGCCCGAAGGTTGGCCAGGTGGGCCGTGGAGGAAGAGAGGCCAAGGGGTGGCCGAGGGCAGGAAGAGAGAAGGGCTGAGCCCCGGCAGAGGGAACAGCCGCCGCCGCAGCAGCATCAGCAGCAGCCCAGGCAGGGGCGACATGAGCCGAACTTCCGGCTAGGGTGGAGACCCGAGTGGCAGGAGCCCGGGGCAAGGAGAGGGTTCCGCGGAGGGGACTACCGTCAAGGAGGACAGGGTCAGTTTTACCCTCCAGGCGGGATGCAGGGCCAGAGGCCGGCCCTTCCCGACCAGGAGCAGGCTATGGCCATAGCACTGGGGGAGAGGAGAAGAGCGGTACGGAGAAGGAGAAGGGATGTGAGGGTGGAGTTGCCTTACTGCGACTTCCATCAAGAGGAGGGGCACGTCACAGCCACGTGCCCAGAGTTCCTCGAGATGAGAGGCAACCGGGAGCAGCAACAACAACAGCGTCCGGAAGTGCGGATTGAGGAGATCCGGCCTCGGGCGGAGGAGGGTCGGTGCGAAGACCGGGTGGATGTGGGCTCCCGAGGAAGGATCGGAGCGATCCACGGGGGGCTGGGATCGAGGCTTCCCGCAAGTCGAGCCTCCACACGATGTACCGCAGGAGCGTTGGCTCCACGTCCCAGTCCCCACCCCCGGATGAGAAAATCACTTTCTCCAGGGAGGATATGCCGAGTCACGAGGACCCCTTCTGCGATGCGCTGGTCATCCAGACAGCCATCGAGGACTTCACCGTCCCCCGGATCCTCGTCGACAACGGGAGCTCGGTCAACGTCATCTTCAAGAAGGCGTTCGATGCGATGAAAGTAGAGGCCAGGAGGGTGTTAGCCTCGGATGGACCCCTGTTCGGCTTCTCAGGGGAGAGGAAGGAGGTCGAGGGAGGAGTGGGACTCCATGTCGTTCTGGGGGGGCAGTCCCGCAACTGCAAGTTTGTCATCGTGGACGCCCCCAGCAGCTACAGCGCCATCTTCGGGAGGCCTCTCATCAGCGCCTTCCGCTGCGTCCCCTCATCCTTCCACCAGTGCTTAAAATTTAACGTCGAGGGGGTCCAGGTCCGGGTCCGCGGAGATCCTAAAGAAGCCAGAGAGTGCTATGTCACGGCGGTGAACTCCATCTCTTGGCTGGAGGGAGCCGAGGAGATGGGGCGGAGGCTGAAGGAGGTAGAGCCGGAAGCTGGCGGGGATGAGATGGAGATGGAGGAGAGCCGCGCCCAGGAGAAGGTCGCGGAGGAGATTCAAGAGCCGGCCGAGGCGATGGCCGTGGCAGAAGCTGAGGAGGAGGTCCTCGCCTTCGATGAGGGGGAGGCTGAGGAGTGGGAGGCACAGTTCCGCCTGGAGGCGGCAGAGGAGGTGGCAGAGATGGAGGTTCTAACCACCAGAGGCAGGGTGGAGAAGATCCGCATCAGCGGAGGATTGACCCCGGAGGCTCAAGGCAGGGTGCTGGAGTGCGTCCAGAAGAATGTGGACATCTTCGCATGGAGTGCCGCGGAGATGCCTGGGATCGACTCCAACATCGCCTGCCACCGCCTCAACCTAGACCCGGAGGCTCCCCCCATCCGACAAAAGAAGAGGCCTGTTGCGGACAAGCTCGCCGAGCCCATCAGGGAGGAGGTAGCAAAGCTCCTCAAGGAAGGCTTTGTATCCGAGATCCAATACCCCGGCTGGGTCTCCAATGTTGTAATGGTTAAAAAAGGAGACGGCCGGTGGAGGATGTGTATCGATTTTTCTCTTCTTAATAAATCATGTCCTAAAGATTGTTACCCCTTGCCTCGGATCGACGCGCTGGTTGACTCAGCCGTCGGTTTCCCTTTGATGAGTTTTCTGGATGCCTTTTCAGGTTATCACCAAATCAGGATGCACCCTCCCGACGTCAAAGACGTCTCATTCATCACAGGGGAGGGGTGCTATTGTTATAAAATGATGCCCTTCGGGCTGAAAAATGCAGGGGTGACCTACCAGAGGATGATGGACCGGGTCTTTCAAGAGCAAAAGGGAAGGAACCAGGAGGTGTACGTAGACGATCTCATGGTCAAGAGTCCGGATCTCGAATCCCATCTCCGGGACCTAGAAGAGACCTTTGCCACTCTCCGCGGGTGCAAAATGAGGCTGAACCCCCTCAAATGCACCTTCGGGTCAGGCAGAGGTAAATTCCTAGGGCATCTCCTCACCCCTGCCGGCGTAGAGCCCAATCCCGACAAGGTGAGGGCAATCATGGAGTTGGAGTCTCCGCGGAATGCGAAGGAAGTACAGCGATTGACTGGAAGGCTGGCAGAGCTGAGCAGGTTCCTCTCCCGGGCCGGGGAGAAGTGCTCTCTGTTCTTTAAAAGCTTGAGAAGAGGCCAGAAATTTGAGTGGACCTCGGAGTGCGAGGAGGCATTCCAGGCCCTAAAGAAGCAGTTGACTCAGGCCCCCCTGCTCCAAGGGCCGAAGGAGGGAGAGGACTTATTCTTGTACTTAGGGGCTGGGGCCGAGGCCCTGAGCTCCGTTTTAGTTCGGGAAGAAGGGAAGCGACAACTCCCGGTTTACTACGTAAGTCGGGTCTTGAGGAAGGCCGAGCTTCGGTACCCCATCCTGGAGAAGCTGGCCTTCGCTCTCATCATCTCGGCCCGGAGGCTCCGGCCCTATTTCCAGGCACACTCGATCCGAGTGGTGACTGACCACCCTCTCCGCAACATCTTTGGGGGGGTGGAGCATTCCGGCAGGTTGGCCAAGTGGTCGGTGGAGCTGAGCGAGTTCGACATCTCCTTCGTACCTCGCCTCTCGATCAAGGCCCAAGCCATGGCCGATTTCCTGGCTGACTATGTAGTCGTGGTGGCGGAGGAGGAACTCACTCGTCCGGTTCCTTGGAAGGTCATGGTGGATGGTGCGTCGGGGAGACACTCCCTGGGGGCTGGGGTCATCTTAGAAAGCCCCCAGGGGACGAAGATCGAGCAAACAGTGGTGGTGTATTTTCCCATCACCAACAATCAGGCCGAGTATGAGGCCGTAATTGCGGGTCTACGCCTGGCCAGGGAACCAGGGGTGCTTGATGTGGAGGTCCTCACTAACTCCCTGGTGGTGGCCTCCTAGATCAATGGGGAATTCGAGGCAAGGGAACCCACCCTGCAGCGTTACTTGGCAAAGGTAAAGGGAGTCATCGGCACCTTCCAGGCTTTCTCCATCCGGCACGTGCCTCGAGAGGATAACGAGCAGGTGGATCAGCTGGCAAAGCATGGACCCCGGGCAGGGGGTACCATCACAGACCTCTTTCGCCCATCCATCGAGGAGGGGGAACTGATGGAGGTGGAGTAGCACCCCTCCTGGATGGATCCATTCGTAACTTTCCTGACCATCGGGGAGTATCCCAAGGGGATGGACGGAAAGAAGCTCAAGTTCAAATCAGCATACTACCTCATGCGAGATGGCCAGTTATACCGGAAGACCCTCTCAGGGATGCTGGCGCGTTGTGTGGGCGAGAGGGAGGTCCCGAAAATTTTAGAAGAGGTTCACTCCGGGGAGTGTGGGAGTCACTCCGGAAGTCGAACCTTAGAAGGTCGGATCGTCAGGCAGGGATATTTCTGGCCGACTCTGGGTCTCGACGCGGCAAAATTCACAAAGGAATGTCATAAGTGCCAGCTATTCGCTCCCCTCCAACTACAACCGGCCCAGCGCCTCAGGAGTATCACCGCTCCCTAGCCATTCGCCATTTGGGGAATGGACTTGGTCGGGCCCTTTCCCCAAGCCAGCGGCCAGAGGAGGTTCCTGCTCGTGATGATTGATTACTTCTCCAAATGGCTGGAAGTCAAGGCGCTGGCCAAGGTGACCTCCCAGGTCGTCAGGAACTTTGTGTGGGGGGAGATCATCTGTCGTCATGGGTTGCCCCAGGCCATCGTCACGGACAATGGCCCTCAATTTACCAGTGCCGAGTTCACCAGCTTCTGCGAGCAGCTCGGGATCGATCTCAGGTTCGCCTCAGTTCATCACCCCCGAAGCAATGGGCAGGTGGAAGCGGCAAACAAGATTATCATGAACCTCCTCAAGAAAAAGGTGGAGAACTTGAGAGGAAGCTGGGTGGAGCAACTCCCCTCGGTTCTCTGGGCCCTCCGAACCACACCCAACATAGCAACAGGGGAGACGCCTTTCAAGCTCTCCCACGGGTGCGAGGCAGTACTTCCGGTAGAATTCGAAGTCCGGACACCTCGGGTGGTCGAGGCCGGAGAGCACAAAGAGGAATGGAGAGCCAATAATGAAGAGGAGCTGCGGCTCTCTCTCGACATGGTCGAGGAGCTGCGAGACCTTTCAGCCGTGAGGCAGGAGGAGATAAAGAGAAGAATGGCCAAGTACTTCGACAAGCACGTCAGAGTCAAGTAGTTTGCCGAAGGAGACTTGGTCTTGAGGAAGGTGGACGCGGCAGGAAGATCAGCCGCGATGGGAAAACTCCACCCCAATTGGGAAGGACCATTCATTGTGCAGGAGGCATTGAAGTCGGGGGGGTATCGCCTCCGGAATGTGGAGGGCGAGACCCTAAGTCTCACTTGGAGTGGAGACGACTTGAAACGTTTTTTTCCCCTAAAATCATGTAAATCGTGTTCAATCTCTAATGGAATTTCTTGCGATAAACTTGTTCCCCCCCTTGCGATGAGAGATGAATGTCAGTGCCTCAGACCCCGAGCAGATCCCGCTACCAGGCTCTCACCAAGCTGGCAGGGCTGGATATCACTCGGAGGAGTCTGCCTCAGACCCCGAGCAGATCCCGCTGCCAGGCTCTCACCAAGCTGGCAGGGCTGGATGTCACTCGGAGGAGTCTGCCTCAGACCCCGAGCAGATCCCGCTGTCAGGCTCTCACCAAGCTGGCAGGGTTGGATGTCACTCGGAGGAGTCTGCCTCAGACCCCGAGCAGATCCCGCTGCCAGGCTCTCACCAAGTTGGCAGGGCTGGATGTCACTCGGAGGAGTCTGCCTCAGACCCCGAGCAGATCCCGCTGCCAGGCTCTCACCAAGCTGGCAGGGCTGGATGTCACTCGGAGGAGTCTGCCTCAGACCCCGAGCAGATCCAGCTGCCAGGCTCTCACCAAGCTGGCAGGGCTGGATGTCACTCGGAGGAGTCTGCCTCAGACCCCGAGCAGATCCCGCTGCCAGGCTCCCACCAAGCTGGCAGGGCTGGATGTCACTCGGAGGGGTCTGCCTCAGACCCCGGGCAGGGTCTGGCCGGCAACTTCCCGCCGAGCAACCAGGGATTAGATACCATCCCCAAAGAATGCCCGGGCGAGTCGGCAGGCCAAGAAGGTTGGTTCCGGCGCATAAAGGGACGAACCTTAAGCGCAACGCGCGAAGGAAGGGGTTAGGCTCTCGCGGCGTAAGAGTTTGAGCGAGCGGACCGGCCAAGATGCCCAGGCGAGTCGGCAAGCCAAGAAGGCCAGCCCCGGTGCATAGAGGGGCGAGCCCTAAGCACGGCGTGCGAGTGGAGAGGTTAGACTCTCACGTCACCAGAAATCGGGTGAGCGGGCCGGTCAGGATAACCCTATGAGGCCGCAACGCCGGCCCCAACCTACAGTTTGGCGAGTCCCAGGGTGATAAAGAGGCAAAGGCTCGGAAGCGCCAAGACCCCCCCCCCCCCCCCCGAGAGGCCGGCCCGCGTGAAGTCTTTACGCGCGGAAGCCGGGCCCCCGTCCACTCCATGATATGGTCAAAATGGCGAGCCCGAGCGGAAGGCGCGAGTCGCCTACTCGCATCGCGGCTAGCTAACGTGTCTCTCGAACCTAGATCTAAGTCCCGAACCTCAAACGGGCGGGCGGCCTCACTCGCTCGCAGCAACAAAAATCAGGATTAATTAACGAGACGATGCACAATAGCGATTGCGAGACAGGAAAGAATGGACAATCAAGAAAGTAAATACGGTGAATATGTTATCAAATAAAATCTTTTACAAAAGTATGGCTGCGGCCCGCGGCGCGATTACACAAAAATAAAAACAAAATACATGTCAAAAAAAGAGAAGGGAGAGGCCTCAAGGCGGCGAGCCCCTCATATGCGGTAATACTCGTCCCGACTAGGTACCGGGAGGAACAGCTTCGGTACCACGTCGGTCACCCGCAAACCGGAACATTCGTCCTTGAGGAGCCTGGCCCGCTGCAGCGTCCGGAAGAGGTACGTCGCCACGTCGGCCCCGTTCTGTTGCATCAGAGTCGCCAGATCATGCTCGCTGTGATGAACAAGCTGGCAGCCGCTCGAAGATGCCGGCGGGACGGCAGCAGCAGCCTCGAGCGCACCCACCCGCGCCTGCAGGGCCTGGTTCTCCAGCTGGAGGGCGGCATTCTCGGCGCCAAGTCGGTTGGCGGTCGCCGCATCCTGCAGAGAAATTTGTTAGAACGAGTCGCGGAATAGAAACGAGTGCGAGTCAGATGGCTTACCGCGCCCCCCTGATATTGCGCGAGAGCGGCATCAGCTATTTCGAGCCGCTTTCGCAGGTCGTCCGCCTCCTCCTGGGCGAGCTTGCGGGCCTCCTCCTTCTCTTCGATCAACTTGTTGAGCGAAGGGACGTCCCTGTCCAGCCGGAGGCATCGCCGGCTGACCATGTGGGCCAAGGTGAGGCTTTGAAATTGCGCCCGCGCGCTCTCATAGATGAGCACCCGCGTGGCCTCCTCGCCGTAGGTGGAGGCATCCTCCCGCCCGTATACGCCGAAGGAGAGGTTGAAGGCGTCCCTGGAGGCGGTGTCCTGTTCCGTCCAACTAGGCAGCAGCGAGGACACCGAGACGCGGTTAGCCTCCTTGTCCCATTAAAGCAACGGGACACCGGATCTGTCCGTGGGTCCCTCTCCATAGCCGAAGTTGGGATGCCCTCAGGGAACCGGCTCCTCGGCGGGCCGAGTCGCCGCGGGCGGCTGCGACGACCCAGCCGCCCCGCCGGCGGATTCAGCGATCGAGGGTACCGTGGGGGCGGGGCCAGAGGATGGTTGATCTGCGGGGGCCTTGCCCTTGTCGCCGGCCGAAGGAGCCTGACCGCCCGCTTTCTTCGGCTTCTTGGAGAGGGGAGGGCCCTGAGTCGGCTCACCTCCGGGTCGCTTCTGGCCGGCGGGAGCCGAGAGCTCGCGGTGAGCTAAGGCCGCCGCTTCAGCCCGGCCAAGCTCGCTCAAGGCGGACCGCGCGCTCTCATAAGGCGGGCGGAGAGGGACGTCGCGCTCGCCTGCAGGAACGAGAGTTAGAAAAATCCGAAGTGCGACTCAAGCAGAGGTGAGCGAGCTGCTTACCTTCCCCGGGCGGGACAGGGACGAGGTCATCTAGATTCCGGCGGAGGAATGTGACCTCGAAGTTCTTCTCGGCAAAGAACTCATACAGTTTCGCCTCATGGCCCCCCAGACTTGGGGGCCGATAGCTCGCCTCGCCGAGTTGAACCGGCGAGAAAGGAATGTTGCCGAAGTCTCCCTTGACAAAGACAAACTTCTTGAGCCAGTTGTGGCTCTTGTTGACCGTCTCCCGCACCTTGGCATGCATGCTCGCGAAGCATGCAGTCCCATCCTTGTTCGCGCGGAAGGAGAACAGCTTGCGGAAGACCGCAAGGCTGAACTCAATCCTCTCCTCGCGAAGATAGCAGGCGAACCCGACGACGATGGCGATAGAGTTCGGGGTCAGCTGCCCCGGAACAACCCCGTAATACTTAAAGACCTGGCGGACTTCCGGCCAGAGGGGTAGCCGGAGTCCCGCCTCAAAGTGGGCCGTCGGGAGAGCCAGCTCATCACCCGAGAGCTCGTTTATCCTTTCTTCCATCCCGGGTCGCCTCGCCACGAAACCCGGCGGGATGAAGTTGCCGACGGCGTCCAAGAACTCCTTCTCCGAGATAACAGCGGGAGGGAAGTTGTGGTCGGCGAAGATCCAGGCGCACTTGCCCCTCCCGTCCGCTTCGCCGCTGCCGCCCGTCATTTTGCGGAACTGGTAGGTGGGCCGAGCGAGAGAGAAGAGAAAGGAGAGGGTTTTCGCAGGGTAAAGCGAGAAGGGATCTTGAATACGGTAGGTGAAATAATAAATAAGGGCCTATTTATAGGGCCGAAAAAAGAGCGGGAAAATCAGAAAAGGCGGGAAAGCGAGCTGACAGCAGGGCCAACCCCGACGCTTCGATTCCCGAGCCCCGTCCGGGTCCGCGTCGAATCGCCGGTCGGCCACGAGAGTCTCCCGGCCGCGAGGGCCCCCTCCCGCACAGATCAGATTCCGAGAGGAATGCCCAGTCGAGGGGCGGCGGGAGAACCGCCCGCCTCTCCCAGGCGGGCCGGCCCTCACCCGCCTCTCCTAGGCGGGTCGGCCCCCGCCCGCCTCTCCCAGGCGGGCCGGCCCTCACCCGCCTCTCCTAGGCGGGTCGGCCCCTGCCCGCCTCTACTAGGCGGGCTCTCCGAAGTTGAAGCCAGGAATCCCGCGAGGAAACAATAATAATAACAGCACGCGCCCCGTAGCGGGCGAGAAGAACCCTGAATTATTACAGCAATTGTTCTTAAATAGTATTCGCCTCCGATAACCTGGACGGATCACACAGCGAGACGGATCGGACCCAGCGAGCAACGGCGGGCACGGGCGGGTGAGGCAGGTGGTTCAGTACTCGATCCATTTCCACCTGCCCCGCCTCTGCGAACTGGTTCGAGGCGGCACGCGAGAGTCATGATACTCTCGAACCGCCGCCAGCTCCCGCTTGGTCTGATCGGCCTGTTTCGTAATGATTTTTAGCCGCTCCTCTGCTCGCGTAATATGCACACCCGGAGATGTCGGCTCGCCCTCCTCAGCCGTGCCCCTTGCCCCCTCCAAAGCAGCGAGTCGCTCCTCCGCCTTGGCTCTGTCTCTCTCCATCCTCACGAAGGCCTCATTGAGCAGTAGCGAGTGTTTCTGAAACATTCGCGTCACCTGCGCCTTCATCTTCTCGCCATCGCGCGGGTCGCCCAAGAAGTTCGCAATGTTCTCCGGCTCCACGAGAGGCGAGTACCCCTCGCTCATCTCGACATCAGAAGAAACGACGCGATATCCTGCAGAAGCAAGGTCAGAAACGGACGAGCGGCGAGCGGGTTAATTTCAGGGGGGTTACCCGGCGTCTGCACGTCTCCCGCGTCGTCAGCTGGCCGAGAAGAACCCGGCCGACCTTGGAATGATTTCCCTCCCGGGGCGACGAGCGGCTTCCCCAAACCCTGGACTCTCGACGGGGGAGGAGTCGTAGGAAGGCTGCGCGCCGGGGAAAAGGGACTGATGCCCAGGTCAATCATCTCCACGGAAGGATCCGCGAGGTTCCCGGAGCCCCCTTCCAATGTGTCGTCGAGGGGCATCTCCTGCAAAGGGAATAATCAGTGGAAAACACAGGTCGCAGGGGAAAACCACGTATCCAGATTCAACCTCGGAGCCGCCAGAACCCTGGCCATCACTCGGCGGGGAACGGCGGGCAACCTTTCCCTTTACCGGTTTGAACGGCGGGCCGGGTGATCTGCGCGCCAACCACGGGGCGGCCACGAGGGCCTCCTCCCGACCCTCCTCCCTAGCGGCTGCCAACCGAGCACGTATCTCCTCAGACGCAGGCATCTCCTGGTCACAAATCATGCATGAAGCAAGAGGGGAGGGCCAGTCATCGAAGGCCCGGTGGCTTATTTATAGTAAAAAAAAAGTGGGCCCCACCAAAAGATTCCCTCCAGCTCAGCAAGCTCGTCGCCGGACACAGGGTTGGACGTTTCTTTCCGAGCTTCTGCAAAGCACGCAAAGATCGGGGATTGTGTACAACCCCGTGTCCGCCGAAGGGGCCCAAGCAAGCAGGCGGGCTGGGCCCCAGCGCCCTCTCAAGCGGGCCAGACCTCGCTCGCCTCTCCTAGGCGAGCCGGGCTCCAGCCGCCTCTCTCGGGCGAGCCAGCCTCCGCTCGCCTCTCCTAGGCGAGCCGGCCCCAGCCGCCTCCCCTAGGCGAGCCGGCCCCAGCCGCCTCTCTCAGGCGAGCCAGCCTCCACTCGCCTCCCCTAGGCGAGCCGGCCCCAGCCGCCTCTCTCAGGCGAGCCAGCCTCCACTCGCCTCTCCTAGGCGAGCCGGCCCCAGCCGCCTCTCTCAAGCGGATCGGCTGCTGCCCAGCTCCCCCCAAATAACGGGAGGTGACCCGGCAAGAGGTGCGTATAACCAGCCAGAACAACGGGGTTTGGCTGTTGGCAGGCCAATCCGAGGGGCTCTTCAGTAAATTCAGACCACCAGAGGCGGGTTATTCGCAGACCATCCGAGGTAATCTATAAATAGGACCCAAGGGGTACTTCAGAAGGCACGCTTACTAGTTCTCAAGTCTTATAGCGCTTTCTGGGGTACCTTAGCCCGGCAATTGGTTAAGGAGGGGAAGCGCTCTAAGATCTTCCGGGTGTGTGGTGGGACCTCCGTGCCGGGCCCTTGGTCTTGTCCCTCGTTCTTCTCCCCCTTGTCATTTTTCTTGCAGGAGCGAAGTAAGTGCGAGATCACCCCTTCCCCAAGGGTCGAACTCCACAGAGGCCGGTTTCCGGTTTCAACACTAAGTGAAGGAGGAATTGAAGGAGATTATTTGTGTGCTTTTAATCTTTCATGTATCTCTTTTAATCTTCTCTTTCTCTTGATGGATCTAACTTTATTTATCTTATATTTTGCATTAAACTTTTATTTGAATAATTTGGTAATCATGTATGTTATTATTTTCATCAAATTTGTGGTATTTTATTCGTATGAAGGCTTTAAACCAAAGAGATTCATCCTATATGTGAATTTATTATTTGTTTTACTTGAATTCTAAACTTTTAGATTGAGAAATTGGAAGGTTGTGATGATGTTTATATGTTCATATTTAGGTGTTATTTCTCTTTGTATTTCAAATTGCATGATTGAGAGATATGTCGTTTGGATAATTGTGATATGGATAAATGGATTCATGGTACTTTAGAGATAAGATTTTGAATTTATGTAGTAAATATGGTACTTTATTTTAATGCAAATTTGAGGGTTGTTACTTGTTCGAGAGAAAATTTACTCAACTTAGGTTTAGATTTTGAATTGCTTGAGAGAGAATTTGATAAATGTTTAACCCTTACAATACAACGAATTTGATAATCTTATTATTACATGATTACATAGAATTGAATTAATGAGCGATTATTTTTATGTGAATGTTCTTAGACTTTCGGCTTTTTATCATCTTTAATCCTCCAATGTTTCTTTATCCAAGTAGTCATAGTTAGGTTAATCTAGGTTAAAAATCAATTTTAATTATAGGTATGATAATAGAGTGATGGTGAGTACGAGTATTTGAAAAACTCTGTGGAATACGACACGAAATGTAGATTTCTCCTATACTATGATTGATAGGTGCACTTGCCTGAAAGTTAAATCAATCTAGCTTATGCCCATCTACATAGTTTATACTATAGTGTAGAATGAATCCGCATCAAGTTACTTTTGAAAGCATCATTATGCTGAATGCTGATGTTTGAGAAATGAGAAAGCAGGTGTTCATATTTTTCGTTGATGTTCTTATTTTTTGTTCTAATTTTCTATTATTCTAAGAGTTTAGACAACATTTTTTATATAGTCTTGCATATTCTAAGAGTTTAGAAACTAATTTTTGTATTGTGTTCCCTAAAGGTTCAAAACCTTTGCTTTAGATCTTTGGTAACATGGACATAGACAACACCCCCTTTGGCAACAGTTTTTTTGTTTTGACAACACTTGACAATTTTAAGCAATGGTTTTTAAGTGTTGCTAAAGTTAGAAAATATTGTAGTGAATATAGCATGGACAAAGTTGTTAAATAAAAGGATTAACACCTTTAGTAGAAATAGATGAAAAAAGAGGATTCATATGGGATTAGAGAACAATTCCTGAAAGTTGCACAGATATTATTGTCTAAAGATGCTAACTTATTGCAACACTTATAAACAATTCACTATTCAAGGTTTAAACAATATTTTTATAAATGTTGCAAAGTCAAGTATTGCTAATGTTCAAAAATATTGTAGTGTCTTCTACTGGTAATACTCCAAGATATAGTGCAATTAGGTTGACAAAATTCTGCTATGTGATTTTTTACCCTTTCCAAATTTTTCACGATAAAAAGTCTCATTGTCATATGTTAGTCTCTACTTTGACCATATGTGGCGTCCGGCTTGCCCTCGAGCTGAAGACAGTCCATCGCGACCGATCTACAGAGCGTCAGGCATCCCGCAACAAATATAATGTAAAAACCTACGACATTAAAATAGGAAAAAAAATTATGCCCGCCACTACCCAAGGCCAGGCGAAATGTTGAGCATGAAATGGATAATTAATAGTGTATTTATCAATGAATATGAATTTCATTAATAAATCTGATGCATCTAAAAATCTTCGATTGTAAAATGAGAATTATTAAAGACAAATCAAATTTGAATATACGCAAGACATTATATTGTTAATAAAAAATCATATATTTTGAAAACTATTTTGTGCAAATCAAAATGTTAACTACAAACCAAAATTATTAACAATAAATCAATACTACAAATTGCATAATTAAATAAGTTGATGACATTTTCGTCACAACAGTTCAACAAAATTGTTGGAGCCAAAATATTTCATCAACTCTCCGCGCGTTATCCCTAAGAAGGGTGTTCGACAAAGAAAGAATGTGGTTTGCAAGCGATTGGTTGCTGACCCTGCGGACGGTAGTGAGAGGGCGAGAAAGGAGAAAAGGTGGGGGCCACTGACAGCGGCGAACACTCGATTGGACCCGCCGCAGCGAATGCCTCTCTTGCGACGGGCCTCTCTTTATTATCTTTAAGAAAGGTTACAATGTTCAATGCGGCCACCCGGGGGTATGCACATGTATAACGACTGAGAAAGAAAGACAGGAACTTAGTGTCCGCACCTACAATGGGGCCGGTTATGGGCTAAGTCCGTGTGTCCCCTCCAAGCACTTGTGGTCCCCCTTTTATACTAGAGGGTAGACTGCGTGGACGGTTCACGAATCGACGGGCATTTAATGCCTTATAAATCGTGACATTAAATGTGCAGCCGCCCAAGGTACGCGAAGAGTCGGACGGCGGAGACTAAAAGAAGAGGCCACACGAAACCGCACGGCATTGCTCGAGCTAGATCAAAAAGACGGAGTTCGCACGGGCTTGGTCATAATGTCCGCGTGTACTCCTAACTGGAGCTTTCGGACTGTGTTCTAAGAAGGCGCTCACATGTTAGTTGTCCTTGCCGAATATTGCTAAGTTCATGAAATTCAATAGTTCATAACTATCACATATCCACTTTAATGAAATTAAACCTGTAACATTAAAAGACAATTCCCAAGATTAATAATGTAAAGTTATACTAAATAGGGGGATTATCATTTTCCATAGGAAAATATGCATGAGAGAAGATGCAATTTACATGCTATTGACTTGAATAGTGGAATCTTTTTCATAAAGTTTGTTTAGGTATTGTCATGCATGGCATCCCTTCGTGCACAAGCTAGAAGAACAAACACTAACTCCAAAATACTAACAAATGAAATCTGGAATACAACACAAAATCAAAACCTGAAATACAACACGAAATCAAAATCCAGAATCCAACAACAATCTGTCCAAAAGCAAAATCGAAATCTACAAAATGAAATCGAAAACGAAATCTGGAAGACAACAATAATCAAACGAAATCAAAATTTGTAATCCAAAACAAAAACGAAAAAAACCAACTAGGGTTTGCGTAGAAAAAAAACGAAATGGAAATATGACTCACATTGAAAATCGTCCTTCCGCTGCGTGTCGTGCTCACCAAAAGCCTTGCAACCCACCGGCGACTGGAGAGGTAGCGTGAGAGAAGACGGGAGAAGCGGCGGGAGAGGCAGCAAGATAAGCCGTGGGAGGGGGGACAGGAGAAGGGGGGACAGACGATGACAGCTTCTCCATTCCGCAGAATTTGTGATTTGTCTACTAGGGTTTGCGTAGAAAAAACATACCGGAAAAAAGGACTTGATTTGAAGAGTTTTGATTTGTGTATATCCAAATTGAATTTTCCTTTAACAATTATCTTGCAAAATTGTATGCTTCATAGTTTGCAAAGATGGTGAACTTTTGAAGCTGGTCTTGTTTGTAAAGTATATTTCATAGTAATCTTTGAGGCGGTTTATGTGATTTTTTATTGGGCTTTAATTAACAGCTTCTAATTAGAATAAGCCTTGTGCAAGGCCATTTTTTTAAGCCCGTACTATTTCATGTATGTTTTGGGCATTTATATTGGCAGCTCACAATTGACTATTCGCAGCCCACAAAAATTCAAAATAAAACTTAAAACTCTTCTTTTTCTCATTTCTAATGGCAGTTGTTCTATCCCCGCCTCCCCTCGTTCTTTTCCACGAATCACATGTCCGACCTCCAGCCCACCTCCTCCTACCGCCGCCTCCGGCCTACCGACCTCCTACCGCCTCCTCCTACCCCCGCCTCCGGCCTACCGACTTCCGGCTAACCGACCTCCCGCCCCTCCTCCGCCAAACTTTAAGGTTGCATGCTCTGATGACACAGCTGACACTCCGCATCGCTGCGAGCAACTACTGACTGATTGTCGCCGAAGATTTGATCATTGTCTCTCATATCTTCTGCTCATTTCGCAGCCAAAATATGCCAATAGAGAAAGAATCCAAATGACCGACGCAATCAAAATTAAGGAGTTTTTCTGATTTTTCTTGAGTCCGTTTCAAAGGAGAAGCTATGTCTTCTAGTATCCCTCTCCTAGCAGCCCCTTGGTGCCACCAAGTTACTCATCCTTCATGCCAAAACCAGTAACTTAAATTATGCATACCACCTGTTTGATCGAATACCTGACCTAACCTGTTTGCAACGGGATTCCAATGATTTCAAAGCCAGGAACATAAATTTTGTTTTTTAAGCTATAAGCATTGACATCACTAATCTGCCGGGTTCATTATACTTGTCCGCTGTTTGTGGAAATGCCTCATCCCTGAACAGAAAACTGCATCCATAAGTAATCTGTTTAAATTTAACGGCAATTAAATTTTGTTTATTTTATTGAGTTGTGATTTTTCATTTTGTTTATATATAAAACTTTTAATATCTGCTATTAGAAGTGAAATAAGATTCAAGTTTTATTGGGACAAATTTTCAGTATAGTCCCGAAATTAATCTATAGTATAAGTTTAGCCATGTTTTCATAACTCTTCCCAGTCTAACCCCTTTTTCTTAATTAAGGATTTTCATTAATGCAATCAAGCTTAACAAATTTCCAGTATAGCCTCATAATAAACATAAAGTATAAATATAGCCTTTTTTTGAAAACTTGTCCCACTCTAGCCCCCTTTCACTTAATTTGGTGGCAAGATTAGAAGTTGTCGGGTGTTCAAGGCTTTTAAAAAATTTAATAAGACTTAAACCAAACATTCCGCAATAATTAAATTCGAATGTTTTAATAAGTATTCTCAAACCATGAAAGTAATAACATTCTCATAAACATTCTCAAAATAAGGATTCTCATAAACATTTTTCAAAATAAGCATTCTCATAAACATTCTCCAATTAAACTAAACAAATAGCTAGTGCATTTCCAAAACAACAGATGCTAACAGCTAGTGCATTCATTCTTCGCTACAGCTACTGCAATACTCCATAACATCTGAAAAAAATTAAAAACAAACATTATTACATATTTTTCAGTAGTTGATTTGTACACGAAATGTAATAAAATTTTATAAACAAATAAATTCTTACCTTCGATTTCTGGATTTCTGGGACATGTTGATCGATTGTGTCCCAATTCCTTACAAATACCAAATTTTCTATTACTGCGTTCAATGTGCTCATCTATTGTATTATGATGTCGACGAGATTGAGGGCGTCCAGTCTTGCGTATTAAAGTGGGTGGTTGGAGCTCAAAAATACCCCGTGTTGCGTCTAATGGTTGTCACCCTGTAATATCTGGAATACCATGAAAACTTTCACTGTACGTATTTTTGTAACTAGATATTATATAAAAATCTGATACCAACGACTCATGTGAACAACGCATAGATGCAATACACGATGTGCTATATTTTTGTCATCGTAGCATGAAAATTCATTGCGATTTATCTTAACTGGCCTACATAAATTCCTTGTTGTTGCTTCTCAGTTACCTAACATTGTTATTAATTTAAGCACAAATCTGGACACTACATTTTTTCATTTGAGCGCATCTTCACCTCTTTTCATAAATAATGCAATACAGTGATAAAATATAGCTGATACTGATGCTTGTATGGGTAACCCTCTCGCTCGTTTAAGTACTTCATTGAAACTTTCGCTCGCGTTTGTCGTCATAGTATCATATCTAGCTTCACCGCCATATAACAAAGTCTATTTTTCCACATCCCTAGCCACCAACCAATCATATGCTCTATGATCAATCATTTTAATATGTTTCATATTTTGTGTAAATATTACAAAATCTGATGCATTGTCCTCCTAGTACATTTTATCGCACAACATATCAATCTCATTCAAACACAAACCACTAACCGCCTTTTTAAAATTTTCGCGTAAGTGTCGCAAATGTACAACCCCGTATCCGGCGAGTGGATCGACAAAAGCCAGACGGGCCGGTTCAGACCGCCCCTAAGCCCCAGGCGAGCTCGGTAGGAGAGTATGCACGCCAGGTCCAACGTGCCGAGTCCGAACTCGGCAATGGTCGGACCGAGCTCGGCATTCGTCGGGCCGAGCTCGGAGTTCGTGGAGCTGAGCTCGACGAATGAGGGCGGGGACATCACGCAAGCAAGGCGCCGAGCTCGTACTCTCCCTAGGCCAAGGGGTAGGCGAGTGCGAGCCCCATCTACCACTTGCAAGCAGGAGCTCCAGGAAGCAGCTTGCCCAGGCTTTTGAAGTGATGTATGTCACCATGTTGCCCCCATTGGTCTGCCTCTAGCCCCCCCAGAGCAACGGAGGTTGGCTATTTGCAGGCTGTTTTTAAAATCCTATAAATAGGACCCAAGGAATACCTCAGAAAGGCATGCTTACTTGTGCCCAGTCTTCTAGCACTTTCTTAGGTACCTTAGCTTCAACACTTGTCTAAGGAGGGAAAACGCTCTAAGATCTTCCGGGTGTGTGGTGGGACCTCCGTGCCGGAGCCTTGCGTCTGTTTTTTGTCCTAAGTTTCCAGCTATCTAATTCGTAGGGGAGAAGTAGGTGCGCAATCACCCCTTCCCCAAGGGTGAACTCATCGGGACCAATTTTTCGGTTTCAGCATTTTGGTGCGGTGAGCGTGGAGCGTGGTCAGCAAAGAAAATCTTCTACAAGTTCGATGGTTGGAGATGAAGGACGAGGTTCAGATGGGGGCAACTCGCCACCCCCTCCCCATCCCATAGCGGCGGGGATGTCCGCGGAGCTCAGAGAGGAAGTGCTCAAGCTCGTTAGGGTCACACTCGGCATGCGGGCCGAGAGCCCGATACCGGCAGTTCCTGTGGTCGCTGCCCCGGCCTTGGGCGACGATGCGCCTATCCAGCGAGCTGGGAAGGAGGTTGCTGGAGGAGAGAGCGAGCTGCAGGGGCGAGTCTTATTCCTCGGCTCGGCAGGCGAGTACCATTTCGGCAAGACGGCAAGGGAAGAGTTCCCAGCTCGCCCGGTTATGGGTGAAAGCCCTTTCAGCGAGCTCGTTTCTTCTGCCCCCGTTTTAGAGGGGTTCTGGGAGCCGGAGATGTCCTACTACACCGGGAAAGGAGACCCGGTCCCGCACGTCCAATGGTTCGAGGACGTGGTCTCGATCCGATAAATTTTGGATGGGTTTAAGTGCCGACTCTTCGCCATCACCCTCAAGGAGAAGGCGAGAGAGTGGTTCCACCAGCTCAATTTACTGTTTCGAGGACCTGCGTCGAGGGTTCATGCTAAGGTTCACCACGTCCAGGAAGAGGTAGAAGGAGGCGGAGTCTTTGTTCCGCATCAAGCAGGGGGCAGCCGAGACCCTGGGTAGCTACATGTACAGGTTCTAGGAGAAACCGTCCCAGGTGCAGGAGATGTCAGGGCACACCATGATGGTAGCCTTCACCCTGGGTCTCCAGCCCGAGTTCTTAGCCATAGAGCTGAAGAGGATGCCTCCAGTGTCTTTTGAGACACTCATGGAGAGGGCGGCAAGGGAGGGCGATATATAGGCGACACACCCGGAGTTTGCCCGAAGATTGTCTAGGTGGGCAATATAGGAGGTGAGGCCAAGGGGTGGACAAGTTCAGGAAGAGAAGAGGGTTGAGCCCCGGTAGAGGGAAAAACCGCAGCAGCAGCAGCCAAGGTCGGGGCTCCAGGAGCCGACCAATCGGCTGGGGTGGAGGCTGGAGTTGTAGGACCAAGGGCCACGAATAGGTTATCATGGAGGGGATAATCACCAGGGTGGCCACGGTCAGTTTCTCCCCTAGGGCGGGAGTCAGGGTCAGAGACCCCCTCTCCTTGATCAGGAGGAGGCTATGTCAATTTCACTGGGGGGAAGGAGGAGAGGACAGTCAAGAAGAAGGAGGGAGGTCAGGGTGGACTTACCATATTGCGACTTCCATTAGGAGGAAGGGCACACAACATCCACGTGCCCGGAGTTCCTCGAGATGAGGGGAAATAGGGAGCAGCAGCAGCGGTAGGACCAACAGGGTGTACGGATTGAAGAGGTCCAACCTCGGGTGGAGGAGGACAGATGCGAAGACCGGGTCAATGTCGGAACTTGGGGAGGGATCAGAGTGATCCACGGGGGGGGGGGGGGGGGGGGGGGGGAGGGGGGGGGGGGGGTAGCGGTCGAGGCTTCCCGCGAGGCGAGCATCCATGCCATGTATCGAAGGAGCGTCAGCTCAACATCCCAGACCCCTCCCCCCGATGAGAGGATCACTTTTTCAAGGGAGGACATGTCGGGTCATGAAGATCCTTTCTGTGATGCGCTGGTCATTCAAACAACCATAAAAATTTCACCGTCTCCCGGATCCTCGTCGACAACGGGAGCTCCGTCAACGTCATCTTCAAAAATTCGTTCGACGCGATGAAGGTAGAGGCCAGGAGGGTGCTGGCCTCCGATGGACCTCTCTTCAGATTCTTTGGGGAGAGGAAGGAAGTGGAAGGGGGAGTAGGGCTCCATGTCAGCCTGGGGGGGGCAGTCCAAGAACTGCAGGTTCGTCATCGTGGACGCCCCCAGCAGCTACAACACCATCTTTGGGCGACCCCTCATCAGCGCCTTCCGTTGCGTCCCCTCGTCCTTCCACCAGTGTCTCAAGTTTAACACGGAGGGGATCCAGGTCCGAGCCCGTGGAGATCCAAGGGCGGTGAGGGAGTGCTATGTGATGACAGTTAATTTTATCTCATGGCAGGAGGGAGCTGAGCAGATGGATAGAAGGATGGAGGAGTTGGCCGGACAGGAGTCCGAAAAAGAAGTGGAGGTGGAGGCAGTAGAGGGGGAGACCCACATCTGGGCAACAAAGGTGGAGGAGGTTCTGAAGGAGCCAGCCTAGGTGATAGCCATGGATGAGGTGGAGGTTCCTGCCCTTGGAGAGGGAGACGCGGCTGAGTGGGAGGAGCAATCCAGGCTGGAGTCTATGGAGGAGGTAATGGAGATGGAGGTTCTCACCCAGGGAGGCAGGGTGGAGAAGGTCCGCATCAGCGGGGGGCTAACCCCGGAGGACTAGGGAAGGATGCTAAAGCACATCCAAAAGAATGTGGACGTCTTCGCCTGGAGTGCGGCCGATATGCCCGAGATCGATGTGGACGTCTCCTGCCACCGTCTCAACTTGGACCCGGAGGCTCGCCCTGTCCAACGAAGGAAGAGGTCCACCGCAGATAAGCTAGCCGAGACTATCAGGGAGGAGTTCGCCAAGCTCCTCAAGGCCGGCTTTGTATCAAAAATTCAATACCCCTGCTGGCTCTCCAATGTAGTTATGGTTAAAAAGGGGACGGCCGGTTGCGTATGTGTGTTGATTTTTCTTTGCTTAATAAATTATGCCCCAATGATTATTACCCCTTGCCTCAAATCGACGCGCTGGTTGACTCAGCCATCGGTTTCCTTGTAATGAGCTTTTTAGATATATTTTTCAGTTATCATCAAATCAGGATGCACTCTCCCGATGTAAAAGATGCCTCCTTCATCACGGGGGATGGATGCTACTGCTATAAAATGATGCCTTTTGAGCTGAAGAACGCAGGTGCAACATACCAAAAAATGATGGACCACATCTTCCGGGAGCAGAGGGGCGGAACCTGGAGGTATACGTAGATGATCTAATGATCAAGAGCCGAGAGGTCGAATCTCACCTCCAGGATCTAGAGGAGACCTTCGACACCCTGTGGAAATACAAAATGAGGATGAACCCCTTGAAGTGTATCTTCGGGGCTAGTAAGGGGAAGTTCTTGGGCCACCTCCTCACTCCCGCGGGGGTGGAGCCAAATTTGGACAAGGTCAAGGTGATCACGGAGCTAGGGTCGCCTCGGAATGCCAAGGAAGTCCACCGGCTGATAGGAAGGTTGGCCGGGCTTAGTAGGTTCCTCTCCCGGGCAGGTGAAAAGTGCTCCCCCTTCTTCAAGGCGTTGAGGGGAGGCAAAAAATTTGAATGGACTAAGGAATGCGAGGAGGAATTCCAGACCTTGAAGAGGCAGCTCACCCAAGCCCCACTCCTCTAAGGGACAAAGGAGGGGGAGGACCTGTCCCTATATCTAGGGGTTGGAGCCGAGTCCCTGAGTTCTGTATTGATCAGAGAAGAGGGTAATAAATAACTACCCATTTACTACGTCAGCAGTGTCCTGAGGAAAGCAGAACTCCGTTATCCCATCTTGGAGAAGCTGGCCTTCGCTCTAATCGTCTCGGCCCGGAGGCTCCGACCCTATTTCAAGGCACACTCTATCCAGGTGGTGAGTGACCACCCCCTCCGCAACATCTTTGAGGGGGTGGAGCATTCGGTGGGGGGGGGGGGCTGGCCAAGTGGTCGGTGGAACTGAGCGAATTTGACATCTCCTTCGTCCCCCGTCTCTCGATCAAGGCGATGGCTGACTTTCTAGCCGATTATGTTGTCGAGGTAGCGGAGGAGTAACTCACTCGCCCCGTTTCTTGGAAGGTCCTGGTGGACGGTGCTTCGGGGAGACATTCCCTGGGGGTTTGGGTCATCTTGAAAAGTCCCCAGGGGACAAGGATCGAGCTGACGGTGGTAGTGCATTTTCCCATCACCAACAATCAGGTCGAGTGTGAAGTTGTGATCGTGGGTCTGCGCCTGGCAAGGGAATTGGGGGTGCATGATGTATAGGTCCTCACTAACTCCATGGTGGTGGCTTCCCAGATCAACGACGAGTTTGAATTAAGGGAGCCCACCCTGCAATTATACTTAACTAAAGTCAAGGGGATCATTGGGGTGTTCCAAACCTTCTCTATCCGACATGTGCCCCGGGAAGAAAACGAATGGGTGGATCAGCTAGCCAAGCATGGTCCCTGGGTGGGGGTGCCATCACTGACTTGTTGCGTCCATCCATCTAAGAGGGGGAGCTGATGGAGGTGGACCAACACCCCTCATGGATGGACCCATTCACAACATTCTTATCTACAGGGGAGTTCCCGGAAGGTACGAATAAGAAAATACTCAAGCACAAATCGGCATACTACCTCGTGTGCGATGAACAATTATATCAAAAGACTCTCTCAGGGTCGTTGGCTCATTGTGTGGCCGAGAGGGAGGTACCAAGGATTTTGGAGGAGGTCCACTCCGGGGAGTGCGGTAGTCACTCAGGAGGTCGGACCCTGGAAGGGAGGATTATCAGGCAGGGGTACTTTTGGCCTACCCTGAGTCATGATGCTGCCGACTTCGCAAAGAAGTGTCACAAATATCAACTGTTCGCCCCCCTCCAACTACAACCAGCTCAGCTACTCAGGAGTATCACAGCACCCTGACCCTTTGCGATATGGTGGTTGGACCTAGTAGGGCCTTTCCCTCAGGCCAGCGGGCAGAGGAGGTTCCTGTTGGTAATGATCGATTAATTTTCTAAGTGGTTGGAGGTGAAGGCACGGGTCAAAGTGACCTCCCAGGTGATCAGGAATTTTGTTTGGAGAGAGATCATCTGCAGGCACGGGCTGCCCCAGGCCATAGTCACGGACAACGAGCCTCGGTTCACTAGTACCGAGTTCATCAGCTTCTGTGGGCAGCTCGGGATTGACCTCAGGTTTGCTTTAGTTCACCACCCCAGGAGAAAAGGGCAGGTAGAGGCGGTGAGCAAGATCATCGTCAACTTACTGAAAAAGAAGGTGGAAAATTTGAAGGGGAGCTGGGTCGAGCAACTCCCTTCAGTCCTCTGGGCCTTGCGAACTACCCCAAACACGGCCATAGGTGAGACTCCCTTCAGGATTTCCCATGTTTGTGAGGTCATTCTTTCGATAGAGTTTGAGGTCCGAACGCCTTGGGTAGAGGAAGCCCAGGAAGGCCAGGAAGAGTGGAGAGTCGAGAATGAAGAGGAGCTGCGTCTCTCCTTGGACATGGTGGAGGAGCTGCATGATCTGTGGGCTATCCGGCAGGAAGAGGTCAAACGCAGGATGGCCAAATACTTCGACAAATATGTCCGGGTCAAACAATTTACCATAGGAGACCTGGTACTGAAGAAGGTGGATGCGGCAGGGAGGTCGGCCGTCGTAGGCAAGCTCCATCTGAACTGGGAGGTCCTTATATTGTACGGGAAGCGCTAAGGTCGGGGGGATACCATCTCCAAAATGTTGAGCGTGAGACCCTTAGCCAAACTTGGAACGGCGATGACCTGAAACGCTTCTACGCCTAATCTTTGCATGTACCTTCTTTATGAATATAGATTGTCTCATTCTCTTGATCTTGTATTTTGGCAGCAACCTTGATAGCAGGAAGAATTCAGGTTTGAGTCCAGAGCCGCTAAAATATTCTAAGTATTCTCGCTCTAGGGTTAGGTCTCGATGCTCCCGCTGTCAGGCTTCCACCTAGCTGGCAGGGCAGGGGTCTCGATGGACGTCGTTATGACCCTAGGGCTGAGCCCGAAGGATGTTCAACACCCACCATCAGGCTCTCACCTAGCTGATTGGCCCGGTAGTAGCACCCAGGAGTGGTAGATGTTCTAAATATTCTTGCTCTTGGGTTAGGTCTCGATGCTCCCGCTGTCAGGCTTCCACCTAACTGACAGGGCTGGGGTCTCGATGGACGTCATTATGACCCTGGAGCTGAGCCCGGAGGATGTTCAACACCCGCCATCAGGCTCTCACCTAGCTGATTGGCCCGGTGGTAGCACCCGGGAGTGGAAGATGTTCTAAATATTCTCGCTATGGGTTAGGTCTCGATGCTCCCGCTGTCAGGCTTCCACCTAGCTAGCAGGGCTGGGGTCTCGATGGACGTCATTATGAACCTAGGGCTGAGCCCGGAGGATGTTCAACACCCGCCGTCAGGCTATCACCTAGTTGATTGGCCCGGTGATAGCACCCGGGAGTGGCAGATGTTCTAAATATTCTCACTCTAGGGTTACGTCTCTATGCTCCCGCTGTCAGGCTTCCACCTAGCTGGTAGGGCTAGGGTCTATATGGACGTCGTTATGACCCTAGGGCTGAGCCCTGAGGATGTTCAACATCCACCGTCAGGCTCTCACCTAGCTGATTAGCCCGGTGGCAGCACCCGGGAGTGGCAAATGTTCTAAGTATTCTCGCTCTTGATTAGGTCTCGATGCTCCCACTGTCAGACTTCCACCTAGCTGGCAGGGCTGGGGTCTCGATGGACGTCATTATGACCCTAGAGATGAGCCCGCAGGATGTTCAACACTTGCTGTCAGGCTCTAACCTAGGTGATTGGCCCGGTGGTTGCACTTGGGAGTGGCAAATATTCTAAGTATTCTCGCTCTGGGGTTAGGTCTCGATGCTCCTACTGTCAGGATTCCACCTAGCTGGCAGGGCTGGGGTATCGATGGACATCGTTATGACCCTGGGGATGAGCCCGGAGGATGTTCAGCACCCGCCGTCAGGCTCTCACCTAGCTGATTGGCCCGGTGGTAGCACCATGGAGTGGCAAATGTTCTAAGTATTCTCGCTCTGGGAATTAGGTCTCGATGCTCTCGCTGTCAGGCTTCCACCTTGCTGGTAGGGCTAGGGTCTCGATGGACGTTATTATGACCCTGGGGATGAGCCCAGAGTATGTTCAACACCCTCCGTCAGGCTTTCACCTAGCTGATTGGCCCGGTGGTAGCACCCGGGATCCCGAAGGCAAAAGGAGGAGGGATACAGCTCGCAGAAGAGTTGAGTGCTCGCGGGCGAGTTTTGTGCTCGCGGGCGAGTTGGGCACTAGCGAGCGAGCTGGGCGCTCGCGGGCAAGTCAAGAGCTCACGGGCGAGTCAAGCGCTCACGGGCGAGTCAAGCGCTCGCAGGCGAGTCAAGCGCTCGCCGGCGAGTCAAGCGCTCGCGGGCGAGTCAAGCGCTCGCGGGCGAGTCAAGCGCTCGCGGGCGAGTCAAGCGCTCGCGGGCGAGTCAAGCGCATGCGGGCGAGTCAAGCGCACGCGGGCGAGTCAAGCGCTCGTGGATTTAACGACTGCTGGCTCTCAGGGCCCAATGCAAGCACACGTCCTAACTCATCATTCTAATGACGAGGACGAGCTTGGCAAGGTCGCCAAATATGGAAAGCTCATAGACGAGTGCATCACAGTGAACAAGTCCAAAGAAAAAGAAAATAGAAAAATTATGCAAATGTTGTTCTTCATTCATTAAGGAAGTCATTTATGACTGGCTAACGGCTATCTAGGATATTGGATTTCATAATATCAATACAGACAATAGAGACAGATAACCAAAGAGAATATCTCTCAAGAATTCTACAGGATTATACAGTTAGAGTTTTACAGAACACAAGGAATAGAACAGAAAAGGAGATCAACACACAGAGAAGAATCTCTTCTATTCTTTTAGATCTCTTCTCTGATTCAAGTTTTCCATGCTTCATCAATCAAAGACTCCAGACACAACACATTTCAGCCTTTGCTGAAATTATCAATTGCTGGAGATCTCAACTTACTGAAGGCCTATCCCCATGTGCAAAGCTTCTTCTCCTGACCTACTACTAATCTCAGGGGGAGCTTTGACATCAACAAATCCACTAGTCTTCTCTTTGATTGTTGACAGAGAAGAATATCTTCACTCTTTTTATTTTCTTTTACTGTAAAAGGGTTATTCAGAACTCCCTTCAAAAGTTGTGTTTGGTTCCTGAGACCTTGTCAAAACTCAGTGGTGGCAAGACACCTGATCAAAAAAATCTGGTTTGGTTTTTGAGCACCTTATCAAAAGCTCATTGGTGCCCAGGACACCTGATCAACTCATCTTGCAGTGGATTCCTACCTAGGGTGGTAGAAGATTGGATGTACCCAAGTTGATTGGGGAACCACTATAGCTCCTTGTGTCATCTGGTTTGCTTGTGTATTGGTTGCTGTGTGCTGTGTTTTTTATATCTTGCTTTACTTTGTTTTATTTACTGCAAGCAAAATACACAATAAATAAATTAAGTCTTCCACTGCCAATTAGTTTTTAATTTGCAAAATTATTTTAAAATACTCTATTCACCCCCCCCCCCCTCTAGAGTAAAGGTAGATCTTACCCTCACTTTCAGAGTCTGCAAAACCCTATATACATGGGACTCATCACACCCCCAGACTTACCTATTTGCGCGTCCCGAGCAAAGAAGATTCTTGCAGACTAGAAACAGAACTAACTAACACAGTAATTTTGATCCAGAGTTCCATGAAAAGTCGCATGCTCGCGAGCATAAAAATATAGTAGAGAAAATTTCTAAGCATACGAAATAATTTATACTTTTCAGCCTGCGTAACAAAAATTCTATAACTACTCAAAAATAGAATCGCGGTGAATCCTCCGGTCACGTGTAGGGAGAAAATAGACTAACCGCTAAGGCGAGTATTGCCAAAGATCGGGATTCGGGACAACCTCCAAAGGAATCCACCAATGTCGGTGACCATATGCTTGCCCGTTCACACTCTCTCCACGGCACTAGTTGTACTTAAGCGTGAGTCTGTAGGACTTCGGGTAGTAATGGGGCTTGGGTTAAGGCAAGGAAATCAAGGATAAAAACGAAGGCTACGCAAAAAACCAAACTGAGCTAGCATAAAAAGAGTCTATCCGCTACCCACAAATGCGCGGGTACACCACACCCCCAGACTTAATTTTTAAAATACGGGTGTGCATATCGCCTACTCCAAAAAATATATTAACTCAAATCAGATTTTCAGTTATACTTTTCCTTTCTCTTTTTCTTTCTTTTTCAAATCTTCTTTTTATAAATTTTCAAATATATTAACTCAAATGCGCGGATCCCGAAGAAACCGTGCGTGAAGGAATCGCACGCGCGGGTACAATGGGGCTAGCGAGGATAAGATGTTAGGAACGGGAACAAAGCTCAACTTGGCCAAAATGATGGCCTACATCTTGCGCACATTTAAGTAACCATGCACCAATGATTCGAGAGTAGCTTGAGGCAAGTTCTTAGCCAACGAGAAAGACTATCCATCCTTCCGACTCGAGCAATACGAATCTAACGGCTGTCTACACACATCCCTAAGCTACCGTCGGATTCACACAAGATTCAACAATTTTTGAGTAGAATAAAAAGAATTCACGCAATTAGAAAAATATAAAACTAAAAGCATGCAAAAAAATTAATTCTACTTTAATTTATACACGAGACGGGAGCACTCGACAAAGAGCACAGCAAGGTCAACATTTTACCATGTCTCACAATCCTATGTTAGCAAGGTAATTTTCCTAAATCTAACGAAAGAAACAAGTTTGACTCGCCGTACGCAAAAAGTTAAGTACGCGCTCATGTGGGTGCAACGATGCGCAATGCAATGAACTAAACAAATAAATTAAAAATAGCTACTAGTATGCAAATGAAGTGCACGTGCAAAGGTAACATCGATAAGCTCTCCCCCAGACTTAAGCTAGGAAGCAGAGCAAAATATATTAAAATTAAGATCAAAATGAGATAAGGGGAGAAGTTACCCAATGCTCAGAAGATGAGCATACCAGAAGATTGGCTTTAAACTTGATCAATAAACCCTCAGCCCAGACAAAATCACCTGCAAGAAGCACATCTCCAACCAAGAAAATAATAGGCATGCACACTCAAAAAGCTAAACAAACAAATTAAACGCAGCTAAATTGGGTTGTCTCCAAGAAGCCCTTTTCTTTACCATCCTTAAGGTGGACCAAATACCTGTATTAACAGTTTAATACAATGTTCAGGTAACCACTCGAGCAAGTAAGTAAATTAAGTAACCAGCGAAAGTAAAACAACTCAAGAAGCCAAGCTATCATCGGGATCTTGTAACCACAAGCAGTGCACGTCCTTTTTAGTAACGCCACCATCAAAATGCTTCAAGTGGTGCGCGCCCATTCACTTTGAAAGTTTTATCCTTATTATCTCGAATCTCAATTGCGTAGTAGGGAGAAGCACTCGCTATAGTGTAAGGACCACTCCATCTGGATTTCAACTTCCCAGGGAACAGCCGTAAGCGTGAATTATACATAAGAACCTTGTCGTCCTGCTTGAATTCCTTGGGCAAGATACAACTATCAAGCCAGCGTTTGGTCCTTTCCTTATATATGCTCACGCTTTCATACGCGCACAAGCGGAATTTGTCGAGCTCGCAAATCTACCCACGCCTCTTATGTGAAACCTCCTTGAAGTCCATGTTGAGAAATTTAGTGGCCCACAGTGCCTTGTGTTCCAATTCAACCGGAAGGTGGCAAGATTTTCCATAAACCAGTTGGAATGGCGACATCCTAATGGGCGTCTTAAATGCCATTCGATAGGCCCAAAGAGCATCATCCACTCGCTTTGCCCATTCCTTTCGGTTGGAGTGGATCGATTTTTTAGGAATTCGCTTTAGCTCTCTGTTCAAAACTTCCACTTGACCACAAGTCTAAGGATGATACGTCAATGCAACCTTGTGATGAACACCGAACCTTTTCAGCAATTGAGTGAATTGCTGGTTGCAAAAATGACTACCTCCGTCGCTAATTATAGTCCTCTGGGCACCAAAGCGGGATAAGATATTTTTATGCAGGAAGTGGAGTACAGTGCGAGCATCATTCGATGCAACCGCCTCTGCTTCCACCCATTTAGACACATAATCAACAGCGACCAGGATCTACTGCTTCCCAAGTGACATGGGGAAGGGACCCATAAAGTCAATTCCCCAAACATCAAATAACTCACAGACCAGCATGTTGTTCAGAGGCATCTCATCACGACGAGCGATGTTTCCAGTGCATTGACATTCGTTGCACTCTTTGACATATGTAAAAGAATCCTGAAACAGCGTAGGCCAAAATAATTCGCACTGAAGGACCTTGCTAGCAGTCCGTGCGGCACCAAAATGTCTGTCTGCCTCACGATCATGGCATTGCCTCAGAATGTCTTTAACTTCAAGTTCTGGGATGCAATGTCGAATAACACCGTCAGCGCAGGTGAGGAACAGGAGAGGATCCTCCTAAAGGTAATATTTAACGTCAGAGAAAAACTTTTTCTTTTGTTGATACGTTAAATGCGGAGGCAACGCTTTGCTTGTCAAAAAATTGGCAAAATCAGCATACCACGGAGCAGGCGCAGCAGAAGAAAGTACGAAGAGGCCTTCATCAGGAAAGGCATCAGAAATGGAAATTCCACGCGAATCCTCGCATCCTCCTCCGTCGAGTCTCGACAGATGATCGACAATCACATTATCAATTCCTCGACGATCCCAAATTTCAATATCATACCCCTGCAGTAATAAAATCCAACGCATAAGCCGAGGTTTAGCATCTTTCTTGCGCATGAGGAAGCGAATGGCCGCATGGTCAGAATGCACCACCACCTTGGAAAGGACCAAATAGGAGTGGAGCTTTTCAAAAGCAAAGATGACAACCAAGAACTCCTTCTCGGTAGTGGTGTAATTTAGCTGCGCATCGTTCAATGTCCGACTCGCATAAGCAATCGTATGAAAGATTTTATTTTTACGTTTCCCCAACACAGCCCCCACTACCACGTCACTAGCATCACACATTAACTCAAAAGGCACTGTCCAATCAGGGGATGAGAGAATCGGGGCAGTAACCAAGCGATCTTTCGAGCAGTTAAATGACCGATGACAGTCCTCATTAAACTCGAACTTAGCATCCTTCACCAAAAGATTGGATAAGGGCTTAGCTATAGCCGAGAAATCCCGAATGAAGCGCCGATAGAACCCAGCATGCCCAAAGAAACTGTAAATGCCATGAAGTGATGAAGGAGGGGGCAGGTTTTTAATCACCTCAACCTTTGCAGGATCAACTTCTAGCCCCAGCCGAGAGACTTTGTGCCCCAGAACAATCCCCTCACACACCATGAAATGACACTTCTCCCAGTTGAGCACTAAATTGGTAGTCTCGCAGCGCTGCAAGATCAACGAGAGGTTGCGCAATGCTCCATCGAAGCTATCACCAAATAGGGAAAAGTCATCCATGAACACTTCTAAGAAATCTTCAACCATTTCATGAAAAATTGCGGTCATGCATCGCTGAAAAGTTGTTACACCATTGCACAACCCAAAAGGAAGTCGCCGGAAAGCAAAAGTCCCTGACGGGCATGTAAACGTCGTCTTTTATTGGTCCTCAGGGGCAATAGCCAGCTGATAATATCCCCAATACCCGTCCAAGAGGCAGTAGTACCAATGCCCGGACAGCCTTTCTAGCATCTAGTCCATGAATGGCAGTGGGAAGTGGTCTTTTCTGGTCGCTGCATTCAACTTTCGATAATCAATGCAAACTCTCCACCTAATAACAAGCCTTGTAGTAAGCGGTTCGCCATTCTCATTACGGATGACAGTAACACCTCCTTTTTTGGGTACCAGCTGAACCTGACTCACCCATTCACTGTCTCTTATGGGGTAAATAATTCTAGCATCCAAAAGTTTGATAACCTCCCTTTTTACCACCTCATGCAACATAGGATTTAATCAGCGTTGCGGTTGGGCAGATGGCTTGAAGTTATCCTCCAGTAAAATCTTATGCATGCATACAACGGGACTGATCCCTTGAAAATCTGAAATTTTCCACCCAAATTCTTTCCTATGTAGCTTTACCAATTCAATCAGACGGCATTCCTGATCAGCCGTAAGATATGCTGAAATAATGACAGGGTGAGTGTCTTTCTCCCCTAGAAAGGAATACTTCAGAGTGCCAGGAAGCTGCTTGAGCTCGTGATAACCTTCAGAATCGAATGGGGGAATGACCACATGCTTGTGGCCTCCATCCCACGCCTCATGAGGCATTTCCAAAATGTCCATATCAGGACCCCATAACTCAATTTCATCCACCTTAAACTCCATTTCACCCAGCTCTGCTCGGTCAACCTCCCTTGATGCCTTATAAATATCTAAAACCGTTTCTTATGATCCAATGTGCAACATCAACAAACCCTTTTCCGTATTAAGGATGGTTCTGGCAGTGGAAAGGAATGGTTGCCCCAGAATAATGGGAACGTCAGACGTATTCTCAATGTCAAGGATAACAAAGTCCGTCAAAAAGGCCAACCCGTTAACAGCAACCGTGAGATCTTCAACCACTCCCACAGGTTTCTTCTTCGACCGATCAGCCAGCTGTAGAATGATATTAGTGGGCCTGAGAACCCCAGAGTCCAGCTCACGGAAGACGGATAGCGGCGTGAGATTGATAGACTCTCCCGAATCGCATAAAGCCAGTCTAATCACAGATCGCCCAATGGTGAAAACAATCGTAAAGCTCCCTTGATCTTTTTGTTTCATAGGCCAATGTCGTACTTCCATAGTGGGGCAATCCTCCCTGATCGAAATACTGCTGCATAACTCAAAGTCCCGATATTTGGCTAATAGATCTTTCAAGCACTTCGCATAGCGAGGCACCTGAGTAAGCAAATCCACCATGGGAATGTTAACCTGAATCCCCTTCAAAATATCCTGAAACTTTTGCTGCTACCTCTCCTTTCTGATATTCTGCAACCTATGCAGAAATGGAGGTTGCGCTGGCTGAATTTGAACTTCAGGTGTGAAAATCGCTGACAGTTCCTTAGAAGGGCTCATTGGTACAGCGCTCAGCCTGGCGTTCAGAATGCAGGTCCTCCTGAAACGCAGGATTCTCCACCAACCTACCACTTCTGAGGTTCATAGCATTAACAGTTTTAGCAGGACAGCAGTCCCATAAATAAAACATCTTACCAACAACGGCGATGATGTCCTGCAGCTGTCGCAATATTACGGCTTGGGACTGCCACCACTTTTCAAACCATTCCAGAAACCTACAAAAAATATGTTCACTCTCCCCCGTATTGTTAGCTCTAAAACAAGAGTTGTCGTCCACTTCAGTCACGGGAAGCATCTTCCACAAACTACTCGAACACACCACATCAGCCACGATCCTCCAAGCATCATCCGTAGTCCTATTAAGGAGGGCACCACCAGCGGCTGCGCCGAACAGGTATCAAAACGTCTCATGAATACCGAAATAAAACATTTGCAAAAACGGCACTCCAGATGTGTCCAGCCCAGAGCACCTGGATCGCAACAGCTGAAATCTTTCACAAGACTCACAGAGAGAGTCACCAGGAACCTGCACGAACGAGACCAAATCTAAATTCACATGTGTCAACAACATGCGTGAGAAGAACTTTCTGAGGAATTGAACTTTAACACACTTCCACAAAGTCAGCGCACTCGGGAAGATATCCCTATACCATTGTATAGCTTTCCCCGGAAGAGAAAATGCAAAAAGTCTAATCATAGCCACATCCTGCATTTTCCCCACATAGCAAAAAGTGCCACAAAGCTCCAAAAATCTATCGATATTAGCCCTGACATTCTCTCCTTGGAACCCATGAAATAAATAATACTGTGAGACAAACTTGATCAGATCCGCGGACAGCTCAAAGTTATTCGCCTTGTGGTTAGAGGCTAACATAATGTCCTGCATTTTGAATTAGCCTTTGGCAAAAATCGAACTGAACAATGTGAGTACAGAAAATGATGGAATCATCAAACAACATCCAAATCTCTAAAAATACATGCAACGGTTGCACTCCCCGGCAACGGCGCCAAAAACTTAATGCGTTGGCAGTAAGATTACCGTTCACGGCCAAGTAATAAAAGGGAGGAGTAGCTTCCCCAAGTATCGATCTCACGCGGAATGCAAGTAGGGAGCATGGATTTTGCTTTCAGAGAAATGAATGAAAGTGTTAAGTAAAAACGAGGGGTTTAATTTTGGGTTTCCTACACTTAGCAGCATTAATCTAGTGTGGGTCGCCGTCACCGCGTCGCTAGGGTGAATTACTCCAAAGAGTAATAGCGGAGATGAACAAAGTATCGAGGGTCGTAAACACCTCTTCGCAACGCGCGCTTCTAGCAGTCACTAGAACGGCTCAAACATAACTTTCTCTAACAAAGATGAAGCTCATTAACACACATCATGATCGAGAAATCACCACACAAAACCAAAGCAAGACCTTGAGAAAAACATGGTTATTAAACCTCAAGCATACTGGCACAAGTTCAAGTTAAAGCAAATCCAAGAAAAGAGGGGGAGAAACACAACCAAGCACTCGAAGGCTCTCCAAGATTCACGGCCGGAAGCGAGGGTTGTCGAGCCTCATCCTAGCTCGATCTTTGAAAGGTATCCGGTATCCCGAAGGGCTGTCACTTCCTTCTTCACACACGTCTTCTTCGTGTTGTGGTCATTGATTCGGATCAGAGTGAAACGCTTCCCAAGTTCTACAACTAAGTACTCAAATAGTAGCTTGGAGGTCGGCAATGGCAATGGCGGTCGGAGACAAAGCTTTAGCAAGCTCTTTGGAGGAGAATGGGTGACCGGATCAACCCTCCAAGGAGGAGAGAGAAAATGATGGCTGGAGGGACGAGTTCCCCCTCAAAGGGGTGGAAATGGCGGGGGAAAATGGAGAGAGCCCGGTCCAGAAGAAATCTGCGGGTTAAATAGTAAAAGTCAGAAAAAATGGTCACGCACGGTCTGGCGCACGACCGTGCGTGAACCGTGCGATATTAATATCCAGAAAACGCCTGAGGAAGAAGAAGCGTTGACCCGTGCGTTTTACTCACGCACGGGCGATTCCGCCCGTGCACTAAGGAAATCGCACGGGTAACGATAGAAAGCACAAAATGACGGCAACAGGGTGGAATCGTGCGTTTAATTCGCGCACGGGCTCTTCTGCCCGTGCGTGAAGGAAAACGAACGATTAACCACAGAACGGACTAAAAACGAAAGCTACAAGAAAACTGTGCGTTTCCTTCGCGCATGGTCCCGAAGAAACTATGTGTGAAGGAATCGCACGGGTCGGTCAACCCTTCCAGAATAACTTGCAGAAAACGCACGATCATAAGTAACCGTGCGCTAAGAAAACGCACGACCGTGTGTTTTCCACAAATCAGAATTCTGAAGTGGGGAAAACTGACCACCTGCACACAATAAACACTCACAAAGGAGGACCCTCCCTCAATCAACAAAATGCAATAAAAACTACTGGAATGAGCCCTGGGGAGCACCAAGTGTATACCCCCAGCAATCGATTGCGCAATTGCGCACCCACGTGCTAGAAAAGTGCACTAAACGTGAAACGCAGTAGGAACGAAATATCAATGAAAACAACCGAAAGTGATGTGCAAAGTCATGAAAACCAGCCCAGATGAGTCCGCAAAACACTATATACACGGGACTCATAAGTCCGTTAGACCGGCAACGCGGATTGAGGTTTTCGTGCGGCTCGCTCGAGAATCTCCTTGGGGAGCGACATCCTCATAAGAATCAAGGGGAATGAAAAAGGTCAGTCAGGTACACGGACGCATGTATATATAGCCGGCGGTGGGCCCCTCTGTAAGATTCTTTTTTGGCTCCAATCGCACTCCCTGAATTTTGTGGGGTTGGATGTTTTTTCCGAGCTTGTCCCAACCTCGCAAAGAGCGGGGATTGTGTACAACCCCGTATCCGGCGAGTGGGTCGACAGAATCCAGACCGGCCGGTTCAGACCGCCCCCAAGCCCCAGGTAAGCTCGGTAGGAGAGTATGCACGCCAGGTCCAACGTGTCGAGTCTGAACTCGGTAATGGTCGGACCGAGCTCGGCATTCGTCGGGCCGAGCTCGGAGTTCGTGGAGCTGAGCCCGGCGAATGAGGGCAGGGACATCGCGCAAGCAAGGCGCCGAGCTTGTACTCGCCCTAGGCCAAGGGGTAGGCGAGTGCGAGCCCCATCTTCCACTTGCGAGCAAGAGCTCCAGGAAGCAGCTCTCCCAGGCTTTTGAAGTGATGTATGTCACCATGTTGCTCCCATTGGTCTGCCTCTATCCCCCCAGAGCAGCGGAGGTTGGCTATTTGCAGACCGTTTTCAGAATCCTATAAATAGGACCAAAGTGGTACCTCAGAAAGGCATGCTTACTTGTGCCCAGTCTTCTAGCGCTTTCTGAGGTACCTTAGCTTCAGCACTTGGCTAAGGTGGGGAAGTGCCCTAAGATCTTCCGGGTGTGTGGTGGGACCTCCGTGCCGGAGCCTTGAGTCTGTTCTTTATCCTAAGTTTCTGGCTATCTAATTCGTAGGAGATAAGTAGGTACGCGATCACCACTTCCCCAAGGGTGAACTCCTCGGGACCAATTTTTCGGTTTGAACAACAAACAATGTCTATGTTTTGCATATAGAAGCTCAGATGCAATTCCTCGAATTAAGTTTGTGTGTTTATCGCTAATAATGCAAAGATTTGGACGACTAGTAATAACTGGAAGAAATTCTTTAAGCCGATTTAAAAACCATTCACATGAATCATTACACTCCGATTCAACAACAGTAAATGCTAAAGGAAAAAAGTCCATTATTAGCATCTACACCAACGACTATCAACATCGTACCCTTGTGACGACCCAATAAAAATGTTCCATCAAGGCTAAGAACAGGACGACAACTAGCCCATCCCTCAATTGAGGGTCCGAAAACCCAAAATAATCTTTGAAATTTATTACTTTCAGAAGTATAAACATCATAGATTGTGCATGGGTTATACATGCAAATTGTATCTAGATATCGAAGCAAAATTTTATAAGATTCAGACCAACCCCCAAAAATTTATTTTATTGTTTTTCGTGTGGCGTCCCATGTTTTTTTATAGCTCGTCATGATATTGAATTTTGCATTTATCCGACCTCTTATCTCGTCTGGTTTAATGCCTATTTGTGTCTGAAGTACATGAGTAATAAATCTTTCAATAAATCATGTGTATTGTTTGTGATCATTTTGTATGCTCGCATTTGTACATATATGCGAGCCAGAAATTTTTGAAATCAACCAAACACCTCCGTGTTTTTTAGAAACAATATCCTTAGTTTCCATGGACATGGTCGACTAGAATACATGTTCTCTAAGCATACTAGGACTAATCTGCACTGATTAGACTGAAATGTTTTAAATTATACGTGATTCTGAATAGACCAATCACTCATAGTGCATAGCATCTTCTATTTTGTTCTAAAAACAGTTTTAACTTGTAAATCACGAGGTATTAGAAAGTCCATGATTTGGTTATTTTGTGAATGTTCTTCATCAAAATCTTCTTCAACTGTCCAATATTTTTTTGTTCTAGCAAATTGAATGAATGAATTATCGACAATTACATGATCAACCCAACTACGATCAATCGAAATTGATCGTTCAGACATTTCTTTAACTCTATCTTAAGTTTCAAAAATATTTTCGTCATCCTCATTATCAAGCGAGTAGTCACTGTTGTTATCATCCAGTTCATTTAGATCAATATCTAATCCTTATTGTTGATACACTTCGCACTCATCAATTTCAAATTTAACACCATCTGACATGATTATAATACCCGAAAAACACTAAATTTAAAAAAAGAATAAAACATTTATTAATAACTAATTAAATCGCTTCTTGTTAAATAAATCTTTGTTATTAAATCATAAAAAAAGTATACTAAACATTTAACTTATTAAAGAAAAAACATTTATTAAAGATTAATTACTTTTTGTTATTAAATCAAAAAACAATTAAAGAATAAAATTTTTAAATTACTAACCTTCAAACTATAGATAGCAAATACTTACGTAAATATATGCAAGCTTACTTTGTGTGATTAGCTATGGGACAATATGTTTTTTATAGGCTCTCAAGCATGTAAAAAAGCCTCAAAGCGGTGTGAGACTAAACTATAGGCACAAAATTTTTTAGAGAGTGGAAAATGTGGCTAGAGTGGGAAATGTTATCAAAAGAGAGTTATGGGTTACACCACCATTTATAAGGAGGATTCCTCCATGATCTCCTCCCAAAGTGAGAGATCATAGGGTTAACTAGTCAATCTCACCTCCCATGAACTCCCCATAATGAGGGGAACAAGGGGGGCCTACTCCCTCTCTCTCCACCAAAAAATCGCCCCCCCCTTTAAGGGGAAACCGCCGCCGCCTCCGTCGGTCAGGCCGCGGCCGCCGGCCAGGCCACGACTATCGGCTAGGTCGCAGCAGCCCAGGCCACAACCGTCGGCTAGACCGCTACAGACCAGGCCGCAGCCGCCGGCTAGGCCGTTGTTGGTCAGGCCGCTGCTGGCCAGGACGCGGTCGTCGCTGGCTAGGCCGCCGCCAGCCAGGCCACGACCGCCAGCCAGGCTTCCACTAGCAGGCCGCCACCGGCCGAGCCGCAGTCGCCGGCCAGGCCGCCACTGGCCAGGCCGCCACCGCTGGCCAGGCCGCCGCCAGCCAGGCCACGGCCGCCGCCCGGCCGGCCGCCAGTCGGGCCGCCGCCGCCAGCCAGGCCGCCGCTAGCCCTGCTACCAGTCAGGGCGCCACCGCTGGCTTGCCCGCCGCCCGGCCGCCCCACGACCGTCGACGTCTTGCCCATCATCCGATCGTGGTGGGCTCTCCTCGCCGTCTAATCTGGTGGGTAACCACCCACTAACCCACCAAGTTAGTGGTGGGGCCTGCTATAATCCTCTCCCGAAGGCTATAAAAGGAGACCTAGGGCTTCCTCATAATTCATCTTTTAGCTCTCGGTCATCTTCTTTCTCAGGCGATAGCTCTGCCGGACTCCTCTCTCGGATCATCCTTCAGCCATCTCGAGCCACCAGTGTGCAACCAGCAAGAAAACGCCTAAGTCCCGGAACGAACGAAAGAAGGAGGAAGACGACCACTACAAGAAGGCAAGCGCTGAAGTCGTGCTCCAAGCTTCCAAGCACTAGAACCACTTCTTGGATTCTAGTGTCCAAGTCACTCCCGCGGCGCAGCCTGTTGCCCGTTGGAAGAGGAAATCTCTCTCTCACCCCCCAAGTTGTAACGGGGAGCGGCCTATTGCCCCTGATTCTCCGAGCACATTGGAACCACAAATAGCTAGTGGACTTTGACCGGCACAGATCCGGTCACGTTGTTTTTTACCCGGTTGAGGGTTTTTTCCACGTCATCACATCTTGTGTCAACCTTTCTTTTTTATTGACTGTGTGCGCGCTCCACCGCTCCGTAAGCTAAGACGGTCCATGTAAATACGGTCCGACCGGGGCATCGAGTTAGTCCGCAATAGTTTGGCGCCGTCTATGGGAACACGATTCCCAACATCCTTCAAAAAAACGATATCACAAGCCTTGCCGCTTCCAAGTTCTGCTTCAATGGCAAAAAAAAGCGCCCGCGCTGCTAAAGGATCCGTCCCCGATGGACGTACTGACCCGGCATGGACCCGCTCACTTGTGAGTGTACCGTTGGAGGCAGAAGATGCATTCCCACCTGTTACCACCCTAGAGAGGCATGCTCACCAGACGGAGAAGCTACAGACCGAAATGCTCACTCTACTCAGAAATTTAGCAACACCCCCACTCCTCCTCTGCAACCAGCACCTGCCATTCCCTTGCCTCTGCCAAATTGTAGCCCGACCCAAGAATTTATGCAAAGAGAAGGACAAACTCTCACAAGACAGGAAGAATGGCTTCAGGCTGTGCCCCGTCGTCGTGACCCCCCCCCCCCCCCCCGAGGAATGGGGCCAACATCCACTTCGAGGATACTCCCCTCTGGATACCACCCACACTGACGTGATGTACACAATTCAAAATGATCTGACATTCCACCGGTCAAGGATGCCTCAGCCATTCAAGCAAGCTGATTTACCGCCATACGAGGAACTCTGCCTCAACCAGACATTGTCTGCACAAGGAGTACGATATATAGAAGGAATTCTCAAGTACAAGTAGCTCCCCCATGCCCGCAACATTACTCCAAGAGATGTATGATCACCACCTCGCATATCCTCATTATGAAGAGAACTTTGGAAACATGATGGGTCCCGATGCCTCAGTTACGAAGCAGGGACTAAGTGAACATCTACCCAACTATAACTCACCTGACTCTTGGGCATTGTCGGGTTCAGAAGATGGCTTTGAAATCCATAGTTTCAGCGGAACCGGCAACCCGCTGGCACACGTGGAGTGTTTCGAAGCTATCATGCATGCTCGCAATGCTTCAGAGCAACTTATGGTCCAGGAATTTTCGACAACACTAAAGGGGGAAGCTCGAGCTTGGTTTCATTCTCTACAAAAAGAGAGGATATACAGCTACATTGAACTCATAGCTCTCTTTATCAAAACGTTCATGACGGTCAGAAAGCCCTCATCGGAAAATCAAAGTTTGAGTAAAGTCCAGAAAAGGAAATTAGAAAATGGTGTGTATCCCAAGCATAAGAGAAACTACTATCAACGCGCAAGTACCTACAAAGGGCGAGAGTTGCATCAGTTTGCGATGCTCAACGCCCCTCAAGGCAAGATCTTTGAAGCAATTCATAACCATCCGGCCTTGTGCAGGCCCAGTCCGCTCGCCCCCGACCGAGGAGATTTATCAAAGTACTGCGAGTATCACCGGGGTCATGTCCACAGCACCAACGGGTGCAATCGGCTAAAGGAAGAAATCCAGCAACTGGCCAATCTGGGGGCGGTTGATCAATTCCTATCAAGAAAGAGACCGCCTCCTTGTCAGAGCATGGGATGTACAACCATCAGAATTGGCAAGCCATCAACCGAGTTGAACAAATTTCTAGTGGACGGAGAGATTTCTGTTAATGTGCTGTTTTTATCAACACTACTTCAACTCAAAGTAACCACTGGCCACCTCGAGCTAACGTTTGCCAGTGCACGTGTTTCGGGGAATGCCCCAGTACTAGTCATGAGCACCATTACTCTCCCTCTCACTCTTGAAGAAGCACCTCGACAAGCATCCTATGACGTACAGTTCGTCGTCATCCAAGCTGACTCTGACTACACTGCAATACTCCAACAATCACTCCTGAATGTTTTCCAATCCCGCTCTCGCCACTTTCATCCTTGAGCCATTTCCTTTTTCGCTCATTTATTTATTTACTATTGTAAAACCTGCAAGCTTGAGCTTGCGAAGACTATCTTTTCGATATTTGCTTTATTAGTGCCTAATCTATAAATTATTTTGCCAGGCTAGGTCGCGCAACCAGATCGAATACATACATTCTCAGGAGGTCGGATTGAGTGCTTACATTCTCCACCATTGCTGCAGACCATCGCCCAGCCATCGCAAACTCCCCGTAGGGGCCTGCCCCCCTCACGATGAAGTCGCGAGAAACCCTCGTGCACACAAAGCCGCGAGTAGCCCTCGTGCAAACTCCTCGTGGGGGCCTGTCCCCCTCACGATGAAGCCGCGAGCATCCCTTATACAAACTCCCGGTGGGGGCCTGCCCCCCCCCCCCCCACGATGAAGCTGCGAGCAACCCTCGTGCACACAAATCCGCGAGCAGCCCTCGTATAAACTCCCCGTGGGGGCCTTCCCCCCTCACAATGAAGCCGCGAGCAACCCTCGTGCACACAAAGTCGCGAGCAGCCCTCGTACAAACTCCCTGTGGGGGCCTACCCCCCTCACGATGAAGCTGCGAGCCTGACTCGTGCAACCTTGCAAGAGGCAGCCCCCTTTTCGTGACAAAGCCGCGGACCTGAGCCGTGCAAAATAAGCCGCGAGCCTGACTTGTGCAACCTCGCAAAGGTCTGCCCCCCTTTCACGACAAAGCCGCGGACCTGAGTCGTGCAAACAAAGCCGTGAGCCTGACTCGTGCAACCTCGCAAGGGCTTTCTCACCTTTCGCGACAAAGCCGCAGACCTGAGCAGTACAAACTATGCCACGAGCCTGACTCGTGCAACCTCGCAAGGGCCTGCCCCCCTTTCGCGACAAAGCCGTGGACCTGAGCCGTGCAAACAAAGTCGCGAGCCTGACTCGTGCAACCTCGCAAGGTCCTGCCCCCCTTTTGCGACAAAACCGCGGACCTGAGCCGTGCAAACTAAGCCGTGAGACTGATTCGTGCAACCTCGCAAGGGCCTACCACCCTTTCACGACAAAGCCACAGACCTGAGTCGTGCAAAATAAGCCACGATCCTAACTCGTGCAACCTCGCAAGGGCCTGCCCCCTTTCACGAAAAAGCTACGGACCTTAGCTATGCAAACTAAGCCACGAGCATGAATCGTGCAACCACGCAAGGGCCTGCCCCCCCTTTCGCGACAAAGCAACGGACCTGATCTGCGCAAACTAAGCCGCAAGCCTGACTCATGCAACCTCGCAAGGGCCTGCCCCCCTTTCGTGACAAAGCCGCAGACCTGAGCCGTGCAAACTAAGCCGCGAGCCTGACTCGTGCAACCTCATAAGGGCCTGCCCCCCTTTCTCCACAAAGTTGCAGACCTTAGTCGTTCAAACTAAGCCGCGAGATTGACTCGCGTAACCTCGCAAGGGCCTCCCCCCTTTGCGACAAAGTCGCAGACCTGATCCACGCAAACAAAGCCGTGGACTAGAGCTGCACGAACAAAGCCACGGACCAGAGTCGTTCAAACAAAATAGCTAAGATGGCATAAAGAAAATAATGTCATACGAAACAGCTAGAATGATACAAAAGGGGCAATCAGCGCCTAAGGGCAACAATAACAAATGTTGAACAAAAGACAAAGTACAGTACGACTAACTAAAACAACAAAATACAAATACACAACTGCAAAGATGTAAGAGCTACTACTCGTCCTCGGCATCCGAGTCAGAACGCTCATCCTCAGAAACATCTATAAAACTGAAGTCGGATGTGTCACATCCCAAGCTCTTGCTGACCAGGAGGAAAGCCTTCAAGACACCGCGTCGGAGTGCTAACTCACGAACATCGTTCGTATGAGGCTCCACCACCTTGGACCAAATCTCATCACGAACCTCCTCTGCAATCAGGCAACGGTCTCGCATGTAGTCCAATGACTCCAGGTACTCTACAAGTCCCGCAGCCTTCAACTCTGACACGTGGCTATCGGAAGACAACATCTCCACTTGGGCCTTCACCGCCTAGAGCTGAGTCTCAAGGCCGGTGGCTTCTTCCAGTGCCGCCTGTAACTGGTTCTCTAAGCCCGAAGCCTCCTCCTTTGATTGCTTCAACATCTGAGTGGTTCTCTCCACCAGGGTCTTCTCCACCTCTAGGGCCACGTGTGCATCCTCTAGCTCGGATTTCATCCCCGACCCGATCCGGCGAAACCGCACAATGTCCCGATCATGCTCCTCCTTCGAGGAGGCAAGTGAGCTCGACGTCGACCGGAGCCTTTCCTAAAGAGCAAGATACTCATCTTTCAAACTCACATAATGGTCATTCAGGGTTACGGCAATCTGGATCTGGGTCTCTATCTGCACAAGGAAAAGGCCGAAATTAGCACCAAATAACAAAGAAAAAATGAAGAAAGGAATCTTTACAACAAATTAAGGTGCTTACCGCATCACTCATTTCCCTCAAAGAAGAGGACATTCATGGAGCCACCGTCTCCGAAGACACCTGAGGAACTGGGGACACAAGTATTTGCACCTCGGGAGTTGACTCAGGAAAGGCATCAGAGGGAGTCGCCGCCACCACCGTATCAAGGTCATCAGGAGGGGCCGCCACAACTTTCCTCTTTTGGCCCCCTCCCTGAGAAGTCCTAACAATCTGATATGCGTCCAAAGAGATACCACACAGCAGCAAGCGCCTCTCCTTTACATAGATGAAAATATTAAATAGACAGTTGGCTAGTTCACGAGGCTCTGAAAACCCAAGCACCGGAGAAAATTCTTGTTCCTTCCCTCTCACGCGGCGACAGCGGTCAGGCAGTATGTCCCACGCCTCGGGAAGGCCCCATGAATTTCTAACATACCCGAACAAAGTATTCCCATGTCGGCGATCTTTGCGAGCCTCAAACTCCAACAAACTTTTGTTACTACGGACCTCCACCCGCTCGCCGCCATCAGAGCAGACATCGCACCAATCTCAAAACTGGTTCAAGGAAAACTGCCCTCCATGCTTGCAAAAGAAGGAGACTAAGCCCATAATTCGGGCAATTCAAACTGGGATAAACTGAGAAATCAGCACCTCACAGAACTTTAAGATCTCGATCACCTCCTCACATGGCGGTAAGCGTAAGCCAGACCTTAGAGAAACTTCGCAAATCGTCAACCAGGCGCGAGGGGGATTCTGTACTCGCTCCTCGGAACGTGGAATCCTCACCTCCAAATCAGCAGGAAGCCTATATTTATTCCTCAAGATTTCAACACCGTCATCAATCAAAGAGGAGCGCATGCGCATCGGACCGTAAGAACGCTTCAAGACCTGCACAACATAAAAGATAGAAGAATCAGGCTTACCTAAAAAAAAGATAAAGTAAGGCTTGGAGCCACGCCTCCAAGTGCATGCATCCCAAACCACGCAAAAACTGAGTGCGCACCCCCGCACAAGAACGCACACGACCAAGGAAGAGCCTGCCCGCACGCACAAATGGATACGCGTGCACCCGCACGTAGCTTGGTGCACGTGCACCCCCGCGCGCGGCCTGGTGCGTTCGCACCTGCGCGGGCATCCACACGCGGACAGGTGCGCGCGCACTTATGCACTCGGTCTGGTGCGCGCGCACCCACGCACGCAGCCTGGTACGAACACACCCGTGTGCGCACACCCGCGCGCGGACAGGAGCACGCGCACCCGCAGCACAGCCCATTATGCGCTTACCCGTGCGTACGGCCAGGATAGTGCGCAACCGTGTGCGCCCGCGCACGTGGCCAGCAACGCGCACACCCGCGCACACCGCTCGGGGCTCGCCCGCTCGCGCGAGCTCACCCGCAAGGGGCTGGAAGCGCGATTCTGGTCGCACGCCTTAGCTCCGCATAGGCGGACGCCTCCCTCGGCCTTGTTCGGCGTCTTCGCCGACTGTCTCTCCTTCGGCAAGTTTACTCTAGGTACCTTCAAAACACCGCCCTTCATCGCCTCCGCCTTCTCCCCAGGGATTGCCATGATAGCAGGGTAAAAGATGGCAGTAAGAAAATCCTTCTTCTTTTTCGCTTTGTTCTCAAACAATAAGAATTTGGGGGGGGGGGGCAATTGATGGGTTACATCACCATTTATAAGGAGGATTCCCCCATGCTCTCCTCCCAAAGTGGGAGATCATGGGGTTGACTAGTCAACCCCACCTCCAATGAACTCCCCAAAATGACAGAAACATGGGAGGGTGGGGGACAATTGATGGGTTATATTGTAACATCCCATTTCCGGCTAGACCCCTAGGAGTCGGTTGGTCGTGACAGAACGCTAAGAAGCCCAAAAATTGAAATACATCAACCGAGATTTCGGGTCACGGGTTGGTCACGCCCGTAACCGACCCGTCACGCCCGTGACCTAGGGCGTGACTCCTTCGACGATCGTCGATCTCAGGGAGACGATCGTCGGGCGCAGAATTTTCAACCCGGGCCTGTCACGCCCGTGACCTATGTGTCACGCCCGTGACCTAGGGCGTGACCCCTTCGACGATCGTCGATCTAAGCGGGACGATCGTCGAAGCGCAGAATTTGCGTCATGGACCTGTCACGCCCGTGACCCAGGTGTCACGCCCGTGACCAAGGGCGTGACCCCCTTCGGCGATCGTCGATCTCAGCGAGACGATCGTCGAGCGTGGAATTTGCCTGATGACCCCGTTACGCCCGTGACCCATGTGTCACGCCCGTGACCTAGGGCGTGACCACCCTTCGACGATCGTCGATCTCAATTCGACGATCGTCGAACTCAGAATTGGCCACCCGGGCCTATCACGCCCGTGACCTATGTGTCACGCCCGTGACCAAGACCGAAACGTCAGCCAGACTGGAAATTTCGGTAACCGACGTCATAATCAATTCTGATTATGGGAATGTACAGCAGGAATATTTATGGGCCGTTTCCGTCTCTAATTATTTAATAGAAAGAGAGAGTGAGGTCCAATAGTAAACCGCCACCTGGATCAGCCATTTCATCTTCCACCTTTTCCTCTTCCCTACATCATAATTGAAACGTTATTAAGAGAAACATTCATGGCCATGAATGTTTCATCCTTTCCCCTTCCCACTTGGAGATCTATAATAGCCTCCTTAGAGCAAGAGGAGAAAGTTACACGCTCGATCAAACGGATTCAGACTCCTCCCCTTGCTGTTGAAGAATTTCCGGCGACGCCGCCACCGCGCAAATGGCTTCCCGACGGTCTGCACGCCTCCAGCCCGCGAACAAGGTCCTCCTCTACCTCTTCTTCTATGGATAGATCTTAGAAATCATTAGGAGAGATATCGGGCTCAAAAGAGCTGGATCGGGTGAGCGTTTCCATGGTTTTTCTGAAATTTCATGGTGGCGGGTTCGCCGGAAACCGCTTCTCCGGCGGCCGTGCCGCCGCCCGACGGTAGCCCTCACCTCAACAGAGGTGGTGGTGGTGGTGGCCGGCCAGGGAGATGGCTGGGTGGCCAGGAAATGGATTTAGAAAAGCTACAGGTTTCAAGCCTTTTTTTAGGTTGCTGGTTCGGGCTAAAGGAGAAGATGAATAGTAACATTTTATTATACTATATATTAATTAATTATCTTTACTGTGTACTAGGTTTAAACTAAAAATTATTTCCCGTAGGGGCTGAAACATAAAAAGTGGTCAACATAGAGAATGTAGCCCTTGAAGTCTAGTTTAATTCAAAATTGATTTCACTCGATTTGGAGTCTTGGTTAGACAACAACACCCTTTTTGGTGAGGTCTATCCATAGGGCTATCTTGACATTAGAAAAATTCCCTACTCCAATCCAGTCATCAAAATGACTTGAAATTTGGGGTGTGGCCTAATCTTACCTATATCTAGGTGCTATCAAAAAATTAGAATTTTTAGAAAATATTTTTCTGTAGTTTTTAGGAAAATTCAATAATCCTAGCATAATTTAATTAGATGGCTAAATGACTTCCAAACCCTCCCAAATTTTGGTGAGTGGTCTATTGGTTTATCATAAGGTTCTGGTAAAAATTTCATCTCATTTGAAGATGTTTGGAATAGGGTTGTGTCCAACCCTAGGATGATCCTTATAGGATAATTTAGGATCAAACACCTCCTTGGTATTTGGGTGGTCATATCACCTCAACAGAGGCTGATATTTTATCCAATGGATGTTTAGGGCATGACACACCCTCCCAGGGAGTTTGGGGTGGTTTGGTGTAGGGAAGCCCTAGAACCTTAAGAAAAATCCCTTAATGGTTGTTTTTGGGGTTGTGAAGGTCATGGGGTCAAATGACCTTAGACTAACTTAAAATTGGGTGGAGAGAACCATAGGGCCAGTATAGTTCTCTGGACAAATTTTAGGGTATTTAGAGACAGCTAGGCCACCTAAAATTCTAACCCTAGTTTAGGTCACCAACTTTAATTTGAATTATTAAGCTATCAAATGAACTTCAAATCAAGTAAAAATTGGAGTAGGGTGATTTTATAATCTAAATGGCCATGTTGTAATTTTGTTGAGATTTTTGGGTTAATTTATACAGTACTTCATTTACAACCCTAGTTGTGCCCTAGATATTTATTTTGATGATTCTGGAATTTATGTTTACTGGAATGTTATGGAACCTTAGATTTGGGCATATTATAGCATGTTATTCCTTCTATAATTTTCTGGGAAATTTTGTATGAATATTTTTGGTACTTTATTCTTTAATGTACTAATTGTGAAATGTAGTCAAAGATACAGTTAAGGCCCAATTACTCTTTGGAAAATTATGAAATTTGGTCAATGGGTGTTTCAAATTATGATAGTCATCCTGTAATTTTCTCTGGAATTTTAGATGGATAAAAATAGTACCTCTTTCATTAGGTTAGGAAAATTAGTATCTTGCATTAAAATAAATTACGAGTTCAAATGTTAGAAAAAAATTATGGTACTTGGTTTACGATGGTTTTAGGTCAATATAAAGCTCCTATAATTTCCTTGGGATTTTTGGATACACATTTTCAGTACTTCCTTCATAATATAGTAGAAATGGCCTAAAACAGTAAATTAGGAAATATAGGCCTAAACACCTCTGGAATTTCTCAAAACTTGGAATTGCTGTTTAAATGTCTCATAGGATTTTTACTGATTTTATGATGATTTATTGTTGGCTCATTATTGCACTTCATGTTCATACAAGGGCATTTGGAATCTTAGAATAAATAAATTAAATGCCCGATAAATAGGAAAATTTGGAAATCTTGGATTTAGACTAATTATGTCATGGTAGACCTCCAGTAAGTATTATAGGAGATTTGGAATACAATTTGGAATACCACCCCTTGCATACCTCATAAAGCTTAGGATGATCTACGTTTAGTAAGAACAGCAGAAGCTGAACTAGAGTGGGTAATGAACTTGGGGGATGGAATTTTGGTAGCTTGCTGGTTTGGATAGGGTGAGTAAAATCAAGTTCATTGTTGGAGGTCAGGATAAGTAGAGTGTGAGACTGGTTAAAGTTAAGTGGCGCACGGGAACGACGAAAGATTGTCCACCCCGTGTAGGAGTGGAAGAGTCTTAATACGCTAGGGCTAGATCTAAAGTAACTTAAAAAGGGGATCGGGTAATGGTTATCAACCAATAACAATAAGTGCCTTGCGAAAGGGAACGGTGGGCTTCAGCTACCATCATAGTTCCTAGTGCCCTTTGAGAGCCCTTCACGGGGAATACCGGGGGCAGTCCTGGGCTAACGTAAACCGTGGGAATAATAAGCAAAAAGAGTAACTAGTATAACTAGGGTTGCACATACACACACCTCGATAGCTAGGAAGGTAGAGTAATTGGTTTGGTTGCCATTCAGACGGTAGCTCTGAAGGTAGATGCACGAACGGGACAGTCTGGGGAGCCGAGGGCTCAAGGGTTGGAGTACAGAATAAAGGTGGTGGGTCTTCGATATCCGATTGTCGTTCACACCGACATAGGTACGTTGACTCGGCGGTGTGGGACCCTTAGCCAATGAAAGTCTGGTGGGTATAGCCAGCAGTAGTACGCGGATACTCTAGGTTGTGTTCTTCTAGGGGCGTACAGAAGGGCTAGGCCCGGTAGTGTGGATACCCGCCTAGGAGTGGGGGGCCCAACCCACTTTCTCCGTTTGCTACTACGGAGGTTCCTGGGAGTGAAGCTAGCTGCCCGAACAGGGGGAACTAAAGGTCTGTGCGCATAGAGTCGTGTGCGTGAGTTGCACTTGCATGAATCATGGCATAGCATATCACTACACTCATACTTGCATACAACCGACACCCCAACGTATAAATCGGTATGGGACTTTTTATACGATGGGAGCCTTGCAGAAGACCCCTTAACTTATAAGTTTGTATGGGCATTCATATAAGTTAAGGTTACCTACTTACTTACTTACTTGTTTACTTACTGTTCTCTAGCTACCTTTTTATACTATTGCTACTTACTACTTGTCTTCTTTACCACTTACTACCATAGAATTTGCTAGTTGTTCTAGATAGTTGTTAGAATAACTCCCCTGTCACCTGCTTGATTATTCTCCACCTTTGTAGCTTTCCTTTCCTCCTCTCCGCCCGGTGCTTAGGAGCCGTGGGGGGAGGGGTAGGGGATGATAGGGCTTAGTCTTTATGACTAATAGTTTTTGAACCACAACATTACAGGAGCTCTGGATGGGAGACAGGGACCAGCAGTCCAGGGACTAGCACCAGCGGAGTACGGTGCGCATGGAGGTGGGTCAGTCTAGCACCGGTGCACCTGCGACCAGCTCCGTGAGTGATTAGTACTTTATAGTTTCTGCGATGAGTGATTTGTAGTGAGGACTCTGATGTACCGGGCTCGAGCCCGTTTATCTATTTCCTGTTATTATCTACTGATGGACTGGATGTGATTTCACTTTTATTTACATGTTTCTGTGGACTCGTTTACATTTTTTGTATAATTACTTCTCTTTCTTGTGATCGAAAAAGGCCGGCAGGATTGGCGTTTTGTAGTGGCGGCCTTCCCGTGAGTCAGTGCCACCGCAAAGCGGCAGTTCTGGGCTAAGACCCCGGTGTCGAAAAAGAAAAAAAGGGGGTCTTACAAGTGGTATCAGAGCAGACCTCGATCGAAAGAGAAGTAGTCCACAAAACCTTGGGCCACCCCCGTGCGAGCTTAGTTTGCGGACAAACTAGCAGCGGAAGTAGTGGTGTGCCCATAGGGGAAATCACATGTGAAAGTCCGTCCTAACCCTTCTTAAATTCCATTCATTCGCTCTCTAACAAATGGAATTTTTACTTGTAGCCTGCGACAAACCCTACATCGCAGCAGGGGACACCCCAGGCTCCGAATGTGGTCCCGCCTCCGCCAGCTCCAGCTCCGTTCCAGCAGACGGAGATGGGGCAAACACTGACGGCCATTCTGGAGGCTTTCAGAGCTCAGCAAGCCCCGGCTCCACAGCCAAACCCCGAGGCCAATTGGATGACTGTCTTCCGGGGACTTTCCCCTCCATCCTACCAGGGGACGGAGTCTGCAGTACGTACGGAGGAATGGTTGGACACCATTTACGAGATTTTGGCAGGGATTCGATGCCCCACTGAGGAGGCAGTTGCTTTGGTGGTCTCCTGCCTAGAGTCACACGGAAAGAGGTGGTGGAAATCTCAGCTTGACACCACCTTTGCGGGGATGGATTGCGCTGATATTACTTGGGAGGAGTTCAGAGCAGCGCTCTTGGGACATTTTGTACCTCAGTCGGCGAGGGATGACCTGGAGGATAGGTTCCTGCGATTAAGGCAGGGGAATAGGACTGTGGTGGATTACTATCAGGAGTTCACTCACCTGGCCCATTATGCGGACGCTTACCAGTTAGACAATGCTGGCTACGCCCGGAGGTTTTATAAGGGGCTGCAAGACGACATGAGACAGGCCCTCCTTTTCGTCTCAGAGGGGAGTCTGGCCAGGATTCTGGAGATGGCTAAGAAGAGAGAGGCAGATCAGCTTACATTGAAGAGCCGGAATAGACCGACTGATGATACAGTGATCGGAGGTCGTAGAGACCGTCCTCGGGGCCAGGTTATTGGGGAGAGAAGGAACGGGTATCAGCCTCGTCAGGAGTTTGGGCAGGAGCAGAGGAGCCAGGGGGTACTGGCTGCCCAGCCTATTCAGATGCTAGAAATGCCAAGGACAGCAGAACAGCAACCGGTATGCTATCAGTGCAACCAGCCGGGGCATATCAAGAGGAACTGCCCTATGAGGCAAGCACCCCCACCAACACATCAGGGCGCTCCACCTCCCCGGCAGTTTGGCGGACGAGGACAGGACCGAGGACGAGGATTTCAGGATCGAGGCCGCAGGCCAGAGAGGGAGCAGGTGTATGCTCTAGACCTAACACAGCCCCGGAACCCGGAGAAGGTTATCGCAGGTATGGCAGTACTTTTAATTTTCTTCATATAAACTAGTATTCTAGACATAATCTGGTTAAAAATTAAGAGAAGACAACTGCAAAAAGAATACTAAGACACTTAAATACCCCGGGTATAGTCTTCGTTAGCGGCAAGTCCGCTCACACTCTCTTCGACACTGGTGCTTCACACTCGTTCGTGTTGGAGGATTTCGTGAAAGGACTGGAAGGTGTGGAGCCATTCACTGAGAAGATGATGAGGGTGCGCCTACCCGATGGTTCAGAGATAATGACCTCTTCTCATTGCAACATGGAAGCGAGGATCGGCGTGAAGGCGTTTGAGGCACCGGCGACGATTCTGAAGATGCTAGATTACGATCTGATTCTGGGCATGACTTGGCTGTGCTGGAACCATGCCCATATTGACTGCGTGGCGAAGAGGATCACCGTGAGGCACGACGACTCATTCATTGTCATCGAAGGTATTATACCATCACCCCGTACCTTATTATCGTCTGTGCAAGCCGTTAAGGCCCACCTGCAGGGGGGAGAAGTTTATCAGGTCATTTTTGAGGCGGTCGTGGCCAAGGACTCCATTTCAGATATTCCAGTAGTGCGGGACTTCGCCGACGTGTTTCCGAAGAAGCTACCAGGGCTACCCCCGCACCGAGAGAAGGACTTCCAGATTCAGCTCGTACCGGGGGCTAAGCCGGTATCCAGAGCTCCCTATCGAATGGCCCCAAAGGAGTTGGTGGAATTTCGAAGCCATCTTCAGGAGTTAGTGGAGGCCGGGTTCGTTCGGCCCAGCTCTTCACCATGGAGAGCTCCGGTGTTGTTCGTTAAGAAGAAGGACGGGACCCTTCGACTGTGCATAGATTACCGGGCTCTGAACAGGTTGACGGTCCGGAATACTTATCCCTTACCAAGGATATACGAGCTATTTGACCAGTTGGATGGAGCCCATTGGTTCTCAAAGCTGGATCTGAGGTCAGGGTACTACCAGCTTCGCATTCGGTAGGAGGACTTCCCGAAGACGGCCTTCAACAGCAGATATGGTTTATACGAGTTTACAGTGATGCCGTTCGGGCTCACGAATGCACCCTCCGTATTTATGACCTTGATGAATCGGGTGTTCAAAGAGTATCTGGACGTCTTCATTATCGTATTCATCGACGACATCCTTATCTATTCAAGGACGGAGGAGGAGCACGCGAGACATCTGGCCTTGACCTTGGAGAAGCTGCGTGAGCATGAGATGTATGCCAAGTACAGCAAGTGCCAGTTCTGGCTAAAGGAGGTGGCCTTTCTGGGCCATGTCATCAGTGGAGCAGGTCTGGCAGTGGATCCGACGAAGGTCCAGGCAGTACGGGATTGGCCACCACTAAAGTCGGCCTCGGATGTTCGAAGTTTCTTGGGACTTGCCGGTTACTACCGGAAGTTCGTAAAGGGGTTCTCTCAGATTGGCCTCCCTCTTACGTCTCTGACGAAGAAGGAGTCCCCTTTTATTTGGACGCCACGATGCGAATCTGCCTTCCAGGAGCTGAAGGATCGTCTCACCTCGGCTCCCATCCTTGCTCTTCCATCAGGGAAGGAGGGATTCCAGGTGTATACAGATGCTTCCTATCAGGGGATGGGTGCTGTTCTAATGCAGAACGGGCACGTAATAGCCTATGCCTCCCGTCAGTTGAAGAAGCACGAGCAGAACTATCCCGTGCACGATTTGGAGATGGGGGTAGTCATTTTTGCTCTTAAGATCTGGCGACACTATCTCTACGGAGTACATTGCGATATCTTCTCCGACCACAAGAATCTGAAGTACGTCGACACCCAGAAGGAGTTAAACATCAGGCAGAGACGCTGGGTGGAGTTTCTGTCGGACTACCAGTATACCATGCACTACCATCCGGGGAAGGCAAACGCGGTCGCGGATGCTCTGAGCCGGAGAGCGAGTACGATAGGAGTAGGTCCGCAGCTGATGGCCTTGGAGTTGGTTAGATCATTCGAGGAGATGCAGATTTCACTAGTGTCTGGGGATGACCCGGAGCTATACATGGAGTACCTGGGGTCGATGGTTACTACTGATGATATTCGAGACCGCATCAGAGATGGGCAGATGCTGGATGAGAGAGCTGAGCCGATATTCCGAGCCTTGGAGGAAGGCACGACATGAGATTACTCTTTGAGGGATGGGCTCCTGTGTTTCCGAGGCAGAGTCTACATACAAGCAGGAGGACGGATCTGGGAGGACATTTTGACGGAAGCTCACTGCAGCCGATATTCTGTACACCCGGGGATCACCAAGATGGTAAAGGATTTGAAGAGGATGATGTACTGGCCGGGTATGAAGAAAGATAATACGTATTTTGTGACGCATTGCGAGGCCTGCCAGCTCGTGAAGGTAGAGTGTAGGAAACCGACAAGCTTGCTGCAGCCGCTTCCGGTGCCGGAGTGGAAGTTTGAGGATATAGCCATGGACTTCATACATGGGCTACCTCGATCCCGTGCGGGGAATGACTCGATCTGGGTGATAGTGGACAGGCTAATAAAGGTGGCCAGATTCATTCCTGTGGCAAAGGACGCACCGGTCAGTGTATTAGTATGGAGGTTCATTGAGCAGTTTATGCATTATCATGGGGTGCCCAAGACTATCGTTTCGGATCAGGATGGACGGTTTACATCCAGGGAATGGAGGTCAGTCCAGGCCCATCTGGGTTCTCGGTTGACATTCAGCACAGCTTTTCACCCTCAGACCGACGGACAGACAGAGCGCACCAACCGTACACTAGAAGATCTGTTGCGACTGTGTATTTTGGACCGTGGCGAGCCTTGGGAGAGATTGCTGCCACTGGTCGAGTTTTCGTACAACAACGCTAATCAGTCCAGCATAAGCATGGCTCCATACGAGGCATTGTACGGAAGGAGGTGCAGGACCCCACTATCATGGGTTCAGGATGAGGATTCGCAGGCACTAGGCTCGGAGTTTATGGGAGATACAGATGCTCAGATTAGATTGACCCGGGACAGGATGTTGGAAGCCCAGAGCAGACAGGCGAAATACTACGATGCGAGGCATCGTCAAGTGGAGTTCCAGGTGGGAGACCGGGTTTTCTTGAAGATACGGCCGATGCACGGAGTCTCGCGGGTTCGCGGGCAGAAGAAGCTCAGCCCGAGATATATGGGGCCTTATAGGATCCTGGAGCGGATCGGCCTCTTAGCCTATAGACTAGAGCTACCACCGGAGTTAGCGGGATTGCATGACGTCTTCCACGTCTCCTCACTTCGGAGGGCTCTGCTACGTCCTGAGCAGCTGATTTCCTCGGCAGATGGCCTGGTGGCCTCGGATCGGTCAGTCAATTTGGAGCCTATCAGGATTGACGATACAGCAGTGTGGATCTTGCGACGGAAGAAGGTTCCGTTAGTCAAGGTTCTGTGGAACAATCATGGGCAGGAGGAGCTTACATGGGAGCCACAGGACTTGATGCGGCAAAAATATCCGAAACTTTTTCGTCAGGTATACCTCACAACCCCTTTGTACAATCGATTTGCTTTCCTATTTTAAACCAATAGGACTGAAATTTCAAGAATAGGGGCTAATCTTTTGTTTATTGGGGTGTATATACCTAGTTAATTGGGCGAATTAATCTTAGATTTGAAACCGCACAAAGCAAACATAACGTAGAGATGTAATCTTTCAATTCTCATGGGATGTTACAAGCTTCTTTTTCCCGATTAGAGTCCCGTAGGCTTAACCTTGATTTCGGGGACGAAATCTTTGTTTTGTTTATTGGGATTTGTAACATCCCATTTCCGGCTAGACCTCTAGGAGTCCGTTGGTCGTGACAGAATGCTAGGAAGCCCAAAAATTGAAATACATCAACCGAGATTTCGGGTCACGGGTTGGTCACGCCCGTGACCGACCCGTCACGCCCGTGACCTAGGGCGTGACTCCTTCGACGATCGTCGATCTATGGGAGACGATCGTTGGGCACAGAATTTTCAACCCGGGCCTGTCACGCCCGTGACCTATGTGTCACGCCCGTGACCTATGGCGTGACCCCTTCGACGATCGTCGATCTCAGCGGAACGATCATCGAAGCGCAGAATTTGCGTCATGGCCCTGTCACGCCCGTGACCAAGGTGTCACGCCTGTGACCAAGGGCGTGACCCCCTTCGGCGATCGTTGATCTCAGTGAGACGATCGCCGAGCGCGGAATTTGCCTGATTACCCTGTCACGCCCGTGACCCATGTGTCACGCCCGTGACCCATGTGTCACGCCTGTGACCCATGTGTCACGCCCGTGACCTAGGGCGTGACCACCCTTCGACGATCGTCGATCTCAATTCGACGATCGTCGAACTCAGAATTGGCCACCCGGGCCTGTCATGCCCGTGACCTATGTGTCACGCCCGTGACCAAGGCCGAAACGTCAGCCAGACTGGAAATTTCGGTAACCGATGTCATAATCAATTTTGATTATGAGAATGTACAGCAGGAATATTTATGGGCCGTTTCCGTCTCTAATTATTTAATAGAAAGAGAGAGTGAGGTCCAATAGAAAACCGCCACCTGGATCAGCCATTTCATCTTCCACCTTATCCTCTTCCCTACATCATAACCGAAACGTTATTAAGAGAAACATTCATGGCCATGAATGTTTCATCCTTTCCCCTCCCCACTTGGAGATCTATAACAGCCTCCTTAGAGCAAGAGGAGAAGGTTACACGCTCGATCAAACAGATTCCGACTCCTCCCCTTGCTGTTGAAGAATTTCCGGCGCCGCCGCCACCGCGCAAATGGCTTCCCGACGGTCTGCACGCCTCCAGCCCGCGAACAAGGTCCTCCTCTACCTCTTCTTCTATGGATAGATCTTAGAAATCATTAGGAGAGATATCGGGCTCAAAAGAGCTGGATCGGGTGAGCGTTTCCATGGTTTTTCTGAAATTTCATGGTGGCGGGTTCGCCGGAAACCGCCTCTCCGGCGGCCGTGCCGCCGCCCGACTGTAGCCCTCACCTCAACAGAGGTGGTGGTGGTGGTGGTAGGCCAGGGAGATGGCTGGGTGGCCAGGAAATGGCTTTAGAAAAGCTACAGGTTTCAAGCCTTTTTTTAGGTTGCTGGTTCGGGCTAAAGGAGAAGATGAACAGTAATATTTTATTATACTATATATTAATTAATTCCCTTTACTGTACACTAGGTTTAAACTAAAAATTATTGCCCGTAGGGGCTGAAACATAAAAAGTGGTCAACATAGAGAATGTAGCCCTTGAAGTCTAGTTTAATTCAAAATTTATTTCACTCAATTTGAAGTCTTGGTTAGACCACAGCACCCTTTTTGGTGAGGTCTATCCATAGGGCTGTCTTGACCTTAGAAAAATTCCCCACTCCAATCCAGTCATCAAAATGACTTGAAATTTGGGTTGTGGCCTAATCTTACCTATATCTAGGTGCTATCCAAAAATTAGGATTTTTGGAAAATATTGTTCTATAGTTTTTAGGAAAATTCAATAATCCTAGCATAATTTAATTAGATGGCTAAATGACTTCCAAACCCTCCCAAATTTTGGTGAGTAGTCCCTGGGTTTATCATAAGGTTCTGGTAAAAATTTCATCTCATTTGAAGATGTTTGGAATAGGGTTGTGTCCAACCCTAGGATGATTCTTATAGGATAATTTAGGATCAAACACCTCCTTGGTATTTGGGTGGTCATATCACCTCAACAGAGGATGATATTTTGTCCAATGGCTGTTTAGGGCATGACACACCCTCCCAGGGAGTTTGGGGTGGTTTGGTGTAGGGTAGCCCTAGAACCTTAGGAAAAATTCCTTAATGGTTGTTTTTGGGGTTGTGAAGGTCATGGGGTCAAATGACCTTGGACTAACTTAAAATTGGGTGGAGAGAACCATAGGGCCAGTATAGTTCTCTGGACAAATTTTAGGGTATTTGGAGACAGCTAGGCCACCTAAAATTCTAACCCTAGTTTAGGTCACCAACTTTAATTTGAATTATTAAGCTATTAAATGAACTTTAAATCAAGTAAAAATTAGAGTAGGGTGATTTTATAATCTAAATGGCCATGTGATAATTTTGTTGAGATTTTTGGGTTAATTTATACAGTACTTCATTTACAACCCTAGTTGTGCCCTAGATATTTATTTTGTTGATTCTGGAATTTCTGTTTACTAGAATGTCATGGAACCTTGGATTTGGGAATATTATAGCATGTTATTCCTTCTATAATTTTCTGGGAAATTTTGTATGAATATTTTGGGTACTTTATTCTTTAACGTACTAATTGTGAAATATAGTCAAAGATACAGTTAAGGACCAATTACGATTTGAAATATTTTGAAATTTGGTCAATGGGTGTTTCAAATTATGATAGTCACCATGTAATTTTCTCTGGAATTTTAAATTGATGAAAACAGTACCTCCTTCATTAAGTTAGGAAAATTAATATCTTGCATTAAAATATATTTTGAGTTCAAATGTTAGAGAAAAATTATGGTACTTGGTTTACGATGGTTTTAGGTCAATATAAAGCTCCTATAATTTCCTTGGGATTTTTGGATACACATTTTCAGTACTTCCTTCATAATATAGTAGAAATAGCCTAAAACGGTAAATTAGGAAATATAGGCCTAAACACCTCTGAAATTTCTCAAAATTTGGAATTGCTGTTTAAATAGCTCATAGGATTTTTACTGATTTTATGATGATTTATTGTTGGATCATTATTGCACTTCATGTTGATACTAGGGCATTTGGAATCTTAGAATAAATAAATTAAATGCCCGATAAATAGGAAAAATTGGAAATCTTGGATTTAGACTAATTATGTCATGGTAGACCTCCAGTAAGTATTATAGAAGATTTGGAAGACAATTTTTAATATCACCCCTTGCATACCTCATAAAGCTTAGGATGGTCTACGTTTAGTAAGAACAGCAGAAGCAGAACTAGAGTGTGTAATGAACTTGGGAGATGGAATTTTGGTAGCTTGCTGGTTTGGATAGGGTGAGTAAAATCAAGTTCATTGTTGGAGGTCAGGAAAAGTAGAGTGTGAGACTGGTTAAAGTTAAGTGGCGCACGGGAACGACGAAAGATCGTCCACCCTGGGTAGGAGTGGAAGAGTCTTAATACGCTAGTGCTAGATCTAAAGTAACTTAAAAAGGGGATCGGGTAATGGTTATCAACCAATAATAATAAGTGCCTTGCGAAAGGGAACGGTGGGCTTCAGCTACCACCATAGTTCCTAGTGCCCTTTGAGAGCCCTTCACGGGGAATACCGGGGGCAGTTCTGGGCTAACGTAAACCGTGGGAATAATAAGCAAAAAGAGTAATTAGTATAACTAGGGTTGCACATACACACACCTCGATAGCTAGGAAGGTAGAGTAATTGGTTTGGTTGCCATTCAGACGGTAGCTCTGAAGGTAGATGCACGGACGGGACAGTCCGGGGAGCCGAGGGCTCGAGGGTTGGAGTACAGAATAAAGGTGGTGGGTCTTCGATATCCGATTGCCGTTCACACCGACATCGGTACGTTGACTCGGCAGTGTGAGACCCTTAGCCAATGAAAGTCTGGTGGGTATAGCCAGCAGTAGTACGCGGATACTCTAGGTTGTGTTCTTCTAGGGGCGTACGGAAGGGCTAGGCCCGGTAGTGTGGATACCCGCCTAGGAGTGGGGGGCCCGACCCACTGTCTCTGTTTGCCACTACGGAGGTTCCTGGGAGTGAAGCTAACTGCCCGAACAGGGGGAACTAAAGGTCTGTGCGCATAGAGTCGTGTTCGTGAGTTGCACTTGCATGAATCATGGCATAGCATATCACTACACTCATACTTGCATACAACCGACACCCCAACGTATAAATCGGTATGGGAATTTTTATACGATGGGAGCCTTGCAGAAGACCCCTTAACTTATAAGTTTGTATATGCATTCATATAAGTTAAGGTTACCTACTTACTTACTTGTTTACTTACTGTTCTCTAGCTACCTTTTTATACTATTGCTACTTACTACTTGTCTTCTTTACCACTTACTACCATAGAATTTGCTAGTTGTTCTAGATAGTTGTTAGAATAACTCCCCTATCACCTGCTTGATTATTCTCCACCTTTGTAACTTCCCTTTCCTCCTCTTCGCCTGGTTCTTAGGAGCCGTAGGGGGAGGGGTAGGGGATGATAGGGCTTAGTCTTTATAACTAATGGTTTTCGAACCACAACATTACAGGAGCTCCGGATGGGAGACAGGGACCAGCACCAGCGGAGTACGGTGCGCATGGAGGTGGGTCAGTCTAGCACCGGTGCACCTGCGACCAGCTCCCTGAGTGATTAGTACTTTTATAGTTTCTACGATGAGTGATTTGTAGTGAGGACTCTGATGTACCGGGCTCGAGCCCGTTTATCTATTTCCTGTTATTATCTACTGATGGACTGGATGTGATTTCACTTTTATTTACATGTTTCTATGAACTCGTTTACATTTTTGTATAATTACTTCTCTTTCTTGTGATCGAAAAGGGCCGGCAGGATTGGCGTTTTGTAGTGGCGGCCTTCCTGTGAGTCGGTGCCACCGCAAAGGGGCAGTTCTGGGCTAAGACCCTGGTGTCAAAAAAGAAAAAAAAAAGGGGGCCTTACATATATCACCATTTATAAGGAGGATTCCCCCGTGATCTCCTCCCAAAGTGGGAGATCATGGGGTTGACTAGTCAACCCCACCTCAAATGAACTCCCCAAAATGAGAGAAACATGGGGGGGCACTCCCCCTCTCTCCACCAAAAAACTGCCTCCCTTTAAGGGGAAACCGCCGCCGCGGTCGGCGGGGCCGTCGCCGGCCAGGCCACGGACGCCGGCGGGGCCGCCGGCCAAGCCGTCGCCGGCCAAGCCACGGCCGGCCGGGCCGCCGCCGTCGTCCGATCTGGTTGGTAACGGGGAGCGGCCCCACCACCGTCGATGGCTTGCCCACCGTCCGATCGTGGTGGTGGGCTCTCCTCGCCGTCCGATCTGGTGGGTAACCACCCACTAACCCACCATGTTAGTGGTGGGGCCCGCCATAATCCTCTCACAAAGGCTATAAAAGGAACCACATGGCCTCCTCATAATTCACCTTTTGGCTCTCGGTCATCTTCTTCGTCTAGCGATAACTCTGCCGAACTCCTCCCTTAGATTATCCTCCAGCCACCTCGAGCCACCAGTGTGCCACCAGCAGGAAAATGCCTAAGTCCCGGAACGAATGAAAGGAGGAAGACGACCACCGCAAGAAGACAAGCGCTGAAGCCGCGCACCAAGCTTCCAAGCACCAAAATCACTTCTCGGATTCCAATGTCCAAGTCGCTCCCGCGGCGCAGCCTATTATCCGTTGGGAGCAAAAATCTCTCTCTCACCCCCCAAGTTGTAACGGGGAGCGGCCCGTCGCCCCCAATTCTCCGAGCACATTGTAACCGCAAACAGCTAGTGGACTTTGATCGGCACAGATCCGGTCATGTGGTTTTTTACCCGGTTGAGGGGTTTTTCCACGTCATCACATCTTGTGTCAACCTTTCATTTTCATTGACTGTGTGCGCGCTCGACCGCTCCGTAAGCTAACACGGTCCAAGTAAATCCGGTCCGACTGGGGCATCGAGTTAGTCCGCAACAGAGAGCTATACTGGAAATTTGTTAAGCCAGATTAAATTAATGAACATCCTTAATTACCGAAAACGCATGTCACGTCATTAAAATTAGGAAAAGGGGTCTAGACTGGGAAGGGTTATGAAAACATGGCTAAACTTATACAATTGATTAATTTCGGGACTATAATGAAAATTTGTCTGTTTTATTGAGAGTTTTAAATCCCCTAAAATAGTTTTAGTGGATTCAAGATTGAAAACTTAACCGTTGTTTGTGGCTTGAAAAGTTTACAGTTTATATCCAGGATATAGCCAAATCCAGTTAAGCCATGATGTTGTGAAATCCTAATATCTATATAAAGGATTGATGAAATTTTTGGCATTGTTTATCAATGATGGAGAATTTGTGTTTTCTATAGCAAACTTTATTTGATTGTAATGTATGTTGTAACGTTTATATAGAATATAAAATTAGTATGTTTTAAAAAAAAAAAATTTGAGCTGCTATTTAATGGGCTGTCAATATCACTTTATTGGTTGTTATTATTTATGAGCTGCCAATATAAACATCCTTAAAGTATGTAATTATCTTCTTTTATATTTAAAAATATATCATTACCATTCAAACAACCAAAATTTTCCTCTGAGCTAATTAAAAATTAAAATTTTTTATTATTTATTGTATCATTCTAGCTGTCATCTTGAAACATCACCCAGGGAGACATTGTGCTGCGGTTGTTGAGGCACGAGCATCCAACTCAAAACTAATCGGTTAGACTCGCGAGACAGACTCCAGAGCCTAATAAATCACATGATGTTATTCAGGATCCATGATGTGAGACTATTTTATCCTCACGTGGATACCAACAAGCGCCCTAACATGTGCACACGTAGATAAGCATGGGGCTCAGAACCTAGCTTTGACAGCATGTTGATCAGGCGGGAGCATCCAACATGGTATAAGAGCACTGATTTGACTCATTGCATTAGCTTGCTGATTGATTTGATTCTTGCGGGTTTGCGTCTTGTGGGCTCGCACATTTGATATTGAGTCATGTGCGGATTATCTCCAACACGTGTTGTTGATTAGTCTTGCATTGCCTACCGTAAATAACACATTTGTGATTATAAATCACATCTCACTCCTACCACTTTGGAGTTGAGATGGAAACCCGGGTTACTTCAGACCTGAAACCACTTGATTCTAACAAAACACTCGTGCGTGAAAATTAATTAGCGTATAATAAAGTAAAAATAAAAACATCAATTAAGGCTCCGTTGGGGGGGGGGGCTTATTTTCGCCGGTCAAGCGGTTACAACCGCATGAACCGAACCTTAATTAGGGTCTGATTCATGCGATCGTAACCGCTTGACCGGTGAAAATTTATCCCTCCAAACGGAGTCTAACAATTGAACTTCGGTGATTACGAATCATCGTTTATAAACACTTAACCTCTTCCAATAAACTCAATTCACTTTTATGTTAAGGCTAGTTTTCTTTTCTTTGTTGTTAAATCTTCCGGCAAATGTTCAAACAGGCTCTATAGGGGCCCACAGACAATGCCTCTTAAAGCTCGGACCTAAAGGGATTATTGTCAGTAGAGGGCTGAAATGGAGTGCTCTCTTTTTTTCCCTGCTATTGGCTGGTTCTGGACTTTGAAATAATTAAAGAAGAGAATCAAATATAGCACTAATTATTACCTAAGAGCCTACACCCCACCCCTCCTCTATTTGCAGCCCCTTTCTATTCCTTTCAGTTTTCCCGATCTCGCATCCGCCCTTTCCCTCCTCATGGGGAGTCGGGGAGATATTTGAAGGAAGACTCTTGAACTTGCTCGAACGTAGGAGACAAGGTGTCTTCAAATGAGGGCTCTGAACCTCTTTTATAGTTTCTGAGATGAATATTTTAGAATTATTATGTCTCTAGGGGTTGAACTATTCGCGCACACATGATAATAGATTTTGTTATGCGCACTCCGATGATTTGGGATTTTGTTGCGTGCACCCCTCATGATGGGGGATTTTGTCATGCGCGCCCCCTATGATGGAGATTTTGCTAAGTGCACCCCTATGATGGGGGTTGCTATGAGCACCTCTAGGGCATTTTCCTATGTGCATCCTAATGATGATGGATTTTGTGGAGAACAAGAGCGCGGGTGTGCGGAAGTCAGACCGCTCACTCGTGTGTGGGACGCACGGATGCGACTGTGGGGTGATGGCCATATGGCCAAGATTGTGCAGCGCCCGCACGACCGGAGTGCACCGTGCGGCCGGAGTGGGCCGCATGGTGGTGCGGCGGCGGCCATACAGCCAGAGTGGGATAATCATTTATCGTTTACTAATGCAGGATAGCACGTGGTGGGATTATCATTTATGGTTTATTACTGACAAGTGGATATACAGTAATAACTCATCAAGTTTATATCGACGACTTTTACTAACAGGACCCCCTAATCATTATAAATGATAATATGTTCTCTTAAAATAAAATCCAAGTGCTTTAATTATTCACGCACAAGAAACATTCAAGTTATACACACCACTTATATTATTTGAGTACTCTTCCACATCTTTATTGAATGGTTTACAAGTTATATCTTATGCAACCTACTTACGGAAGGTCGGAAAGAATTATTGCTGAAGAACTACATGCGTTTCAATCCCGTATGTGAGCATGATCCCAACTACGTACGTAGATTATGGTTGAGATATAACAGTTGGATAATTAATAAAATGTCGTATAAATAGATATTCCAAACTTAATAAACTATTGTAAAATATCTTGAGCGGAGTCCCTGCCCTAACATTCTCAAGGTAATCCCATAAAGGGTTTTCACTGCTCTCGTTTGCACTCCCGTTGCCGCCCTAGATAGCGCTTCTTTGTTGTCGACGGAATGAGGATCACGTCTCCCGTCTCCTGTCGCTAATTAGCTTTCTTGCGGCTTGTTGCACCTCAACCATCGGGAAGGAAATCACGATCAAAATTAAAGGGTTTGCGCCGCGAAGCAGTTTTTCTTGTCGCCATTAGAGAGAAAGGATCTTGAAGCAGTCAGTTGATCAAAGGTGGACGGCTATGGGCCGACGAAGTTTTTCGATCTCGTCACCACTGCCAGGAAATATTCTCTCCTGGTGTTCTCTTGTTTCCGGCGTTAACAAGACGAAGGATGCCTCTCCCTGTCGTAGGATTTTGGTCGGTTCCAGTCACCGTTCTGCATGGTTGAATCGCGAATCTGCCACCGTTGGAAATGGAAGTAGCTCCCGCCGCTGAAGAATCCACCACCTACGGTAATTTTACTGTTTGGAGTGTTAGGAGTTTTAAACTATTTGTGTGGTTCTACAGGTTTTTGGTGATGGATATTGCAAGCTACATATAACAGGGAAGGAGTTCGATACTTTTATATATCTCAAAAGATGTCTTAATACACATATATATATATAGCATTCCAGCATTCGTCACATGGCTAAAGCATTGATTTCACTGGTTGGTAGTTACATAAAGATGAAGTTGGTTGGGCGGCTACTTAATGGGGCTGCTTCTTAAATGGGCTGCTTTATCTAAGAGTTGGGCGGCTGCAATTCCAAAAGTCGGTGCAGATTTTATTTCTACACCCCGCCTAAATCTGTGCCGCTGCGGACACCGATCATTTCCCGCAACTCCACGAATCGTGTCCTGTGCAATGGCTTCGTCAGGATGTCCGCCTTCTGCGCCTCCGTAGGGCAGTGCTCCAGTGCGATCAACTTCTTCTCCACCGCATCTCTGATGAAGTGAAAACGGATCTCTATATGTTTGCTGCGTGCGTGGAAAACAGGGTTCTTTGTTAGCGCCATCGCGGAAGTGTTGTCGCAGATCAGCTTTACTTCCTCTTCTTCTTCTTTAGTTAGGTTTTTCTTCAGTCTTGCCAGCTAGATGGCTTCGCACGCTGCTGTGTTGAGGGCCATGAACTCGGCTTCGGTAGTTGATAGTGCAATGGTATGCTGCTTCCGGGAACTCCAGCAAACGGGGCTGGATCCAAGGAAAAAGATGTACGCGCTTGTGCTCCTCCGATCATCGAGCGATCCGGCCCAGTCCGAGTCGCAGTAGCCGATTATCTTTGCTTTTTCTTCATGCTTTAGCAAGATCCCGTATCCGCTGGTTCCTTTCAGGTATCGGAGGATCCTTTTGGCTGCACAGAAATGTGTTTTTGAGGGATTGCAAACGTACCTTGCGAGGATGTTGACTGCATTCTCGATGTCGGGCCTGGAATTTGTGAGGTAGATCAAAGATCCGATGAGACTTCTGTATTCTTCTTCGTCTGCGCCTTCTTCTTCTTTTTCCTTTCCTCGAAATTTCTCAGCTACTGACATTGGTGTTGTGGTGGGGTTGCAATCCTCCATCCGGTATTTCTTCAGAAGTATTGTGGTGTAGAGTTCTTGCGAGAGGAAGATTCCTGCATCAAAATACTTGATTTGGAAACCCAGGAAGTGTCTCAGGGTTCCCAGATCAGTCATCTCATACGCGTTCTTCATCTTCTCTTTGAATTCTTCTATGAGCTCTGCATTTGTGCCTATCACGATTAAGTCATCAACATATATACTTACAATAAGATCTCCTTCTGCAGTGTTCTTTGTGTACAGGGTCGGTTCAATTTGGCTGCGAATCAGGCCTTCTGTGATCAGGAAGTTGTCAACATTTTTGTTCCAGTTATTTCTGGCGGACTGTGTCAATCCGTAGAGGGATTTTGAGAGCTTGTAAACCTTGTCTTCTTCTCCTTCAATTGTGAAACCGGGTGGTTGGCAAACATACACCTCCTTGGCGATGCTTCCATTTAGGAATGCAGCAACTACATCCAAATGTAGAACTGGGAGGCGACCGTGAGCTGCGATAGTTAGCAGCAGTCTTACTGTCGTTAGCCGTGCAATGGGGGCAAACGTTTCATCGTAATCTAATCCATGTTTCTGTGTGAATCCCTTTGCGACAAGCCGAGCTTTTCTTTTTAATAACGTCCCGTCTGCATTTTGTTTAGCTTTAAATACCCATTTCAAGCCTACTATATTCTTGCCTTGTGGTCGGGGCATTAGGGACCAGGTGCCATTCTTTTCTATGGTTTTTAATTCTTATAACATTGCTTCTCTCCTTTCTTTGTTCTGAAGGGCCTCATTGTGGGAGGTCGGTGTGTGTGCCAGCATTACTACTTCAGTTGTTTGGTATAGATCAGCTAATGTTTTGGTTTTAATGGGCGATGATGACTCCGTTTCACTGTCACTTGGTTGATTTCCAGCTAAGTGGTCTTGTTCATTTTCTGCTTCATTATCTGTTTCAGCAGGATTTCCATTGCAAAGGATGGGATTTGAGCTTGTCTCAAGTTCAACCGGCACTTGGAATGTTGAATTCACTGTCGTGGAGTCTGATGCCCAATTGTGAAATTCATTTTCATGAAATGTTACATCTCTTGATATTATTATCTTCTTTGTTATAGGTTCTAAAAGCCTGTAGGCTTTTCTTTCCTTACTATAGCCGAGCATGATGGTTTTTAGGCTTTTGCTTTCTTGTTTATCTCCTCCTCCATTGTTTATGTGGGCAAAGGCAACACAGCCAAAGGTTTTCAGATGAAGCATGGACAGTTTTTGGGAATGCAACACTTCATAAGGTTTAGTTTTCTCTAAGCTTTTAGTAGGCAGTCGGTTGAGTAGGTACACAGCAGTTACTGTAGCTTCACCCTAGAATGACTTGGGTGAGTTAGAATGGAGCATCAGTGACCTCGCCATTTCTAGGATGGTTCTATTTCTTCTCTCTACGACTCCGTTTTGTTGTGGTGAGTAAGGGGCTGTCAGCTCTCTTCTAATCCCAGATTCTGAGCAGTATTTATTGAATTGGTTTGAGGTGAATTCCCCTCCTCTGTCGGTTCTCACAGCTTTTATTTTGTTTTCTAATTGGTTTTCTGCAAGGTTTTTGAAATTCTTGAAGTGTTCGAAGGCTTCTGATTTCTTTGCAAGGTTATAAATCCACATGTATCGGCTGTAATCATCTATTATCAAGAGTTAATACGTTTTTCCTCCCAAAGATGGAACTGGGGCAGGCCCCCAAAGGTCCATATGCAAGAGTTCCAATGCTGTCTGGGCTCTCCTGGTTGCTGTCTTTGAGAAGGGTAGTCTGTGCGATTTGGATTCAGCACATCTATTGCAATTATGTGTGGTGATTGTGATCTCAGGTATGCCGATCACTAGTTTTTCTCGCATCACAAGGTTTATGGTCGAGAGGTTGATGTGCCCCAGCCGATTGTGCCACAATTGTGTGTTGTGTGAGTCAGAATCTGCTTGGGTAATCAATGCTCTGGGGCTTGCTGGTCTTAAGCTTAGAGTGAAAATGTTGCTTTTGTTCATGTGTGTTGTGGCAACAATTGTTAAGCCTCTGGGTTCAACTATTTCACAAGTTTTGTTTTTAAACAAAACTTTGAAACCTTTTTCCAATAATTGCCCTACACTAAGGAGATTTTGTGTGAGTGTTGGGACATATTGGACATTTGCAATCTTCTTGGTTTCCCCTTCAGGTGTTAAAACAATGATGGTGCCTTTCCCTTCTATCCTTTCTTTTCTCCCATCTCCTAGTGTTACCACTGACTTCCAGCTTTCATCTAGGGTGGTGAAGAAGCTGAGATCACAAACCATGTGGTTGGAACAACCACTATCAATGTACCAGATCTATGTTTCATTATTGGTCTTTGAAGAATTGCAAGTGAATAAGTATTGGACTGTGTCAGTTTCTGTTAACTTAGCTTCTTCTTTAGGCTTGTGCCAACACTTGTCGGCTGAGTGGTTTGGTATTTTACAGTCCTTGCATCTCCAGTAGCAATTTTTAGGCTCATGGTTACATTTTTTGCAAATGATGCAAGGAGGATAGCTTCCTCCGTGGCTGTTTGTGTTATTATGTCTTTGTTGGCCAGGATTTCTAGGTCTGTTGTTGTTCCTTCCTGCATCATTTCTACCTCTTTCATTATTTTTCTTGTCTTGTACTACAACTTGGGTTTGAAAAGCTTGTTCAAGTTTTGGTTCTTCATGGATGTTTAGCAGATCTTCATGTGTTTGGAGTGAGGCCATGAGGTCAATGACTGTTAGAGTTTCTAGATCATGAGATTCTAGTATTGCCGACACTATGTGTTTGTGAGAATGTGGCAGTGATCTTAGTATTTTCTCTACTATCTGTTGTTCTTCTATTACCCCCCCCCCCAAACTTCTGATTTGGTTCACAATGCTTATGATTTTAGCAAAAAAGGTTTGCACTGTTTCATTACTTTCCATGGCAGTTGAATCAAAAGTGTGCCGCAAGGAGTAGAGTTTTATTTTTATTACCTTTTTCGATCCTTTGTATTCGTTGGCAAGTCTCCCCCAAGCGTCTGCCGCAGTTTTGGATCCCATAATTCTTGGGTAGATCACGGGCGCAATTCCTTGTTGTATCAGGTGCAAAGCCAATGCGTCCTTCTTTAGTTCTTCCTTTGTGTATTTTTCTGGTTCTCCTTCTACTGATTTTCCTGTAGCGACTGGGCCATTAATCACAATGTCCCAGAGGTCCTGGGATCGAAGGAATGTTTCCATTTTATCGCTCCAAAACTCATAGAGTTCTCCGGAAAAGATTGGGATGGTTGAATGGGTGTACAAGGGTGCAAAGGGGGTAGATGATGAAGCCATGGCAAGATAAGGATGGGTACTATATGGCTCTGATACCACTGTTAGGAGTTTTAAACTATTTGTGTGGTTCTACAGGTTTTTGGTGATGGATATTGCAAGCTACATATAACAGGGAAGGAGTTCGATACTTTTATATATCTCAAAAGATGTCTTAATACATATATATATAGCATTCCAGCATTCGTCATATGGCTAAAGCATTGATTTCACTGGTTGGTAGTTATATAAAGATGGAGTTGGTTGGGCGGCTACTTAATGGGGCTGCTTCTTAAATGGGCTACTTTATCTAAGAGTTGGGCGGCTGCAATTCCAAAAGTCGGTGCAGATTTTATTTATACATGGAGATCGTCTCTCGTGCTCTGCTATGCGATTTCAAAATCTTGGAATCCGGATCTTGTTGCTTGAGATCGGGCAGCCGTTGATTCTAGTGTCAGAAGTTTCTGGTCTCTCGGTGTCCAGCTAGATGACCTTCCTCTACTGTTGTGACTCTTTACCTCCTTGCTTGAGATCTAGCCTCCACCTCGTCAGATCTTTCCGCCATCTCACTAAATCTGATACGTGGAGGTTTTATTTGTTGTTTGAGATCTCCAGATCTAGTCGCGACTCCTTCTAATATGGATCTTCTTCCTCTTGATTGAGGTTGTGTTGTGGTTGTTTTGTTCGAAATCCGCTGCAAGAGGGGTGTGAAAGACTTGATTTCAAGAACCTAAACACCTAGAAGGGGGGGGGTAAATAGGTTCTAATTTTTCCTTTAATACTTTAGGCAATTTAAACAGAACTTGTAAAACACAGACCATAATTCACAGCACAGTATACACCAGATTTTTAGTGGTTACCCAAGGTATGGGTACATCCACTCTCACCCTTTGCCTATCCAGTAGATAACTGGATTCAGCATAACTTCCTTCCACTGGCTCGGATCCACGGATCTTACAACTCAGAACCAGAATGGTTCCTACAGCTCAGACTTAAACAAGTCCTACCTCAGATTCTTCCCAAGAATCCTACCTCAGGCCTCAGCCCTACCTCAACCTTTATCATTAGGCTTACAACTCAGACTTTTCACAAGTCCTACACCTCAGGCTCTTAGCCCTACCTCAGCCTTTATAATTCCAGGCTTACAACTTAGATCTAATAATAGATCCTACAAGAAATTGAATGATATAAAGATACAGAAAAATTCACCAGTTAGATTTCTCTATTAGTGTAGCCTTCTTGATCAGTTCTTGAATGAACTGACCCTTCTGATCCAACCTTACTTAGCTTGTCAAAGCTTTTTGATAGAACAAAATAAGGTGGATCTTCACTTGATATAGAAGATGATCTTCAGTCAGCTTCTTCCTTAAATTCAGAATGAATTCTGAATCTTTCTAGCAGACAGCTCTGGATCTGCCTTTGTAAGGGTTTTCCCTGTTCTTGTTGAAGAATTCTCTAGTGTTGTTGTTCTTCTTCTTATGTTGTGTTGTTTTTGATTGTCACAGATCTGACTTTTATATAGAGTTTCCCAATGGTTACCGGTTTATCCGGTTTGTAACAACCTTCTGACAGTTCTGACAAAGGTGTCAGACCGGTTGGATATGACAGCTGTCGAGTCACCAGTACAGTCAGCTGATTCTTCAAAGACTTTCCAACTCAGCACATTCTACTCTGCAAACTGCTTCACATGTGTCGACACATATAGGCTAAGTGTCGACACAAGTCTTCATGATGTCGACACAACTCTTCATGTGTCGTGTAAGCCCCCCCTTTTTTTTCTTTTTAAACATCAGGATCTTAGGCCCAGGATCGCCGCTTTATGGTGACACCTTCACGTCCTGAAGTGTCATCACCACAAGGCGCCGATTCTGCCGGCCAGATCGATCACAGAAAGATAGCACAATAAATGAAAAGTAAGTCCACAGATATCACATGTATAGAAATAAAAGTCTCCACGAAGGGAGAGTCCACAGAAATAGTATGAAAGGTACTGAAAGTAAGGGCTTATGCTCGGTACATCATAATCCTCACTACAGGTCACTCATGTGGAAGCAAATTAAAACATCTACTATAAGTCGGAACTCACAGTCCCAGCTCCACGATCCCCTAAATGATGTGGTCCGAAAACCGTTAGTCATAAAGACTAAGCTCAATCATCCCCTATCCCTTCCCCCATAGCTCCTAAGTATCAAGCGGAGAGGAAGAAAGGGAAGGACATGAAGGTGGAGAATAAATCAAAAGCAGGTGACAGCGGACCTATACTAGCAATTCTATAGTAAATATGACAAAAACAGAAAGTAGGAAATGTAACCTTAACTTATGTGCGGAAGCACCTAAGCCAAGGGATCTTATGCAAGGCTCTCATCGTATAAAGCGTCCCATATCACTTATACGTTGGGGTGTCGGTTATCAAACAGCAGCATATATATATTGAATTTAACCTTAATTTATAAACTTGCCCACACAAGCTTATAGACCAAGTGGTCGTTTTGCAAGGACTATTGTATAAGCGTCCCATTCCACTTATACATTAGGTGGCAGGGGTTAAATGAATCAATTATGCCATGACATGCTAGTGGGTATGATGAACCATGCAAGTTCAACACACACACCCGACTCTGTGTACACAAACCTTTAGTTCCCCCTTTCGGAGCCGATATCTCCCAGGATACCTCCGTAGTGGCAGACAGAAGCGGTGGGTTGGGCCTCGCCCACCTCTAAAAAAGTAAAACACTACCGATTAGACCTATCATACGCCTCAATGCTTGGTGCACAAAGCGAACTCCTGCGTACTCTTGCCGGCTGGCACACCGGACTTCTGTTGGCGAAGTGCTAACAACACTTGCCGAGTCAGTGTATTGGCGTCGGTGCATCGACCTTCCAATACCGAAGACCCACCACCTTAATTTTCTTTCCTGACTATGCACATGCAATATTTATCGTATCAAACCAATCGAGCCGAAGCTCCCCGGACCATCCTGTCCATCTCTTAACCAACTTAGCCGAAGCTCCCCGGACTATTCTGCCCGTCTCTTAACCAACCACGCCGAAGCTCCCAACTATCTTCCTGTGTTAACAGTGTTTGTGAAACGTACAACCCTAATTACTAAGTTACTCTTATCAGTTTGTTAATATAGTTTACGTTAGCCAAGGACTGCCCCCGGTATTCCCTGTGAAGGGCTCTCAAAGGGCACTAGGAACTATGATGGTAGTTGAAGCCCATCGTTCCCGTTCGCAAGGCATTTATTATTATTGGTTGGTTCCCTTAACCCATTCCCTTCTCATATTACAGTGGGCTAATCATAGGGTGACTTTGACTCTTCCTCTTCTCGGGGAGGACGATCTTTCGTCGAACCCGAACATCTCTAGACTCTAGCCAAACCACTTCTCACTACTCTTCCTATCCCTCTATAGTGAAATCATCCACATCAGTCCACCCAGCTAAAATGACTAACTCCAACAACTATCCCTGATCATGTCCTATTGCAATTTAACATTTTGCTATATGCAGACCAACCTAGGCTATATGTCGAGCCGAATAGGAGATAATCTAGATAATCATCCAAATGCCCTAAATTATTTACTTGAGACTTATCATGACACAAAAAGACTAAATCCAGAAAATTGTAATTTTCCTAATTTATCTGGCATTTAATTAATTTTTTTTAAAGCTTCTAAGGGCTACCAATTGAACATGAAGTACATTTTTCAGGTATGTATAAAGCTTCATAAAATCATGATAAATCCTAAACAATAATTTAACAATAAAGCCAAGATATAACAACTTTTTTCCAGTAATTTAAGGACTCTAATTTAATTTTGATAATAAATTCTATCTCCTTTCATTAATGAAGTAAGTGCAGTAGATAATCATCTAAAAATTCTTAATTAATCTTATAGAGCAGATACTGTCCTAAAAACATCATTGGCCAAATTTCATAATTCTTCAATTGGGACTGAGCTCTAGAATAAATAATTACCAAAATCCCAAAAAACTATATTTGTGAAGCAAGTATTGTAAATATTCTTTTAAGAATCATGAATAAATTTCTACAACTAGATATTGATCTGAAAACATCATTGGTAAGGTTTCATAATTTTACAGTAAGTACTTTGCTCTAAATAATTTATTGACCATAATTGCCATTTTGTAAACTTGTGAAGGAAGTACTAGAAATAATCAACTAAAATTTGTAATAAAATTTAGCGATATGAATTGAGACCTAAAACATCTTATGACCAAGTTTCATCAGATTCAAATGAAAAGAGTAATCAAAATAATTAAATAACCAGTTTGAGCAAATTGTTACTTAATAAATAAAGTACTTGAAATATAATCCATAAAATCCTAATAAAATTACTAAGGGTGCTTTCTAATCTAAAACTTACTCCACCCAGGTTTCACAACTTTTAACTAAGGTTTAGTGGCCGTTCTTTCATAATTGAGTTTCTACCCTAAAACTAGGGTTAGGGTTTTGAGGTGTCTACCTACCTCCAAATCCTCTAAGATTTCTACCAGAGAACTTAGGATTCACTACCTTCAACTCTACTGAGTTACAAGGTTACACAAGGGCATTTACCCCTATGACCTTCACAACACTCAAAAACCCTCCCTTAGGGTTTGAGTTTGAACCCTAGGATAAATCAACCCTAAATCACACCATTTTCCTTAAGAGGGTGACATTAGTCATGCCAAGTCAGTGTCTAAAATTTCAGCCTCTGTTGAGGTGATTTGACCACTGAAAACCCCAATAGGGTGTTTGATCCTAAATAATCTTATAAGGGTCAACCTAGGGTTGGGTAAAAACCTATTAAAAACATCTCCAAATGGGATGAAATTTTTACCAGAGCCTTAACATGCATTCTAAGACTACCCACACAAATTTGGGGGGATTTTGAGGTGTTTATGATACCTAAATAATTTATACAGGGTTTATTAAAATTTTCCAAAAACTATAGAAAAATATTCTCCAAAAATTCTCATTTTTGGACAGGCCCTAGATATAGCAAATGTAGACCCCCTGACCAAATTTCAGCTTATTTGGACAAGGGATGAAAGGTAGGGAACCATTTGAACCTCAGGATAGCCCTAGGTATAGGTCTTACCGAAATGGGTGGTATGGTCAAACCACGTACCCAATCGAGTTAAAATAAATTTTTGAATAATCAAGAATCGAAGGGCTACAACTTCTGTGACTGCCAATATTTCCTAAAACGGCCTCTAAGTGCCTCATTTAATAGCATCAAAAAGAGCTTGATAAATCACTACATAGTATATATACATATAATAATTTAGTATTATAAGCTATTATTCATCTTCTCAAAAGCCCGAACCAGCAACCTAAAAACGCTTAAAACCTGTAACTTTGCTTGAGCCATCGCCGGCCATTTGGCCACCTCCCTGGCCATCCACCGCCACCACTACCTCCGTCGAGGTGATGGCTATCGATCGGAGGTGGTTTGGCCGCCGGAGGTGGTGTTTTCCGGCGAACCCGACCACCAAGAACTTTGGAAAAAAAACATGGAAACACTCACCCGATCCAGCTCTATTGAGCCGAATGTCTATCTTAATTGATTTCTAAGATCTATCCATAGAAAAAAAAGTAGAGGAGGACCTTATTCGCGGTTTGGAGTCGCGCCGATCGTCGTGATGCCATTTGCGCGGTGGTGGCGTTGCCGGAATTCCTCAACTGCAAGGTAATAAGCTCTAGCTTTATCGGACAAGGGTGGAAACTTCCTCTCTAAGTCTAGGGAGCCTTTTAAAGGAGAAACAAGGCTGCGGGTGGGGGTATAAACTGTCCAGTCATTAATGCATCCTTACATACATGCTTCGTCCATGGTTGAGGGGAGCTGAAACGGCTCCAAAACAGCTAAGAGAAGGCTGGAAACTCCTCCTCTCCCTGAGAGGAGTTGAATCCAGCCATTTCAAGGGGGAGAGGATGGAGCCCAGCCTTAAAAGCCATTAATAGCCATGCAAACTGTCACTCGGCCATGGATGAAAGAAAGAGGAACGGCTGCCACATGACATTGACCGGTCAAAATCATAAAATAAGACTTAACTAAGTCTTAATAAGAGAAAACGGCATAATAACATATTCTGGCCCACTTCCTAGACCGGCCCGGTTCAGCTGAACCATCAGCCAAGCTTAAAAAAGTTTCTAAGTAAAATGGCGTTGAACGCCATCCAAGCTACGGCATTGAGTGAGCTCTGCTCACTCAACGCCATCCATGTTGCGGCGTTGAGTGAGCTCTGCCACTCAACGCCATCCAGGATTCGCCGTTGAGTGAGCTCTGCTCACTCAACACCATACAGATTATGGCGTTGAGTGAGCTCTGCTCACTCAACGCCATCCAGCCTACTCAAGGTGGCGTTGAGTGCAGTCTGTGCACTCAACGCCGTCTAGCTTATGGCATTGAGTGAGCTCTGCTAACTCAACGCCATCCAGCCTACATAAGATGGCATTGAGTGTAGTCTGTGCACTCAACGCCATCTAGCTTATGGCGTTGAGTGAGCTAAGCTCACTCAACGCCATCCAGACTACGGCGTTGAGTGAGCTCAGCTCACTCAACGCCATTCCAAGGTCACGGGCGTGACGGGTCGGTCACGGTCGTGCCAGGCCCGTGTTTAAATTTCTGAGCTCGTCGATCGTCTTTCTGAGGTCGATGATCGTCGAAGGGGCCATGCCCTAGGTCACGGGCGTGACGGGTCGGTCACGGGCGTGACCAACCCGTGACTCGAAATCTTGATCGATAGACTTCAATTCTTGGGTTTCCTAGGGTTCTGTTATGACAAAACCACTTCTAGAGGTATAGTTAGAAATGGGATATTACAAATCCCAATAAACAAAACAAAGATTTCGTCTCCGAAATCAAGGTTAAGCCTACGGGGGCTCCTATCGGGGAGAAAGAAACTTGTAACATCCCATGAGAGTTGAAAGATTTACATCTCGACGCCATGTTTGCTATATGAGGTTTGAAGGTGATAGTCAAATTTAAGACCAATTCATCCAATTGACAAAGTCTAGACCCCAATAAACAAAAGATTAGCCCCTATTCTTGAAATTTCAGTCCTACTGGTTTAAAACAGGAAAGTAAATTGATCGTCCTGAGAGGTTGTGAGGTATACCTGACTTAAAAGCTCTGGATACTTTTGTCGCATCAGGTCCTGCGGTTCCCAGGTATGCTCCTCCTGACCGTGGTTCCTCCGCAGAACTTTGACTAACATAACTTCTTGCGACGCAAGGTCCGTACTCCTCTATCATCGATCCGAACCGGCTCCAAGTGAACTGACCGGTCTGAAGCTACCGACCCATCTGTGGTCAAAATCTGCTGCTCCGGGCGCAGTAGATCCCTCCTAAGTGAAGAAATATGGAACACGTCGTGTAAACCTGCTAGTTCTGGGGGCAATTCCAGCCTGTAAGCTAGGGGCCCGACCCACTCCAGGATCTTGTAAGGGCCCATATACCTAGGGATGAGCTTCTTCCTCTAACCACGCACCCGTGAAACTCCATGCATGGGCCGGATCTTCAAAAACACTTGGTCCCCCACCTGAAATTCCACCTGTCGGTATCGGGCGTCATAGTACTTAGCCTGTCTGCTCTGCGCCTCTAACATCCTGTCCCTGATCAGCCTCACCTGAGCCTCGGTGTATTCGACAAAATCTGATCCCAACACCTTCGGATCCTCATCCTGAATCCATGAAAGAGGAGTCCTGCATTTCCTTTTGTACAAGGCTTCATAAGGCGCCATCCTAATGCTGGACTGGTAGCTGTTGTTATAAGAGAACTTAACCAGGGGTAAAAGCTTCTCCCATGGTTCCCCGCGGTCCAAAATACATAGCCTCAAGAGATCTTCAAGCATACGATTGGTGCGTTCCGTCTGCCCATCCGTCTGGGGATGGAATGCGGTGCTGAAGGTCAATCGCGTGCCTAAGTAAGCCTGCACGGATTTCCACTCCCTGGAAGTGAACCGGCCATCCCGATATGACACGATCGTCTTGGGCACCCCGTAATATCGAACGAACTGCTCCACAAATCTTTGTACTAGTACTCCCACAGAGTCATCCTTCCTGATTAGAATGAATCTGACCACCTTCGTCAATCGATCGATGATGACCCAAATCGAGTCGTTTCCCATCCGTGATCGGGGGAGTCCAAGAATAAAATCCATCGCGATGTCCTCAAATTTCTACTCCAGCATCGGGAGTTGCTGTAGCAATCCAGCGGGGTTCCTACACTTCGCCTTCACCAACTGGCATGCCTCGCAATGAGTCACGAAGTATGTAATGTCCTTCTTCATCCCTGGCCAAAACATCGTCTTCTTCAAGTCTGTCGTCATCTTGGTGATCCTCGGGTGTATAGAATATATGCTATAATGTGCCTCCGCCATGATGTCCTCCCGAATCCGGCCTCCTGCGGGTATATATACCCTGCCTCTAAAGTATAGCAAACCATCTCTCAGTGAATAATCTCCCGTCGAACCCTCTTCCAAGGCTTGGAATATCGGCTCTGCCCATGCATCTATCCTCTGTCCGTCCCGGATGCGGTCCCAAATGTCATCAACGGCAACCATCGATGCTAGATACTCCATATACAGCTCTGGATTATTCTCGAACACTAGGGATATCTGCATATCTCTGAAGGACCGTACTAGCTCCATGGACATCAGTTGTGGTCCCTTCCTTGAGGTATCTCCTCTCCGGCTCAAAGCATCTGCCACCACGTTTGCCTTCCCAGGGTGATAGTGCATGGTGTATTGGTAATCCGACAGGAACTCCACCCAACGTCTCTGTCTTATGTTGAGTTCCTTCTGTGTGTCCACGTATTTCAAGTTCCCGTGATCTGAGAAGATATCACAGTGAACCCCGTAGAGATAGTGTCGCCAAATCTTCAGAGCAAAAATCACTGCACCCATCTATAGATCATGCACTGGATAGTTCTTCTCGTGTATCTCCAACTGTCGGGAGACGTAGGCTATCACGTGCCCATTCTGCATCAGAACGGTACCCATCCACTGGTAGGAGGCGTCCTTGTACACTTGGAATCCCTCCCTTCCTGACGGAAGAGCGAGAATAGGAGCCGAGGTAAGCCGACCTTTCAAATCCACAAAGGCTGTCTCGCACTGTGGCGTCAAAACAAAAGGGGATTCCTTCTTCGTCAGGGAAGTAAGAGGGAGCGCAATTCGGGAGAATCCTTCGACAAACTTCTGGTAATATCCGGCAAGTCCCAGGAAGCTCCGTACATCTGTGGATGTCTTCAACGGTGGCCAGTCCCGCACTGCCTGAATCTTGGCCGGATCTACTGTCAACCCCGCTCCGCTAATAATATGACCTAAGAAGGCCACCTCCTTTAGCCAAAACTGGCATTTGCTGAACTTTGCAAACAGCTGGTGCTCCTGTAGCCTCTCTAAGGTCAATGTAAATTGTCGTGCATGATCCTCCTTCGTCCTTGAGTAGACGAGAATGTCATCAATAAATACTATGATGAAAACATCCAAATACTCTTCGAATATCCGGTTCATGAGGCTCGTAAATTCTGAAGGTGCATTTTTGAGCCCGAAGGGCATCACTGTAAACTCGTATAGTCCGTACCTACTGCTGAAGGTGGTCTTCGGAATGTCCTCCTCTCGAATCCGTAGCTAGTAGTATCCTGACCTTAATTCGAGTTTCGATAAGAAATGTGCTCCTTCCAATTGATCAAACAACTCGTCAATCCTTGGCAGTGGATATGTGTTACGGACTGTCAGTCTGTTCAGTGATTGATAATCAATACACAAGCGAAGACTTCCGTCCTTTTCCTTGACAAATAACACAGGGGCTCCCCAAGGTGAAGAGCTTGGCCGGACAAACCCTGCCTCTACTAATTCCTGCAACTGACTTCGGAACTCTATCAACTCTTTCGGGGTCATCCGGTAAGGGGCCCTTGATGCCGGCTTGGCCCTCGGCACAAGTTGTATCCTGAAGTCCTGCTCCCACTGCGGAGGTAGACCTAGCAGCTTCTCTGGAAAAACATCGGCAAAGTCTCGTACTACTGGAATATCTGTCACAGATTCCTTGACCTCCTCCATCTCAAATAGAACATGATAAACTTCCTCCCCCTGTAGATGGGCCTTAACGACCTAAACTGATGATAAGAGAATACAGGAGGCAAGTCTTATACCTTCGATAATAATAAAAGAGTCCCCGTGTCTCACGGTGATCCTCTTTGCTTGGCAATCAATCTGGGCATGGTTCCAGTGCAACCATACCATGCCCAGGATCAAGTCGTAGTCCATCAACTTCAAAAGCATCGTCGGAGCCTCAAACGCCTTTCCACCGATTTCTACCTCCATTTTGCAGTGGTCCGAGGTAAGGAGTTCAGATCCATTGGGTAGTCGCATCCTCATCACCGAGCCCGTGATTTGCTCCACGCCTTCCAATCCTTATACGAACGTCTCCGACACGAAGGAGTTAGAAGCTCCGGTATTGAAAAGCATGCGGGCAGACTTGTCGCTGATGAAGATTATACCTAGGGTGATTAAATGTCTTAGGATTCTATAACGAGTTTTCTTTCCTATTTATTCTAGTTAGCGCAGTTTTATAATTTAACAATCAAAAGGGGAATTCTATGAAAATAACGAAATATTGCAGCATACCTGCTATGACCTGCTCTGGATTCCGAGGCTGTGCCAGGTCCAAAGCATATACCTGCTCTCTTCCTTATCAACAATCCCCTCCCTGGTATCCTCATCCTCGGCCATGACCTTGGCCTCCAAAATACTGCGCTGGCTGGGCAGCCGGTGGTGCTGGTCGGGGTGCCCCCCCTCATGGGGCAATTTCTGCGGATGTGACCAACCTGATGGCAGTGGAAGCACTCTGGCGAGGGATATGCCATTCCCCCAGGTATCTGTCCCTCCCGTTCCTGAAGAGGTGGTGGAGCCACCACCACTGGCTCACTTGTCTCTTGTCTTTCCTCCTGACGAGGCTGGTCCTCGACCCTCCTCCCGTCCGTGATACGGGCTCGTCTCTGATCATTCCTTGCTCCTCGACCCTGATCCTCCACTGGCCGTTTCCGGCCCCGAGTAGCTTGCCAATTAGCCTTTTTCCTTTTAGCCATCTCCAGTATCCGGGCAATGGGTCTATCAAATACAAACAGCAGTACATCCCTCAGCTCCTCTCGGAGGCCTTTGTAGAATCTCTTGATATATCCAGCCTCGTCTAATTGATACGAGTCCGCAAACTGGGCTAGGTGGTTGAACTCTCGGTGGTACTCCACCACCGTCCTGGTGCCCTGCTTTAGCTGTAAAAACCTGTCCTCCAGCTCATCCTTGGCCGACTGTGGAACAAAATGCTCCAGTAACGTTGCCCTGAACTCCCCCCAAGTAATCTCCGCAATCTCCATATCCGCAAAGGTTGTGTCCAGTGACGTCTTCCACCATCTCTTGGCGTTAGACTCAAAACAAGAGACCACTAATGGCACTCTCTCCTCCAAGGGGCACTGTATCCCTGTCAACATCTCGTACATAATGTCCAGCCATTCTTCTGTCCGGACAGCTGACTCTGTCCCTAAGTAGGATGGGGGAGAGAGTCCTCGAAAGATGCTCAGCCAGTTGGCTCCCGGGTTTGGCTGCGGAGCTGGAACCTGCTGAGCCCTGAAAGCCTCCAGAATGGTTGTTAGCGTGTTCCCCATCTCCGACTGTAGGAACGGAGTGGGGACCGGGGGAGGTGGTGCATCATTCGGAGTCTGCTGGACTCCGCCCTGTGGTGTAGGCTGTGATGGAGGCTGCACATCAAAAATCGTTTGTAAGCAATTGGCTCAAGCCTAATAAATAGTGGACATTTACATGTGACCCCCATATGGGCACACCACGCTTTCGCTGCTTAGTTTGTCCCCATACTAAACTCGAGCGGGGGTGTCCCAGGGTTAGTGGACTGCTACTCTTCTGATCGAGGTTTCCTCTGATACCACTTATAAGACCCCCCCCCCCCTTTTCTTTTTAAACACCGGAGTCTTAGGCCCAGGATCGCCGCTTTGCGGTGACACCTTCACGTCCTGAAGGGTCATCGCCACAAGGCGCCGATTCTGCCAGCCAGATCGATCACAAAAAGATAGCACAATAAATGAAAAGCAAGTCCACAGAAATCACATGTATAGAAATAAAAGTCTCTACGAAGGGAGAGTCCACAAAAATAGTATAAAAGGTACTGAAAGTAAGGGCTTATGCCCGGTACATCATAATCCTCACTACAGGTCACTCATGCGGAAGCAAACTAAAACATCTACTATAAGTCGGAACTCATAGTCCAAGCTGCATGAACTCCTGAGCTAGACTGCCCTATCTCCAAGCGGGCCGACCTCCGGGGTTGCTCCTCCATGTTGGGCTCCACGATCCCCTAAATGATGTGGTCTGAAAACCGTTAGTCATAAAGACTAAGCCCTATCATCCCCTACCCCTTCCCCCATGGCTCCTAAGTACCGAGCAGAGAGGAAGAAAGGGAAGGACATGAAGGTGGAGAATAAATAAAAAGCAGGTGACAGCAAACCTATACTAGCAATTCTATAATAAATATGACAGAAACAAAAAGTAGGAAATATAACCTTAACTTAAGTGCGGAAGCACCTAAGCCAAGGGATCTTCTACAAGGCTCCCATCGTATAAAGCATCCCATACCACTTATATGTTAGGGTGTCGGTTATCAAACAGCAGCATATATATATTGAATTTAACCTTAATTTATAAACTTGCCCACACAAGCTTATAGACCAAGGGGTCATTTTGCAAGGCCTATTGTATAAGCATCCCATTCCACTTATACATTAGGTGTCATGGGTTAAATGAATCTTTTATTCCATGACATGCTAGTGGGTATGATGAATCATGCAAGTGCAACACACACACTCGACTCTGTGTACACAGACCTTTAGTTCCCCCTTTCAGAGCCGTTACCTCCCAGGATACCTCCGTAGTAGCAGACGGAAGCGGTGGGTTGGGCCTCGCCGACATATAAACCAGTAAAGAACTACGGTTTAGACCTATCGTACGCCTCAATGCTTGGTGCACAAAGCGGACTCCTGCGTACTCTTGTCGGCTGGCGCACCGGACTTCTGTTGGCGAAGTGCTAACCACATTTGTCGAGTCGGCGTATTGGCGTCGGTGCATCGACCCTCCAATACCGAAGACCAACCACCTTAATTTTCTTTCCTGACTATACACATGCAATATTTATCGTATAAAACCAATCGAGCTGAGGCTCCCTGGACCATCCTGTCCGTCTCTTAACCAACCGAGCCGAAGCTCCCCGGACCATTCTGCCCGTCTCTTAACCAACCGAGCTGAAGCTCCCAACTATCTTCCTGTGTTAACAGTGTTTGTGAAACGTGCAACCCTAACTACTAAGTTACTCTTATCAGTTTGTTAATACAGTTTACGTTAGCCCAGGACTGCCCTCGGTATTCCCTGTGAAGGGCTCTCAAAGGGCACTAAGAACTATGATGGTAGCTGAAGCCCATCGTTCCCTTTCGCAAGGCACTTATTGTTATTGGTTGGTTCCCTTAACCCATTCCCTTCTCATATTACAGTGGGCTAATCCTAAGGTGACTTTGACTCTTCCTCTCCTCGGAGAGGACGATCTTTCGTCGAACCCAAACACCTCTAGACTCTAGCCAAACCACTTCTCACTACTCTTCCTATCCCTCTATAGTGAAATCATCCACATCAGTCCACCCAATTAAAATGACTAACTCCAACAACTATCCCAGATCATGTCCTATTGTAATTTAACATTTTGCTATATGCAGACCAACCTAGGCTATATGTTGAGCCGAATAGGAGATAATCTAGATAATCATCAAAATGCCCTAAATTATTTACTGGAGACTTATCATGACACAAAAAGACTAAATCCAGAAAATTGTAATTTTCCTAATTTATCGGGCATTTAATTAATTTTCTTTAAAGCTTCTAAGGGCTACCACTTGAACATGAAGTGCACTTTTTAGGTATGTATAAAGCTTCATAAAATCATGATAAATCTTAAACAACAATTTAACAGTAAAGCCAAGATATAACAATTTTTTCCAGTAATTTAAGGACTCTTATTTAATTTTGATAATAAATCCTATCTCCTTTCATTAATAAAGTAAGTGCAGTAGATAATCATCCAAAAATTCTTAATTAATCTTCTAGAGCAAATACTGTCTTAAAAACATCAGTGACCAAATTTAATAATTCTTCAATGGGGATTGAGCTCTAGAATAAATAATTACTAAAATCCCAAAAAGCTATATTTGTGAAGCAAGTATTGTAAATATTCTTCTAAGAATCATGAATAAAATTATACAACTAGATATTGATTTGAAAACATCATTGGCTAGGTTTCATAATTTTACAGTAAGTACTTTGCTCTAAATGATTTATTGACCATAATTGCCTTTTTGGAAACTTGTGAAGGAAGTACTAGAAATAATTAACTAAAATTTGTAATAAAATTCAGGGATATGAATAGAGACCTAAAGCATCTTCTGACCAAGTTTCATCAGATTCAAATGAAAAGAGTAATCAAAATAATTAAATCACCAGTTTGAGCAAATTGTTACTTAACAAATAAATTACTTGAAATATAATCCATAAAATCCTAATAAAATTACTAAGGGTGCTTCCTAGTCTAAAACTTACTCCACCTAGGTTTCAGAACTTTTAACTAAGGTTTAGTGGATGTGCTTTCATAATTGAGTTTCTATCCTTAAACTAGTGTTAGGGTTTTGAGGTGTCTACCTACCTCCAAATCCTCTAAGATTTCTACCAGAGAACTTAAGATTAAGTACCTTCAACTCTACTGAGTTACAAGGTCACACAAGGGCATTTACCCCTATGACCTTCACAACACTCAAAAACCCTTCCTTAGGGTTTGAGTTTGAACCCTAGGGTAAATCAACCCTAAATCACACCATTTTCCTTAAGAGGGTGATATTTGCTATGCCAAGTCAGTGTCCAAAATTTCAGCCTCTGTTAAGGTGATTTGACCACTCAAAACCCTAATGGGGTGTTTGATCCTAAATAATCCTATAAGGGTCAACCTAGGATTGGGTAAAAACCTATTCAAAACATCTCCAAATGGGATGAAATTTTTACAAGATCCTTAACATGCATTCTAAGACTACCCACCCAAATTTGGTGGGATTTTGATGTGTTTATGATACCTAAATAATTTATACATGGTTTATTTAAATTTTCCGAAAACTATAGAAACATATTATCAAAAAATTCCCATTTTTGGAAAGGCCCTAAATATAGCAAAGGTAGACCCCCTGACCAAATTTCAGCTTATTTGGACAAGGGATGAAAGGTGGGTTTCCATTTGAACCTCAGGATAGCCCTAGGTATAGGTCCCACCGAAATGGGTACTGTGGTCAAACCACATACCCAATCGAGATTAAATAAATTTTAGAATAATCTAGACTCAAAGGGCTACAACTTCTATGACTGCTAATTTTTCCTAAAACGGCCTCTAAGTGCCTCATTTAATAGCATCAAAAAGAGCTTGATAAATCACTACATAGTATATATACATATAATAATTTAGTATTATAAGCTACTGTTCATCTTCTCAAAAGCCCGAACCAGCAACCTAAAAACGCTTAAAACCTATAACTTTGCTTGAGCCATCGCCGGCCATTTGGCGACCTCCCTGGCCAGAGACCGCCACCACTACCTCTGTCGAGGTGATGGCTATCGATCGGCGGTGGTTTGGCCGCCGGAGGTGGTGTTTTCCGGCGAACCAGACCACCATGAACTTTGGAAAAAAATATGGAAACGCTCACCTAATCCAGCTCTATTGAGCCCGATGTCTCTCCTACTTGATTTATAAGATCTATCCATAGAAAAAAGAGTAGAGGAGGATCTTATTCGCGGTTTGGAGTCGAGCCGATCGTCGTGATGCCATTTGCGTGGTGGTGGCATCGCCGGAATTCCTCAACATCAAGGTAATAAGCTCTAGCTTTATCGGACAAGGGTGAAAACTTCCTCTCTAAGTCTAGGGAGTCTTTTAAAGGAGAAACAAGGCTGTGGGTGGGGGTATAAACTGTCTAGCCATTAATGCCTCCTTACATGCATGCTTTGGCCATGGTGGAGGGGAGCTGAAACGGCTCCAAAACAGCTAAGAGAAGACTGGAAACTCCTCATCTCCCTTAGAGGAGTTGAATCCAGCCATTTCAAGGGGGAGAGGATGGAGCCGAGCCTTAAAAGCCATTAATGGCCATGCAAACCATCGCACGGCCATGGCTGAAAGGAAGAGGAATGGCTGCCACGTGGCATTGACCGGTCAAAATCATAAAATAAGACTTAACTAAGTCTTAATAAGAGAAAACGGCCCAATAACGCATTCTGGCCCACTTCCTAGACCGGCCCGGTTCAGCTGAACCATCAGCCAAGCTTAAAAAAGTTTCTAAGTAAAATGGCATTGAGTGAGCTCAGCTCACTCAACGCCATCAGAGCTACGGTGTTGCGTGAGCTCTGCTCACTCAACGCCATCCATGCTGCGGCATTGAGTGAGCTCTTCTCACTCAACGCCATCAAGGATTCGGCGTTGAGTGAGCTTTGCTCACTCAACGCCATCCAAAATAAAGCCCTTCCAGACTATGGCATTGAGTTAGCTCAGCTCACTCAACGCCATCTAGATTATGGCATTGAGTGAGCTCTGCTCACTCAACGCCATCCAGCCTACTCAAGGTGGCATTGAGTGCAGTCTGTGCACTCAACACTGTCTAGCTTATGGCGTTGAGTAAGCTCTGCTCACTCAACGCCATCCAGCCTACTTAAGATGGCGTTGAGTGCAGTTTGTGCACTCAACGCCGTCTAGCTTATGGCGTTGAGTGAGCTATGTTCTCTCAACGCCATCCAGCCTACATAAGATGGCGTTGAGTGCAGTCTGTGCACTCAACGCCATCTAGCTTATGGAGTTGAGTGGGCTAAGCTCACTCAACGCCATCCGGACTACGACATTGAGTGATCTCAGCTCATTCAATGCCATTCCAAGGTCACGGGCGTGACGGGTTGGTCACGGGTGTGCCAGGCCCGTGTTGAAATTTCTGAGCTCGCCGATCGTCTTTCTGAGGTTGACGATCATCGAGGGGGTCACGCCCTAGGTCACGGGCGTGACGGGTCGGTCACGGGCGTGACCAACCCGTGACTCGAAATCTTGGTCGATAGACTTCAATTCTTGGGTTTCCTAGGGTTCTTTTATGACAAAACCACTTCTAGGGGTCTAGTTGGAAATGGGATGTTACATGTCGACACAGTCATTCTTCTGCTTCTCGACCCTTCTTTTGTTGTATGTGTCAACACAAGTCCTGTGTGTCGACACAAGTCTTTATGTCTCGATATATCTGTTTTAGACAAATGGCATTGAGTGTATGTCAGACGGCGTTGAGTGTGTGTCGACATAAGTCCTGTGTGTCGACACAAGTCCTGTGTGTCGACACAAGTCCTGTGTGTCGACACAAGTCCTGTGTGTCGACACAATTACTTCTAATCTCGACACAGCACTTTGAGAGTTGATATGTCGACACAAGTCCAGTGTGTTGACACAACTGCTTCCAGTATCGACATAGCTCCTTGGTGTCGACACAGCTCCTGCATTAGGTGTCGACACAAATTCTGGGTGTCGAACCAGCTGCTTCTTTAGGTGTCGACTCAGTTTAAGTGTTGACACAACTTCTTCATAAGTGTCGACTTAGCTTGAGTGTCGACACAACTCCTTCAAAGTGTCGACACAAGTTCTTGGGTGTCGACACAATTTCTTCACAAGTGTCGACTCTTGTACTTAGAAAATTTTCTTCAAATTCTTGAACCTGCACAATGTAACTCAAATATCTATCAAATACAAATTGATGCATATCATTGACCAAGATGAGGCTTCTCCAAATCTGGTACATATTTTTCAATGTACCCAACAATCTACCCCTATTTGGAAGTCATAATCCTTAGTCAAAGATATACAACTCTCATAATAAAACATAATAGAAATAGATGTACATCAATTTCACAGCAAGTTAACATATAATCATTGTAAATAACAAAAATTAATACTAAAACTGATTTCATTTAATTCAGAAAAATGATATGTTTACAAGATTTTCTTTTAGAACAAATAAAAATATTCCATTGTTCTTTTACATAAGCCTAGCTATCTTATCACTGACTAGGCTCCTTAATTACAATGTCTTTTCAAGGCTTGATCCTAGCCTGCAAAGGAGATTCAGTATCATTAGCAGGCTTCTTTCCTTTCAGAGCTTTTTTCTTTTGTTCTTCAGCCTTTATTCTCTGCCTTTCAAAATAGTGAAATGGATTTGGGAAGTACTTGCTTGGCTCCTGAGCATTAGTAGGTAGCTTCCAAGCCTTAGCACTTCTTTTGTGTTGAAGAATGGCTTCCTGCCCAGCATGATACTTATTCCATTCCTGCTCTGAATACCATTTACCCCTATCATGGGTTTTATCCTTCACAGCTTTCCAGGCAGTCAGTATAATGTTTCTGGAAGTAGGACTCCATTGCACAAAGTCTGGCTTCAACTCAGTCTGTTCTCTGAACCTCTTCTTGGATAGCTGAGCTTCCTTCTGAGCTTCTACGGCAGTTTCTGACATTTCTGCTTTCTCTAGAATAACATTTTGTGCCTCTAATGGAGGACTATACATTTTCTGAACTTCCTCTTGAATCATTTCAAAATCTGCTGGGGGGTAAATCACCTGAGCAACTTCAGGTTGATCTCCTTCAGTATGAGCAGGTTGTATTCCAGACTCAGCTACATTGTCATCATCACATAGGATAGGATATCCAAGAGTTGCTCTAATGCTATTTGATATCCATTTAGCATGATCAGAGCAGGATTTGACTACTACTATCTTCCCCTTTATGACTTCTCTATCAATATGATCCCTCAGATCATCTTTTTGAAATCTGACTTGATTAATAACATAGTCAGTTCCTTCTTTATAATAAGCTCTGAATTTTGACAAGAAATCAGATATATTCTTCTGTGAGGCTTGAAATGTGGCTTGAACAACAGCTATATCTTCCTTGAACTGCTTTGAGACTTCAGCTTTGACAGCAGTTGTTAGATCATCAATTTTTGTCAAGATATCATGGTGTGAATCTTTAAGATTCTCATTCATTCTTATTTGATTCTCTACTACATAACCCTGCTTTACTACAATATTTTCTACTTGTACTTTCTGATCCTGTTGTTGTTTGGCCAGGAATACCACAACATTACCTCCCTTATGGAAGCAATCTGTCATTTTCTTTTTATTTTGATTAACTTCAAATCTAATAGACTTGATATCCCGAGCCAATTGGAATTGCAACTCCTTGTGAGTTTCATCCACATATTTCTCCAGAGATTGTCTTTGCTCATCCAACTTAATTTGTATTTGGACCAGTAGAGAACTGAAGTCCATGCTTGGATTAGGTGGTGTTGTGCCTGTTTGCAAGGCCTTTTTGTAGCCAGAACTCTTTTTCTTAAGGCAACTATTTTTCTTTTCTTAGCCATTGAGGCTTCTTCATCATCAGAAGTTGCAGATGTACTTTGTATATCAACTATGTCCTTATCAGTTGGGGCATGCTTAGACAGCTCCCCCTCAGTCCTTGGTAAATCTTTTTTTTGATTTGTTCCTCCCCCAGTCCTTACTGCAGGTGGATTATGGAATAACTCCTCCATAATGAACTCCTACTGTATCTGTACAGGAGGAACAAGATTAGTTTTTAAAATAAAAGTTTCTCCCGGAATATTGTTGAGGAGAATACCACTAGATACCACCAAATTGTTGAGGAGATACTTACTAGCTCATTTTGAGCTTCTGTCTCAACATTTTCTTGTGTTGCATTATTGATTTCAGATACTATGTTCATGACAGTATCTGCAGCAAATTCACTCTCAAGGGCAGCTTCAGCAATGCCTCCCTCTTGGGTAGGCAGCTCAGTTTGTTCAGTATTTTCTCCCCTAGAGTGGAGTCTATCTATTGTTCTTGGGGCTCACTGCCCACCACTTGATCTGGGGCTTCTTTTGGTTGTTGGTCTTCATCTGAGCTGAAGACTACTTCCTCTTCAGAATCACTAGAGGATTATGCTTATTGAACAACTTTCTTCTATTTTTTATCTTTCTCAGTTTGTTTCTGAGGTGTAGTGAATTCCTTGGTCAGAACCCTATCCCATCTTGATAGAATTCTCACATCCATTCTCCTCGTGTGATTGATTTTAGATCCAGCCACTTGTTTCAAAACATCTGGTATTACAGAAGATAAACATAAACTTAGGATCCTTCCCAGGTTTGGTTTCTTCAGTCCTTCTTTGATTTTGTCAAACACTACTGCTGCCCAGTCAGTTTTCACTTTGAATATGATCTGTGTCATCAGATTGAACATGTGCATTGAAATTCGATCATGTCCACCAGTCTTACATAGTATCACCTTCCCAACTATTTCAAACAAGAACTTCCCTTGGGAATTCATCCATTTCCGAGTTATGGATGATCATACCTTGATATTAGGGCTCAGCCCACACCAACTTAATGCTTCTGTAGTCAGGGATGAAGTTATTTCATCTGTATCCTTAACCAAAGGAAGCTGAAGAGATTTCCTAATTATCTTCAGTGTAAGTTTCATTTGGGAATCCTGAACTGTTGCTTTGATCTTCTTCCCTTCTGTATCGATGCTTGTTGTTGAATAAAATTCCAAAACTTCCTTCTTCCAATTCTTGGTTGGTTCAGAGACCAAGTACTCCAAACCATTCTCAGTAATGAGGGCAATGACACCCTGAATTTCTTCTAAAGCTGTCGTGAATCCTTCACGAACCAGCTCATATCCTTCATTGACTTTGTATTCTTGATGAGCAGCCATCGACGAGAGAGATGAGAGAGAAAAGAAGAGAAGGTCTTAGTCGACTGAAGGTGAAGAATCAAGAACTCTAAAAGCGTAGTCGACCAGATGTTGGCTTTACCTATTTATAGTATTAGTGTCAAGGGCAGGTCAAAAGACGGGCCTTAGTCAACAAATCAGCATACGTGTCGTCAGAAATGACCTAGGTCTCGACAATACTTAGGTTAAGTCGACACGACTATGTGTCGACATACTAATGTTTTAGTCGCCAATACTTATATTAAGTCGACACATCTATGTGTTGATATACTTGTGTCAGTGTCGACATACTTGTGTCTGTGTCAACACAGGCCACTTAAGTCTCGACAGAGTTGTGTCGACACCAATTCTTCTGTCGACACAGATACTGTTTCTGTGTTGACACATCCTTTTTCTGTGTCGACACAACATACTGAGTGTGTCGACACAACTTGCTTGTGTCGACCCAAACATTGTACTTAGACAAATCTCCAGAGAAATTTTGTGCTTACATATGCTACTAAAGGAAGCTTGTGCTAACCTATTCTAGGTTCAACATACCTAATTCAATTTTAAAATAATTGAATTTAGTTTCATGCAGAGGTTTTGTAAAAATATCAGCTATTTGTTTATCTGTTTTCACAAACTTTAGGCTAATATTTTCCTTCTCTACATGATCTCTGATGAAATGAAATTTAATTTTTATATGTTTTGTCTTACTGTGTGATATAAGATTCTTAACAATAGAAATAGCACTTGTAGAAACACAAAATAGTGGAATTCTACTTACATGGATGTTATTGTCTCAAAGTTGATGTTTTATCCATATCAATTGTGTACAGCAACTACCTGCAGCAATATATTCTGATTCAGCTATTGATATAGCTACACTGGTTTGCTTCTTGCTGCTCCATGATACCAGTCGCCCACCAAGGAATTGACAAGTTCCTGTAATACTCTTCTTGTTTTCTTTGCATCCAGCAAAGTTTGCATCTAAGAAACCAGTTAGAAGGGATTCTCTATTCTTAGGGTACCAAAGGCATAGATTAGGTGTGCCCTTAAGATATCTCAATATTCTCTTAACTGCAGTATAATGTGATTCCTTTTGGCAAGCTTGGTACCTAGCATAGACACATGTTGCATACATGATGTCAGGTCTACTAGCAGTCAAGTAAAGTAGGGAGCCAATTATCCATCTATACAAAGACTCATCAACAGGTTTCCCTGCCTCATCTTTGCCTATAGGCATACTTGTTCCTATTGGAGTTTTCATGGTAAGAGCTGAGTCCATACCATACTTCTTAATCAACTCCTTGGTGAACTTAGACTGAGATATGGACAAACCACTATCAGTCTGTCTAACTTGAAGTCCCAAGAAGAACTTCAGCTCACCCATACTGCTTATCTCAAACTTCCCTTGTATAAGTTTGACAAACTTTCTACAAAGGTTGTTTTTAGTAGGATCAAAGATAATGTCATCCACATATATCTGGACTAGTATTATCTTGCCTTTAGATTCCCTATAGAATAGAGTTTTGTCTATTTTTCCTCTAGAGAATTTATTCTAAATAAGGAAAGCCGACAAGGTCTCATACCAAGCCCTTGGAGCTTGTTTCAAACCATATAGAGCTTTCTTAAGCCTATATACATAATCACGAAAATGAGAATCTAAAAAACCTGAGGGTTGTTCAACATAGACTTCCTCTTTTAAATCCCCATTCAGAAATGCTGATTTCACATCCATCTTATGTACCTTGAACCCTTGATAGACAGCATAGGCTAAAAATAGCCTTATAGCCTCCAGCCTTGCCACTGGAGCAAAAGTTTGATCAAAGTCAATACCTTCCTCTTGCTTGTAGCCTTTAGCTACCAGTCTGGCCTTGTTCTTGACTATGGTGCCATTCTCATCAAGCTTGTTCCTGTAGATCCACTTAGTTCTTATTATATTGTGATCCTTAGGTTTAGGCACCAGTTCCCAGACTTTACATCTTCTGAACTAACTGAGCTCTTCTTGCATAGCATTAATCTAATTGGAGTCTTGCATTGCTTCTTAAATCTTCCTGGGTTCTATTTGAGACAGGAAGCTAGAACATAGAACTGTGTTCATGCTCTTGCTCCTAGTTAAAATCCCTTGACTTGCATCACCAATGATTTGGTGAGCTGGATGATCCTTCAAGTGTCTTCTTGCTGGAGGAAATCTATCAGCATTATGGCTTTCTTCAATTTCCTCAACTTAATGCCCCACATTGTCTTCTTCATCCAGTGGCACTTGTTCTCCCCCCTAGATAGCTGGCATCTTTTTCTTCATCCAGCCTAGCAGGAACTTCTTCATTGATGGTCAGCTTATCCAGCCTGTCTGTTAGGCCTGTAGAACTAACTAAAGAACTAGACAATTCATTGTTAATAAACTTTAAGTCATCAAATACAACATGTACAGATTCTTCTACAACTTGGGTAGTCAAGTTGTAGATTCTGTATGGCCTACTTTGGTTGTTGTACCCAACAAATATCCCTTCTAGGGATTTAGTAGCAAACTTGGTTTGGTAGTGCTTACCATTAACTAGAACAAAACACTTGCTACCAAAGATTCTGAAGTAAGATATGTTTGGTTTTCTGTCTTTCAAAATCTGGTAGGGAGTCATCTTGTGTTTCTTATTGATGGAGGCTCTATTGAGCACATAACATGCAGTATTTACTGCCTCAGTCCAGAAGTATTTATGGAGAGTAGTGTCATTTAGTAGTGTTCTACTTACCTCAATTATAGTAATATTCTTTCTTTTAGCAATACCATTTTATTGAGGAGTTCTAGGTGAAGTGAATTCCTGATAAATCCCAAGTTCTTCACAGAATTTTGTCATACATTCAGACTGAAATTCAGTTCTATGATCACTTCTGATTTTGACCACTGAACTGTTATATTCATTCTGAATTTGTCTAACAAAAGTCTGAAAAATAGTTAGGGTTTCAGATTTCTGCCTCAAGAAGAAAACTCATGTATATTTAGAATAGTCATCCACAATAACTAGTGTGTATGCTTTCCTACCAAGACTATGAACTGGCATAGGACCAAACAAGTCCATATGCAAGAGATATAAACATCTCAAAGAATCTTCGGTATCTAGTGCAGGAAAAGAGAACTTGGTCTGTTTGCCCTTTTGGTAAGCTGCACACACTCCCTCTTTAATGCACTTGACTTGAGGACCATTCCTCACCAGACCCATGCTAAACAGCAGTCCTATGGACTTATAGTTAAGATGAGCTAACCTCTTGTGTCTTTTTACACATAATGAAGCTTTCTCACCTGCAACTAGGCAAATGGGTGAGTTGTTAAACTCACACTCTAGGTTAAGGCAATACACATTTTCTTTCATAGTGTCAGTCAAAATGATCTCTTGATCATTTGACCTTCTTATTTGACACTCCCCTTTGAGAAAAGAGATGTCATAACCTAGATCACTAAGTTGACTTATACTAATCCGGTTATGTTTTAGACCCTTTACATAAGCCACTTTAGTGATAGTAATTGAATCACTAGAGATGTTACCAAATCCTTTGATGGTTCCTTTTTCTGATCCACCAAAGATTGCTTTGGGTCCATTCTCTATGGGTACATAGTTCCTCAACATTCTTCTTGTTCCAGTCATGTGTTTGGAACACCCACTATCCAAGTATCATATAGGGGTATGGTCACTTGGATTCACCTGCAACAAATGAAGAATCACTTACCCTTAGAACCCAATTTGTTATTGGGTCCAAGGTCTTTGTTAGTTTGCAATCCTGCAGTTGTTCTAACAGAAAAACTACTCTTGGTTTTAACACTTGTGTTAAACCAGCAATCCATGGCAAAGTGGCCCACCTTGCCACAACACCAACACTCAAATCTATTATACCTTCTCTTAGGTACAGACTTTGCTACTTTATTGCCAGCAATCTTGTTAAGTGTTGGTGCTGGAGCAGCAAACTTTAAGAATTTCTCTTGTACATGATGGGCATGCCTATACAGTGGCCTATTGGCATTTGCACCCTTGCCCATGAGATTCCCATACTCACAGTGACCATGAGTAGTGTCATGATAATACATGTTTGTAGGATTCATCACCTTCCTAAAGAAGATAGGGGGTTTTGCAGCTAGAGGCTGAACTGGGGCCTTACCTTTTCTATGTGAAATGGTGGCCCTAGTTCTTCCCTTAAAACATAGACTAGTCTTCCTTTTTTGTAAAATGAAATTGTCTATTAAGGGTAAGACAGATTTTGGCTTGGAGAATTTAGTCACTAGCTCTCTTTCTTGCTGAAGTTTTGCCTCTAGTTTCTTGATATGATTCTCCTTGAAAGAGATTGTGCCCATCTGAATAATAGTAATGTTTTTCAGTTTGGAAACCTCATTTAATTTTTGATCCAACAGCTTTCCTGAATCTGCTGCAGCATGCTTAAGAGACACAATCTCCTTGGTCTGCTCTTTGATAAGAAACTTGTTGTTCTTCAGAGCCTGCAACAACCCACCATACTCATTAATGAGTTGATGTACATCCCCCTCAGAATCAGAACCATCCTCTTCTCTTAAAGTTGATGCTACTAATTCTGATCCAGTAAAATAATTAGAATCTGAGGGAGAATTATATACCTTACTTGGTCCAGGCTGATCCTACCACTGATCATCTTCTGATTGAGCCATCAGCCCTTTACAGCAGTAGTCTTCTACTCCATTAATGGAGTCCAGCAATTGTAGGAATTCTTGTTCCATAGAATCCTCTTCTATTGAGAACAACCCAACATATGCTTCTGCATCTTCTTCTCCAGATTCTTAAGATGAAGAGTTTGTCCAACTCTTCTCCTTCTGAGCAACAAGAGATTTCTCCTTCTTGCCTTTGACTTGTTGTTTCTTCTTATCATTAGACTCTTTCCTTTTGTCAGGACAGTCAGCTATGACATATCCAGGCCTATTGCAGCAATAACACACAATCTTAGTATTAGATTATTTACTAGGTTTAGAGGCATACCTGTCCTCCTTGGGAGCCTTCTTCTTCTTGTAGTATTCATCCTTAGAGTAGGATATTGATGGCCTGGTTCTCCACTTCTTCTTTTTCATGAACCTTTAGAATTGACTTATAAAGGCAGTAAAGTCCTCATCAGAATTGTGGCTATCTGATGTGTTGTTGTCAGAGTTTCCTTCTTCTACCTCAGAACTCCTTCTGGGTATAGAAGGAGATTTTCTCCTACCCTTTCTTGTGCCTTCAGCCTTGAAGGCTACTGACTTTTCTTTGTACTCAAATCTGCTGCCTCTCTTCTCCTCTTTTCTGGCAGTTAGCTGCATTTCATAGGATATCAGCTTTCCAAAAAGTGTGGGTGGAGGTGTATCAGCCAGCCTGGACACTTATCTGATGGCACATATCTTAGTTTCTCAATCCTTTGTTAAGGACCTAAGAAACTTGTCATTCAATTCATAAGTGCTGAAGACTCTTCCATAGGTCATCAGCTCATTCACTATTCTGAAGAACTTCTTGTAGCATTCAGCTATGCTGTCAGTTTTGGTCCGCCTAAAGCTCTCATATTCCTAATTCAGTATAGACTTCCTGTCCTCTCTGACTTCTTCTGTGCCCTCCATGTAGACAATCAATGTGTCCAACATTTCCTTGAAGGTTTTACAGTGCACCAGATTCTGAAAGGTGGCATCATCTATGGCACTTACAATGATATTCTGTGCCTTTTTGTCTAGAGTTGCCAGGATGATTTCATCCTTTGTCATCTCAGAATAGTTCTTTGGGGTTTTCACATTTGCATATAGGACTGATACCTTCATTAGAATGAAGGGGCCTTCCTGTACTGCGATATAGATTCTTGGATCAGATGCTTCCATAAACAACCTGACCCTTTCCTTCCATATGACAAAGGATTCTTTCCTGCAGATTGACAGTTTCATACATCCAAACTCTTTTTGATTCTCATTTGAACTCATTCTTGATATCTGTTTATTTTCCTTGGAGATTGACTCAGACTGTTAGGTCAATCTTTGAGTAACCTCCCTCTAATACCACTTGAAAGACTTGATTTCAAGAGCCTAAACACCTAGAGTGGGGGGGTGAATAGGTTCTAATTTTTTCTTTAATACTTTAGACAATTTAAACAGAACTTGTAAAACACATACCACAATTCACAGCACAGTATACACAAGATTTATACTGGTTCCCCAAGGTATTGGTACATCCACTTTCCCCCTTCGCCAATCTAGTAGATAACTGGATTCAGCCTAACTTCCTTCCACTGGCTCGGATCCGCAGATCTTACAACTAAGAACCAGAATGGTTCCTACAGGTCAGACTTAAACAAGTCCTACCTCAGATTCTTCCCAAGAATCCTACCTCAGGCCTCAGCCCTACCTCACCCTTTATCATTAGGCTTACAACTCAGACTTTTCACAAGTCCTATACCTCAGGCTCTCAGTCCTACCTCAGCCTTTATAATTTCAGGCTTACAACTCAGATCTAACAATAGATCATACAAGAAATTGAATGATATAAAGATACAAAAAAATTCACCAGCTAGATTTCTCTATTGGTGTAGCCTTCTTGATCAGTTCTTGAATGAACTGACCCTTCTGATCCAACCTGACTTATCTTGTCAAAGCTTCTTGATAGAACAAAATAAGGTGGATCTTTACTTGATGTAAAAGATTATCTCCAGTCAGCTTCTTCCTTAAATTCAGAATGAATTCTGAATCTTTCTTGCAGACAGCTCTGGATCTGCCTTCGTAAGTGTTTTCCCTATTCTTGTTGAAGAATTCTCTAGTGTTGTTCTTCTTCTTCTTATGTTATGTTGTTTTTGGTTGTCACAAATCTGACTCTTATATAGAATTTCCCAATGGTTATCCGCTGATCCGGTTTGTAATAACCTTCTGATAGTTCTGACAGAGGTGTCAGACCGGTTGGATATAACAGTCGTCGAGTCACCAGTAAAGTCAGCTGATTCTTCAAAGACTTTCCAACTCAGCACATTCCACTCTACAAACTGCTTCATATGTGTCGACACATATATGCTAAGTGTCGACACAAGTATTCATGATGTCGACACAACTCTTCATGTGTCAACACAATCATTTTTCTGCTTCTCGACACTTCTTCTGTTGTATGTGTCGACACAAGTCCAGTGTGTCGACACAAGTCTTTATGTCTCGACATATCTGTTTTAGACAAATGGCATTGAGTGTATGTCAGACGGCATTGAGTGTGTGTCGACACAAGTCTTGTGTGTCGACACAATTGCTTCTGATCTCAACACAGCACTTTGAGAGTTGATATGTCGACACAAGTCCAGTGTGTCGACACAACTGCTTCTAGTGTCGACATAGCTTCTGGGTGTCGACACAGATCTTGCATTAGGTGTCGACACAAATTCTGGGTGTCGAACCAGCTGCTTCTTTAGGTGTCGACTCAGTTTGAGTGTCGACACAACTTCTTCATAAGTGTCGACTTAGCTTGGGTGTCGACACAACTCCTTCATAAGTGTCGACACAAGTTCTTGGGTGTCGACACAATTTCTTCACAACTATCGACTCTTGTACTTAGAAAATTTTCTTCAAATTCTTGAACCTGCACAATGTAACTCAAAAATCTATCAAATACAAATTGATGCATATCATTGACCAAGATGAGGCTTCTCCAAATCGGGTACATATTTTTCAATGTACCCAACAGAGTGAACCTGTCACGTTTTTCGCTCTGAAGCGAATCGAGGGCAGTTCCTTGCCGGAGCTCGCAAAAATTCCATATCAATAGTAAAATCTTCTAGATCTTCAAAGCAGTTTCTGATTGCTTCCAAGATCGTAACCTAAGTTTCTTGGATCTATGTTTGTTGAGGAAGCTAGTGGCTGATTCCAACTCTTCTTGGTGGGCATTACAATTTAGTGCTTTGGAGAAGTTATCGTCTCCTCTGCATTTCTTGAAGGAAGGTATGACTTCAGTTGTTTGCCAATTGGATTCAGCCTTCGGCGTTTGTGTTCAGCTGGAGAGAAGGAAAAAAACAAATTATTGGATTGTATCTGAAGTGGACTGAATCGACTTTACTCTGATCGGTTGATATTTTCCAGTTTGTATTTTTTATTTTTAAATGTTGAAATATAGCACATAAGACAAAGTAAAATTGCAATTGTTCAACCCCACTGAATTCCATGGCTGGAAATTCCACGTTCAACTTAGCTTGAAAAAACAAGATATTTTTTATATAGTGCTTTGTGATTTTGAAACGATCACTGAAGATATATATGAATATTAGAGGAGCAAAGACGAGGATTTATGCAGGGACTACCATCTTGTGAGAACTCTATAAATAATTTAATTTTATTGCTCCAAAAACTTAATATTACACAAATATGGCCCCCTATTTATAAGGGAGAAGAGATAGAGAGAGAATACAAGGGACTATTTACATCAGGAGAACTGGGCGAACTGGTATTTACAGACCGCGACGAGCTGTGCAGTTAGACAAGCTAACCACAGATCAACAAATAGACCGACCGTATCAACAAAGTATCTGCCGGTCTCTAATCCACGGATCGAAGTTGACCACTAGGAGCAACAGAGGTGGTTAGGCAGACTCTAACCGCCAGATCGCAATAGCTTTAGTATTCTAATCGCTAGACCGCAACAGTATTAAACCATCGATAGGCTTCTCTTGATCTAACAAAAGTGCGGTTACACTGGTCATCCTCAAGACAACTAGTCTACACCAGGCCGCCAGAGCAGTCTGCCAAATCACTAGGGCTAGACCGCCAGGCCGTCAGGACCAAACTGCCAGAGCAGACTGCCAGTACCAGAACGCCAGAGCAGACCGCTAATACATGTTCTAACACTCTCCATCAAGTTAGAGCATATATGTCAATCATGCCCCATCTTGCCACAGATTTTTGAAAAAGAACTGGATACTGGTTTGATAAAAATATTTGTTAGTTCCTTATCTGATGTGACACAGTGCAGATTTGATTCTTCAATATTTCTTCTTTGATAAAGTGGTAGTCAACTTTAATGTGTTTTGTCTTCTCATGAAAAACTGGATTCTTTTATATGTATATAGCGGCTTTATTGTCACAAAATATTAGTAGGGGATGATCATAAAATTCCCCTATGTCAAGCATAAGTGTCCGTAACCATAGATTTTTTTCTTACTTTTTCAGCTAACCAGATTTCCTCTAACAAAAGTATAGAAATAAGTCGTAGATATATCCCTAGGCCCATAGGATATTTTGAAAGGCAAAATAGGAAAGAAGAATGAGAAGACTTCTAAGATAAGACTGAGAACTCTAGGATGACTTTGGGAGATTTTATCTTAAATAACTTTTTGTAATCCTGTTTATTTCATGATTTATAATATGAAAATGATTTATCTCTCTATAATTTTTCTTTGTGTGTTTTATTGTTTGTATGATTATTGTCATATAAGGTTCTGACTTCTTTAAATAGGGAGAGATTATTGAGAATATTGTTCCCAAGATTCCTGATTTGAAGAAAGCCTTAAGATGACAATAAACATCTTATATTTGATGTTCTCTCTAGTTTTGGTATGACAGGTATAACTAAAGTATATGGCTAATGTATGATTAGACACTTGGTCACCTAAACATGATTTTGCACTTGTAATCCCTCAAGCAGCAGAATTCATGTTGATCTCTGGACTAATTATATATTAGACATGTCATTATCATGAAAAAAGTCGTCAAGTGCAAAAGAAATTAATGGCAAGATCAGAAAACTGACTAAGTAAAATATTGACTGCATTGAGTGTAAAAGTTTCATTGGATTAGAGGCATCAGATTTATGACTAAGTAAAAAAATTGACCACATCAAGTGCAAAAGTTCGACTGGATCGAAGGCATCAATTTTATGATCAAGTAAAATATCGACTGCATCGACTATAAGAGTTTGACTGTATCAACTACAAGAATTTGAATGCATCGACTGCATCAAAGTTAGAATTCGACTGGATCGACTAAAACCTGACATAAGCTTGTGAGCAGGCTGAAATGACTAAGTGTTAAGACTTTCCTTATATAAGTTTTATATGGTTTAAGGGCTATTCATGTAAATTTCATGAGTTCTATTAGACTTAGTCTTTGGCATCATGTCATGGTCACATAGATCTATTTCTCTCGGCCTGACACGTGACACCACAGTTATATCCTTGAATTTAAGCACAAAATATGAAGAATATTCAAATCAGAATAAAAAGCAGGATTTGCTGCATACTTTAAGGGTCGGCCAACAGGAAGAAATATTCTCATTTAAGAGAGAATAATTCTGTATTCCAAAATCTTTCTTTAATCAAATGTCGACAGCCTTGTTTATTCCAAAGGAGGATTATTTCCTAAAAGCATATGTTAGCCGTTTGAAAAAGAATTTGCCCTGAATAAGTTTATTCTGAAGATCTTCCTTGTACTGAATTTTATTTGAGCCATTGGACTTTCCTAAAACATCATCTACCAAAGTAAAATCAATCTAGCCTTTAGAGAATTTAACTTAACATCTATTTTTCCTCCGACAGTCAAGTCAAGTATAAAAGAAGGACTTAGAGATTCCAAGAACAAGTTTTTTTTGCACTGGCCTTTGAAATTTTCTCAAGTCTCTGGTGAAAGTTTTGTAGCAGTGATCAAGTCTTCAAGTGTTTTCTTCTTCAACCGCTGCTGTATCATTCAGAGAAAAGTTCCTTTTTTATTTTGTTGAGCAACATCTTTTGTGAAGGATCCTTCTCTGTCCTAAGTGTTTCTTAATCAAGCCAGCTATTTCAAAGGAGATATTTTAAGTGTTGATCAAGGAAAAGAAGAGGAAGCTTGTTGTAAGGGATTCCAGTAGAGGACTCAAACTACAAAGTATTGAGTCAAAACATGTATTTTATTATCTATGTAGGATTCCTTGTGAATCTGAGCTATAGGATCTTTGATCTGAGTGTAAATCTCTATGTGTGGAGATTGAGGTAGGACTTGTGTTATAGCCTGAGGTGTAAGGCTTAATTCTTTAGTTGTATGGCCTATATTACAGCCTAAGGTGTAAGGATTAGTGCTTGAGTGTGTAGGGATCTTGTGTAGCCTTAGTTGTTGGACCTGGGAAAAACACTGAGGTAGGGAACCTGTGTTCATGAGTTGTAAGATCTGAGGATCTGAGGAAATGTTGGAGAAGTTTAACTTAAGCTAACTCTCTACTAGATAGGTGAAGGGGGTAAGTGAATGTACCCATTCTTGTTGAACCACTATAAATATTTGTGTGTTGTGGATTGTTTGTGTGTTTTACTATTCTTCTGTGCTAATTCAAAAGAAAACTATAAGATTAAAATAACTTAGTAAACTACTTACTCACACCCCTCTAGGTGAGTAGCAACCCTTAACTTTCAATAAGAAATTATTACCTCGATCGATGTGTGTTCAAAGGATAACCTAGCCGATCCATTGATGAAAGAAAAGCCCAAAGACCAATTAATCAAAATAGTAGGGGAAATGAGACTAAATGCGATATAGTTCTTCCTTAGTTAAAGGTTAGGAGATTTGGATCAGCCTTAGTCGAAATATTTTGATTTTTCAGATTCCCTTTGTCAAAGCAAGCATGTTGTGCTCTGTTGATGTTCTTGGTTGTTGAGCACAAATCTGGTGACTTGTTTCATTCCAAATTTGATACTAATAACTTCACTTGAATTTATTTATCTTATCTTGAAGGAGAGTGTTATTCCAAATTTTATAACATAATTTGACTTGATTTGACTCTTCTTTTGTTAATTGATTTTATTCTAAACTTGATGATTTTAGTTAACTTTAGAAGAACAGTAATCATAACATTCCATATTGGTACATAAATATAATTGAGCTGTCCAGAAGTCTATAAGATCGTTTCTTTGGAAACTGATAATAGATTATGAGGTAGAACTTATAATACTCTAAGTGACTTCCTAGCTAATAAAGTACTATGTTCTTATAGTAGAATTAGATACATATATATTTTTAAAGTTTGAATTCATTTTAAAGGAAATTCTCTGTTGAAAATTACAAGAAATGTTGATGATGGAAAAGTACTTGTTGTTCAGGATCTGCTGAGGTTGTCTTACTGTACATCTGAGGATGATGACAACTAGAGTATTATTTGGGATCTTGTTGGTTAGAGCATTGTTTAGCCATTTTGAACATTTGATGATTAGACTTTTTATGTTTTTTTGTTGATCTATAGTCATAAGATATGCTGAACATGTGCTCTGATCGTACTTTAGACTGTTATGTGATGTTGTTGAGATTTTTGTTTATTCTTATGCGTGCATACAGTTTTCTTTAAGTTTAATATGTTTAACAAGTGTGTGACACGATTGTGAATAATTCACGTTTGGTTGAATATTACACAAACCACATTTTCTGACATTGGGTTTGCGGCAGACATAAGAGGTTATTATTGGGTAATTAATAATATGTCTGTACATGTCGAGACAGACTCGCATTAGCATATAATGGGTAGTGTGTGTACTTAGGGCAAGACTCTACGATGTAGATACTATAAATAGTCATTTCAAACTTGATGGATGATTATAGAATACCTTGAGCGGGATCCCTACCCTAACAATAACTACATCAACTTAACAAAAATAATATGCACAACACCCCAACCCACCATTCCACAGGACCCTCTTTAACATATCTGTTGCACAATATAATGTCACTTAATAGAAGTTAATACAATGATGTGGTCACCCACCTACAACAAAAAAATTTTGAGATAATATAATTCAAAGATTCTAATAATTTGATTCTTTTTTCTTGTTACAAAGCTTCGTCCCTGAGCTATTTTTAGTGTTAAACTTTACTTTATTTATATTTTTAAAAGAAAAATAACTATTTGAGGTTGATGGCCATAAATACAAAAAATTATTTCTGGCATTTCAACTGAGGCTTCATTTTGTTTGGCATTTCGCAGCCTCCGTTTGGAGCAAATGTTGCCAAACGGCGGGTAAACAAGCGGGCGATGGCAGCATTTGCTCTGTTTGCACCCGTCAGACAGAGGAAAAGCCACCAAATCAGAGCTTTTCCAGCCCTGCATCCCCCCTCTGGTTCAACGCCTCTATTTGGACCCGTCGGCTCCTCCCGCACCGCTCAATCAAACGAACTCTTATACAAAATAAAGATAGCTTTCACGGTTTACTACCTTGTTGCCTTTATAGAAAACATTCAACTGTTTATGTCTCATAAATTACACGTGGCTCCAGGGGCGGACCTATTAAGGGCCCAGTGTGGGCAGCCGCCCACACTGGATTTAGCGATTTTAGCGATAGGGTTTGCTGGAAACTGGAAAGCCGCAGGCCCGCAGCCTGCGATTCATCTCCTCCGCACGACCGCACGCCCCCGCTGCTCGACGAAGACGGAAGACCTAGGGTTCTCCTCCCGGCTCCCGTCCTCCTCCGCGCAGACGGCAGACCGCGCTCCTGATGGGCTCGACAGCCTCGACATAAACCCGCATCGCCGACTCCTCCAGTCGCGGCGACTCCTCCTCCGCCGGACCGCGCCGACTCCTCCAGTCTCCTCCGAGCTCAGCAAACCATTTGGGTAACTGGGTAAGGGCATTTGCTTATACAGTTATACTAATTCTTTTTCATCTTCTCAAATCTCAATCTAGTTTCATTAGGTAAAGCCGTAAAGGCATCTGCTTAGGTTTGTGCTAGACTTTTTTTGGAGAAATAAAGTTCTTACTGATTTTACTATTGAGACTATAAAATATAGATAGCACCTATTGAAAACAATGTTGTTGAAGATAAACAGATGGGGGCTTCACCTAAGATAAGATGCTCTGGTACATCATGAAGTAGAATTGATGCAAAAGGCTTAAAGGCATAACGAGGGGAATTAGAATTTAGAAATAAGGATTTATTGGAAAAAAATCAAATCTAACCAGAATTTATTGGAAAAAATCTTGCACAAACTAGGTTTTAATATCATATGCAATTCTGTATAGAAATGAATTAGAAATAAGGATTCAAAAAGTTACTCAATAGTTATTATAAGGGCATAAGGCTAGTAATCTCTATGTTGTATGGCTTTGTTGTGCATTTTTGGATTTTTGTTGCTGCCTATTTCATTCGTTTTTTTGTAAGCTCTAAATTTATGTTTTATTCTTTCAATCATTTTACTTTAATTATTTATTGTTTTATTGAGACTGTGTATCATTCTTCTTTTCAATTAGGCTGGTATAGTTAGGGAAAAATCATTTGGAAATTGGAACTACAAAAGATCGAATGCTGTATATTGAGCAATGTGCAAACTCGAGGGCCGTTACAATTTTCATCCGTGGAGGTATGCCATCATTTTTTTAAGTTGTGAATCAAGATACTAGATACTCATTTTATATTTTCCTTTTTAAAAGATGTGATTCTGTCTGAATGATATTTAGCTTTGGTATTGCTTGCGAATTTCACTGTTTCACCATGCATTTATTTGCCCAAATAATTGTAATGTAGTGGACCATGCATTTATTTGGCTTTGACCTTTAAACTGGCATACCACCTGTGAGATCTTATCATAATATTGTAGCTAACAAGTCTATTGACATTTTCCTAGAAATTATCATTGTTTATGACAAGAACTATGATTGCTACAAAAGAAGCATTTCATTTTCGTATGTTTAATCCCTAAACTTACATGCTAACTGAAGCATAGTTATCTGTTTTCAACTGTTTTTTTTGTTGTTGTTGTTGTTGTTTATATCAATGCATGGTAATTTTCTATTGCCATTGCACAAATTTATTCTCTTGAAACAGTTTCGGTTTGCTGCTATTAAACTTCCGATGTATGTTCACAAGTTGAGAGATCATGATTCCTGCCAGCTTTAAAGGCTCATGAACTAGGACAAAAAGAGAAATTGGCATAGATTGGAAACTTCTCAATGCAGTTGCTACTTCTCAATTCATCATAAAAATGTTATGATTTTGTTCTCATTAATTGAATTGAGCCTCATAATGTTTATAATTTTTTATGCAGTTGTAGCCTGTAGGTACTTTTGAAAGTCATGGATAGATATTTTAAAAGAAAAGTCATAGATCCATCGCAAATTCAGAATATAATTCCCCAAAGACTGCTCAATGTAGATGACCTTCCCGCGGACCCGGGATTGCGGAAGAGTATTAATGACTATGATCCAAATGATAGAGAAAAAATTAGACACTGGTATTTACAGAAGAAAGCATTCCAACCTAAAGATCATAATTTTCCAACAAGGGTTTTTGGAAAAGAGACGCAGATTTATTCGTGGTTGGTTTCAAGAATATAGTTATTGTCTCGAGTACAACATAGTCAAAGATGCTGCATTTTGTTTATGTTGTTATCTATTTAAGCCTGAGCATGGTGACCAAGGTGGCGGTGACACTTTTGTTAGTGGAGGGTTCACAAATTGGAAACATAAAGACAGATTAGATGTTCATGTTGGGACTCATAACAGTGTTCACAACCAATGTTTGAAGGCTTGTGTAGACTTGATGAACCAAAAACAACATATTGAAGTTGCTTTGTGTGCTCAATCTGACCAAGCTCGACTGGAATATCACACACGCTTAGAAGCATCGATTGATTGCATTAGATTTCTGCTAATGCAAGGTTTAGCTTTCCGGGGTCATGATGAATCTTTTGAATCAAGCAACCGAGGAAACTTTCTTGAACTTCTTCAGTTCCTCGCGAATCATAATGACAAAATTAGCAAAGTTGTATTACAAAATGCACCTAAAAATCTTAAATTGGTAGCACCAAGCATTCAGAGAGATATTGTGTAGGCTGCTGCAACAGAGACTACCAAGATTATCATTAAAGCTATTAGCCAAGCAAAATTATTTTCTATTTTAGTAGATGAAGCTCGGGATTCCTCGGTCAAAGAGCAAATGGCAATTGTTTTGCGTTATGTTGATGAAAAAGGAAGTGTAATAGAGCGCTTTCTAGGGATAGTGCATGTAGAAAATACTGCAGCTTCATCATTAAAAGCAGCCGTTGAATCTTCTTTGGCAAAAAATGGGTTGAGTATATCAAGCTTGCGGGGTCAAGGTTATGATGGGGCAAGTAACATGCAAGGTGAATTCAATGGGCTTAAAACATTGATTATGGCTGAAAGTCCATCTGCATATTATGTGCATTGTTTTGCTCATCAACTTCAACTGACACTCGTTGCGGTCGCAAAAAAACACAACAAAGTTTGCTCTTTTTTTAGCTTGATATCAAGTATAACAAATATTGTTGGCGCATCATGTAAGCGTAGAGATATTCTACGAGAGAAGCAACATGCAAAAGTTATTGAAGAGATTTACAGTGGTGAAGTGTTAACAGGAAGAGGCTTGAATCAAGAAAGAGCACTAACAAGGACAGGGGACACAAGATGGAACTCTCATTTTAGAACTCTCTTGAATTTAATATCTTTGTTCCCTTCGGTGATTGATGTGCTTGAATCCATTGAAAAGGATGGCAACCTTTCAGAGCATAGATCTAAAGCAAGTGATTTGTTGGAGGCTATGCAATGTTTTCAATTTGTATTTTTGACTCACTTAATGAAAACCATCTTAGGGATTACCAATGAATTGTCGCAAGCATTACAAAGGAACGATCAAGATCTTGTAAATGCTATGACTCTTGTCAGAATTTCCAAGATACGACTACAAGCAATGCGAGATAATGGATGAGATTCTATATTACGTGAAGTAACTATCTTTTGCCAAAAAAATGATATTATTGTTCTAAATATGGAAGACAAATTTGTAGCTCGAGGGAGATCAAGACGCAGATCAGAAGACAATACAAACCTTCACTTCTATCGTGTTGAATTATTTTATGCAGTTATTGATCTACAACTTACCGAGCTAAATTGCCGATTTGATGAAGTGAACACGGAATTGCTTCTATGTATGGCATGTTTAGATCCAAGTAATGACTTTTCGGCTTTTGATAAACAAAAAATAATTTGATTTGCTGAGTATTATCCGTTGGATTTTTCTTCAATTAATATAATGGAGCTTGATAATCAACTGGAAAGTTATATTTTAGATGTTCGCTCAGACAGAGAATTCTCAAATGTGAAAGGGCTTGGAGGATTAGCTCAAAAGTTAGTACAATTGAAGAAGGATGTTCTATATCCATTGTTGTATTTGCTCATAAAGTTGGCACTATTATTACCTGTTGCAACTGCAAGTGTAGAAAGAGCTTTCTCCGCAATGAAGATTATCAAAACATCATTACACAATCGGATGGGTGATGATTGGATGAATGGTTGTCTAGTAACATATATTGAAAAAGATATCTTTTCCACCATCGACAACAAAGTTATCATGGAATGTTTTCAGAACATGAAGCATTGAAGAGGAGTGTTGTAATCAAGTATGTAATCTTATTTTGTTAATTAAAAATGTCCTAATTTAAATAGTTTTTTTTTTCAAAATTGTAGTCATTTTTTATCGTACATAGCAATTTTTTTATCGTTATTTTATTGAACGCCCCCACTGAAAAATCTCGCTGGATCCGCCACTGCGTGGCTCAAATAAAACCATTAATTACTACTTCAAAGTAGTAGCGAGTACTTATTTAACACTCTACTTCGTATATATTCTTGGGCCATGTGTATCTTTGATTCAAGTAAGTTATCTTCAGCCATTGGATGCCCCTGCTAATCTATCATCCACCGTTCATCGATCATTCTATTATGCCTTGACAATTATGTCTTAGGTACGTATCATACGCACATCATAAAGTGCATAACACTGTGATACTTGAAAAGACAGCGTATTCACAATGCCCCATCATCATAAACAAGTTAGTAGTATATACACAATATCAGTAGACTACTAGTAGTGTGTGTATATAATTTTGTAGCAGCGTATATCCCTCCTCATTCCTTAATTTAAAGGATGTATATATACAATGAAATGTCTGGTAGTTAATTAATTGTCACACGCCCTAGTTAATTGTCACACACCCCTGTTGTAATATCTCAATTTTTATTGGTTCACTAGGACTCTAGCTAGCCCAATAAAAGTGACACAATCATGTGCAAGATGCCCTATAAGCTAGGAGGTGACCTAACTTAATTTAGAATATTGAGCACACATGCTTTGAATCAAGTTCTATTTATTACATTAGACTCATATCGTCAATACGAGTACAACGAAACTCGTTCTGTCTCGATCCAAGGTCATATGAAGAATATGACCATTTTGAGTATTGTAGTGCATTACGACGATGCCATTTTAGAATTTGAGCATACATGCTCCAAATCGAGTTATGTCAATTGCATTATACTCGTATAGTCAATGCGAATGCAATAGAACTCGTTCCGTCTCGATCTGAGATCATATGGTGAATATGACCATTTTGAGTATCATAGTGCGTCACAACGATCTCATTTTAGAATGTGAAACATACGTACTCTGAATCAAGTTCTGTCAGTTGTGTTAGACTCATATAGTCGATACGAGTACAAAGAAGCTCGTTTCGTTCAAATCCGAGATCATATGGTAAATATGACTGTTTTGAGTGTGTTGCACGTCGCGACGACGCCATTTAAAAACATTATGCAAATGAACTCGGATTGGGCTTCAGTCAATTGCATTGGACTCGTGTGGTCAATGCGAGACTAACGAAATTCGCCATGCTTGATTCCGATGTCGTTTGGTCAATATTGGTCAAATTAAGCTTTATGATGCAATGAAAAGCGTGTCACACCAATTATACTTTGATACCCAAACTTTGACCTGTCACTAGATGAAATGGGCCTACCTTGACCTTGACCCACATGGGTTACCCACCCCATTGTTGACTTTGATTAAACCCTTCAAAAATCATAATTTTGGAAAATAAAGTGGAGGCCTCACCACCCCTTCACCATGCCCTCATCATGGGCAACACTCTCAGCCCAAATTAATGGTCCTAGCTAGAAATTAAGTAAGACCACCTGGTCTCAAGTATGAATGGGAAGCCCAAGACAAGGCCCTAGAAGCCCACTCTCCTTCTCTCTCTCTATCTCCCCACATATTTAATGGACTAGCCTAGGCTATTAGGATGCACAACCCTCCAATGAGGGACCGGGATCCTCTCCATTTCACGCGAAATGGAGAGATCTAGGCTATTGGAGGGATTGTTAGCTGCCCCTAACCTGCTGGCTTGATCCAAGGCTTCTCCTCCATGAGAATTTAGTCCTAAACCGCAAATAGGAGGGGCGGCTCCTCCTCACCCTATAAATGGACCCCTCCTCCCTCCATAGGGCTGCACTCCTCTCCCCAAGAACAATGGAGCCTAACCCACCCTTATCGGAGCTCTGCCTCGCCGGAAGAACTCAGCCGGGCTCCACCACCCTCTCATAGCAACTTCACCGGGAGCCTCCAGAAGCCCCCAAACAAGGTGGATCCTTCTCCCCTCCTTCCTCCCTACCTTCCGGACGCGTCACATGCAAGCTCCGGCCGCCGGAGCGCCGCCACGGCGCCACCAAACTATTACCAATAATGCTCTTTAAGCACTTTTTCGGCGGTGCTCGGCGGCGCCAAGCCACCGGACCACCTCCTGGAGTTCCGCCGGCCCCTGGCGAGTCATCTGGGGGCAGAGCCTTGGCTCGTGGACGGCAGCAGAGGCTGTAAGTTGCACGAATGTGTGGTCCAAAGTAAAGTTGATAACTTTTTACAAAATTTTAAAATTTTATTTAATATGAGATTTTGATTTTTCTGGGGTTAAAGTAGAGCTCAAATGCAAAAACTTTTAACACCAAAGATTTTTATTGGCAAGGTCTACTTACAGTAGAAATTTCATAATTTTTGAAAAGGTTTGAGTATTTTTAATAATTAAAATATTTTGATATTATTTATGCCTTTATGGTTGATTTAACACAAAATCTTAAATTTGTGGAAAATATCCTGAAAAAAATTGAGGAATTGTACAGAGCTCAAATACATTTCCATTTCAAAAATCCCAGGGAAAAAACTGCTCTATTATAACTATTGAAATTTTTATGTGATGTTGCTAGGAAGATGAGACGACCTTGTAAATTTATTGGATTTTATTATGCATTTATGACATTTTTAAAGTTTTAAGTAAGGCACAAATTACTATTTTTAAAAATATCAGAGTCTTTTATATATCTTCGGTATAAATATTTGAGAAAATCCTTGGATAATAATGGGACTGGTGAACACCCACTGAAAGTATTGGTAATTTATTGAAAAGTTTGTCGATTTTGAGAAATTAATTTGTGATCTATTCATTATTTGAAATATTTCAGAGAGATTCTAATTGGTAAAATGAGTATTGTTGGAGTCTAACTCGTCGTTCCGATCGGACCGGAAAAATCTGGACCGTCTTAGCTATCGGAACGATCGAGCGTGCACACAGTCACTGAATGTCAAATGAAATGGATACGAGAATTTTAGCGCAGAAAAACCTCTCAGCCGGGTAAAAAACCACGTGATCGGATATGTGCCGATAAAAGTCCATTATTTCGTTGTTGTTACAGGTTGTTGGTTGAACCGAGGGCGACAGGCCGCTCCTCGTTACACTTTTGGAGGTGAGAGAAGGCGAGAACACTTTAAACTTGGTGGGCGACAGGCCGCCACACGCAACGGGGAATAATGACTTCTTTGGTTGACGACGGACAGTTGACAATGCTAGACGGATGATGGTGTCGACTGCGGATCGTGCAAGGTGGTGCTGAAGCTGGAATGCGGTTGGCCGCGCACATGGTGGCTAGGGGACTCGCTCTCTTGTGGACTTAGACGAATTGTTGGAGGCGTGACGAAATCCCGTAGGAGAATTCTTGGTGGAGGAGTGGTGGCTCGCCGGAAGAGCTTTGACCTGAGGAAGAAGAAGACACGAAGAGAAAATGTGAGAAATAAAGAGGCATTGGGCTCCTTTTATAGCCTCCAAGTAATGATTATGGTGCGGCTATCCGCACACCATAACCACTATTATAAATACTTTCGCTATAATTTAGGGGCGCATATTAGGATATTAATTCCGCTATTTGGAGACCATTTAAATTATTAATAGAATTTCCCTCCACTAACCCGGCGGTTAGTGGGTGGTTACATGCGAATCGGATGACCCAAAATGGCTCCGGATGATCGGATGGCGAGGATGAGTTGTTACGGGCAGCCGGCGAACTTGCCACTGCTCTCGCCGTCGACATGAGAGTTCGCCGGCAGCAACGAAAGAGGAACGGCCGGTTCGTCCGCCCTCTCGGCCGCATGCCAGCGGCCGGCACGAACGCCCCCTTGGAGGTGTCGCCGGCGGAGGAGGGGCGGCCGGCCCAGCCGCCCCTTAGCAGCGAGGCGGCGGCCGAGGAGGGGCAGTCGGGTTGGCCGTCCCTCCTCCGCTTGCCGGCGGAGGAGGGGCGGTCGGCTTGGTCTCCTCTTGTCCATAAGGCGGCGGCCGAGGGGGGCAGCTGGGTTGGTCATCCCTCGGTTGCACACCGGCGGTCGGGAAGGTGCAGCTGGTCCGACCCCTTCCTCAGCCGTACTCCAGCAGACGAGGATGGGCGGTCAGCTCGGCCACCTTCTCGGCCATCCCCCAGCAGCAGAGAGAGGGGGGCGGGCGGCGTCCGAACGTGGCGTCGTTCGCTTGCCGTCGGCGAGTTGACGCCTGCAGCGATTCTACCGTTGTTTGTGATGGGATCCGCTTGCGGGGGGATCGGGCGCGGTGATCGTATGTTCAGTCAAACCCATGATCTCACTCCTTTTGAGTGGAGATCAGGGGGTGTGACTATATGCACCCTCATCTATTTTATAAGGGGGATCGCATCCCCGTCATTTGCCCCCCGAGATTTCATGTTGTTGGGGATTGGTACGAGCGAGAGAACATGGATCTCTTTCTTCTTCACGGCGGCGGTGACAATGAGTGATGGAAGGTCGGATATGGTGGATGGCGGCGCCCTGCAAGCTCAGGTAAAATGTTAGAATATGCCAAGTAGTAGAAGGAGAGGCGGCGGGGCGTACTTACGCGAGCCGATGTCGCCTTATTCACGTACGACTGCAGAGCGGTTGTGTCTGTGAAAGAAGGGGTTGTGCCGGCAGATATGCCCGGGGAAGGCAGCCGGTGCGCCCGCGTGCGCAGGTGCGGGCGTGGGTGCGAGTGCGCACATGCGCCAGGCAGTGCGCGTGAATGCGCACCTGCGCGAGAGCGGGCTTATCGCGTGCAGGTGTGCATGAGTGTGTGCGCCTGGTCGCGCGCGGGTGGGTGCACGCGCGCGTTCCTGATTGTGTGCTTTAGTGCGAGCGTGCCAGGATGTGCACGTGTGTGCGCTTGCGATTGCGTGCACTCGCGCTCCAGGTTGCGCGCCAACCGACTCATGTGTGTGCGCGCACAAGATCGCTTGTGCGCACGTGCTTAGGCGTGTCGTACTAGGACATGTATGGTTTGATTTTGTTGCGTGACGCGCCTTTGTGCGCACATGGGGGGAGAAAAGTTTTTGTTTTTTATATTGTTTTACCTAAGACCGATCTTGATTTTTTATGTCAAGGCTCGAAATGTACTGCGAGACTAATGTATCTGCGTTCCTCCCTTACTGACGATCAGATCGCGATTTGGAGTATGAGATTTGGGTTGCCTACCGATCTTGAAGTGAAGACTCCGCGTGTAGAGGAGAGGGTCAAAAATCCTCCTCGAGGTTGGTTGACAATCTGTGAGACTACTCTGAGACCGGGCTTTCGATTTCCATCATGCGAAGAAGCGATCGAGATTCTGAAATTTTGTGGTGTGTTGATTTCACAGTTTACTCCTCTGGGAGTAGTGCGCCTGCTGGGATTGATTGTCTTCTTCTGTGAACATGGAGGAAAACTCTCATAGGACTGCTTCAGGGATTGGTGGGACATTCGTTCTGATGATGGTGAACGTGTTGAAATCCATAACAACAAGTGTTGGCTTGATTTTGAGACTCGGACGGACCGCCTTCATGACAATACTTTATTTGGTTTTGTGAAGAATTCTTGGGGCTTGCTCGAATTATGGAATGTGTTACCTGAGCGTTGCCGGCGTCAAAAGGGGAAGAAGCGGGATTTTTCCCCAGTGTTGAGATTCTCAGAGCCTCGTGAGTTGGCGAATCGAGTGTTTTGCATTTACTCATTTGAGGACGAGAAATGTTTGTTGCGGTGCGACATTTCTTCAGATCCTAGACGGGTTGCCAGGACATCTTTGGATTGTGGTCAGAAGAGGAAGGCCATTGCAGTGCGTCGCGATGGTGATGGTTCGGTGCATCATTCGAGTTCTCAGGGAAAGACTATTTCTACTGATGATTGAGGCGGGACTATTTCCGAGGTTTAAGTGCTTAAATTCTCTGCCCCCCCCAGTTCACCCGGTGGAGGCGGTCGTCCCGAGGTTATCTTCTTCTTTGAAGGTGATGAACGATTAGCAATTGTGACCATTTTTGATCTTCTGTTGTCGTTGTGTTATACTGACTTTTCTGTCTTTTTCTTGTAGATCGAGGCCCAGGTTCAAATTGCCACTACTTGGAATAATCACTACATGAGCTTGAAAGATTGTTATCTGGCTCTTTAGGAGAAGTTTCGTACGATGGCGAGCTCGCTAGCTTCTCTTAGATATGATCATGATCAGGACGTTTCCCAGTTTCGTTGAATTGGATCGGAGCTTAAAGCGGAACTGGAGGAGACTCGAGCATCCTTGGAGGTGGAAAAATCTCTGGTGTAGAGGACTGCACAAATGCTGAAGTGTGCCCAGGAGGAGACTTCCTGCTTAGAGACAGAGCTCTATGCGGTGAAGTTCTAAGTGGAGATGTTATCTTCTGATAGCCGTGTGTCAGAGTTGAAGGCCGCAGGACTTGTGGAGTATATGAAGTCTTTAAAATACATGCGAGATCACTGCTTAATTGGCAAGGAGATTCGCGAGGAGATCTGGATCAAGGAGGTGGGGCCTCAGATGGAGGATGTTCGTGAGCTAGCGTTTAGGCGTGGAGTTTCGAAGGCTTTTCGCCTTGTTGGCCGGAGCTTGGGATGCGATATGTTCGGCTTTAGTTTTGATGATATCTCAGATGATGAGAGCCTGAGTCTTGATCCTGACATGGTCACGGCCGATGTGTAGCGATGTGATTTCTTTATGCTTGTATTTGTGTGTTTGCATTCTTCTTTTTCTGGCTTGATATATTGTATGTTGCCTTTATCGTTTGGAAGTTCTGGTTAGCGCATTTGCGCATGTAACTGTATGTTGCTATGATGATGTTTTCTTTCTTCCTTTTTGCTCGGATGTTGTTTGACTTGCGATGTCGCTTAATGTGGGCTGTGATTGCGTCTTGGGTGGTCTATGGATGGTTTGTGATCTAGTTTGCACGAGGATCGCTCGCGTCTTAATTTGCACGGGGATCGCCCGCGGCTTAACTTGCACGGGGATCGCCCGCGGCTTAACTTGCACGGGGATCGCCCGCGGCTTAATTTGCACGGGGATCGCCCGTAGCTTAATTTGCACGGGGATCGCCCACGGCTTATTCGTGAGGGGTAGGCCCTGACGATGTCATCGCCTAGAGAGGAAGGTTCGGTGAATAGTTTTCGTATTCATACCGCATGCACAGTCTTACCTATTTTGCACGAGGATCACTCGCGGCTTCATTTGCACGGGGATCGATCGCGGCTTAATTTGCACGGGGATCGCCCGTGGCTAAGTTTGTGAAAGTTAATCTAGTGTCAACTAGCTTCACCTATAGGGGGGATAGGTGATTTGCAGTCTTTTGCGGAATTAAAAATTAACCTGCACAAACAACAAACACAACACAAAAAAGCACACCATAAATTATAGTGGTTCCCCGATTTGGGTACGTCCACTCTCCCCCTTCGACCTATCTCCCAATAAGGGACGACTCGGTCACTTCACCAACAGGATTGAAATCAATTCCTCTCACTATGGAAGAAACCCTTCCACCCGAAGGAGTCACTACCCCTCCACCACGGGTTGTACCCAACCCTTACAACGAGGAAACAAAGTTCCTTTACAACAAAGTTAAAATAGAATGTACAAGAAATACAAACTACATTTGGAGAACCCGATGTCCCTCTTCGTTCAATGAAGCTTTCTTGATGAAGACGAAGAGTCCACGATCAGCGCACTCTCTTGGAGAGGATCTTCCCGAGATCGGCGGCGGCAAGTGAATGCGGCGGTGATGCTTTGTAGATCCAAACTTCTTGACGAAGCTAGAAAGGTATACCAACGTTCTTACTTGGATCGATCGTCTCAATCGATTCGGAGGGAAGAAATATTCCCGCTCAACAAATCAAGAGACAAAGGATCTCAAGATAGACACATGAGACGCTAAGCTTAGCCTCGGTTCTGTCGTCGGACGATTAAAGATGGACCTTAAGATCAGCGGCGGCGACTGACTTGCGAGCGGCGACGGCGACGGAACGAGCTTCGCGATCAGCTAGGTTATGCTCGGCAGCTTTGATTTCTCGTGAATGATTACAGTTGGAGTTCGAAATACACGAGTATTTATACTGTAGACCAACCCTAAATGACAGTTGTGGGCCCCACAAGGACAAACCCTAAGCTCGGTCCAAACAGCGTCTGAAATCTTGGTTCGGTACAGCGAGCAGGAAGAAATCGCCCAAGGCAAATTCGGCGGGAATCATTGGTGATTCTTGACGAATCGGCGAGAATAACTTATGATTCCAGTCGAATTATCTTTCGTAGAATTTTAGCTGAAAATCTTGTCATCCGGAGTGAATCGGCGAGAATCAAAACAATTCTCGACGAATCGGCGAGAATGCAGAGTCATTCTCGACGATTCGGCAAGAATCACTTATTGATTCTCGGCGATTCTGACTTAGCAGAATTCTTAAAGGCGTTGAGTCAGCCGGATGCAGTCGGCGTGAATCGGCGAGTGATTCTCGACGATTCGGCGAGAATCACTAGTGATTCCCGTCGAATCTGCGAGAATCACTTAGTGATTCCCGTCGAACTTAACTTAGACGAATCTTCATCTTTATTCCCATGAGTTGGTCTTTGACCCATCCTTGCTCCTCTTCAGCTCTCGATCAATCTCAACCCTGTACTTGAAAAGAAGTGCACTCCAATAGAGAGAGTACACGTGAGCCAAAACACTGATCTGCTCAACGAGGGATTACGTCGCGCAGACTCGTGTATATTGACCCACTGTATCCTGACATTGGTGTGTACTTAGAGAGGAATAACTGCAAGCACATCTTGAATAAAATCATCAAATACATTATCTATTCAACTTAGCTTATTCAGGGGCTTCTTCAAATCAGGTACATTGTGGATACAATACCCAACAATCTCCCCCTATTTGAAGAAGCCTAAACCCTACAAGCTAAGGTGAATAGAACATATGGGAATGAAAATCATAAACTAAGAATTCAATTGAGAGTCAAATTCATTACCACTTTCCTGAGAGCATACTTGGAGCCACCTTAGCCTTAGCCGAGAGGGTAATCTCCCCCTTTTCGGCTTCTACAAATCTGGGACTTCACTTGGAGCCACATGCTCCCCCTCAGATCTTGCATCCATGCTCGAGCTTGAGTTCCTTGCTGATGCTCCCCCTTGATCCAAGAGCCTTGAGTCGTACAGTCTTCACTCTTCATAGTTCAGCATGCCGAGTTCAGTTTTGAAGAGACAAAACTTGGCCTCATCTAGGGGCTTTGTGAAGATATCTGCAACATGCTTATCCGTGAGGACATAGCAGAGAGATATATCTTTGTTTTCCACATGCTCCCGAATGAAGTGATAGCGTACTTCAATATTCTTCGTTCTGCTGTGCGACACAGGATTGTTTGCAATTGCTATTGCGCTCGAGGAGTCGCAATACATCAGAACTTCTCTTAACTGCAAGTCATAATCTTTGAGCTGATTTCTGATCCATAGAAGTTGTGCGCAACAGCTGCCTGCTAGAATATACTCAGATTCAGCCGTGGAGGTTGTGACACAATTCTGCTTCTTACTGTTCCAAGAAATAAGCCGTCTTCCGAGGAATTGACACGTCCCGGAAGTGCTTTTCCTATCATCCCTGCTTCCTGCAAAATCAGCATCTGAAAAGCCCATTAGCTCGACATCATTGTTTCTAGGGTACCACAAGCCAAGATTAGGTTTACCTTTAAGGTATCTAAGAATTCGCTTTGCAGCGACATAATGAGATTCCTTAGTGTTCACCTGATATCTAGCACATATGCATGTGGAAAACATAATATCCGGTCTACTAGCAGTAAGGTAGAGTAGGGATCCAATTATTCTTCTGTATTTGGTTTCATCAAAAGGTTTCCCTTTCTCATCCTTGTCCAGAGAAACAGTGGATCTCATTGGAGTCCTCATAGAGGTTGCATTCTCTATTCCGAATTTCTTGAAAAGTTCATTTGTGAACTTCGTCTGAGAGATGAAAATTCCATTCTCAGACTGTTTCACTTGAAGTCCCAAGAAATACTTTAGCTCTCCCATGCTGCTCATTTCAAACTTTCCTTGCATAAGTTTAGAAAACTTTTTGCAAAGATTGTTGTCCGTAGAGCCGAAAATTATGTCATCGACATAGATTTGCACCAGCAAGATCTTGCCTTTGACTTCCCTAAGAAACAATGTCTTATCTATTTTTCCTCTCGAGAACTTGTTCTCAAGAAGAAAACTAGACAGAGTTTCATACCAAGCTCGAGGAGCTTGTTTCAAGCCAAATAACGCTTTATTAAGAAAATAAACATGATTAGGGAATGTAGGATTAACAAAACCTGGGGGTTGCGCGACATATACTTCCTCTTTCAATTTTCCATTGAGGAATGCAGATTTCACGTCCATCTGATAGACAGTGAATCCTTTGTGCGAAGCATACGCTAGGAACAATCTGATCGCCTCGAGCCTTGCAACTGGTGCAAAGGTCTGGTCGAAGTCAATCCCCTCCTCCTGTCTGTAACCTTGAGCTACCAGCCTGGCCTTATTCTTTATGATGACACCGTTTTCATCCAGTTTGTTTCTGAAGATCCACTTGGTGCCGATCACATTCTGGTTCTTTGGTCTGGGAATAAGCGTCCAGACGTTGCATCGTTCGAATTGATGCAGTTCATCTTTCATGGCCAATATCCATGTTGCATCTTTGTTCGCTTCGTCGAACTTATTGCATGGCCAATATCCTATGGGGGGATAGGTGATTTGCAGTCTTTTGCGGAATTAAAAATTAACCTGCACAAACAACAAACACAACACAGAAAAGCACACTAGAAATTATAGTGGTTCCCCGATTTGGGTACGTCCACTCTCCCCCTTCGACCTATCTCCCAACAAGGGACGACTCGGTCACTTCACCAACAGGATTGAAATCCAATCCTCTCACTATGGAAGAAACCCTTCCACCCGAAGGAGTCACTACTCCTCCACCACGGGTTGTACCCAACCCTTACAACGAGGAAACAAAGTTCCTTTATAAAAAAGTTAAAATAGAATGTATAAGAAATACAAACTACGTTTGGAGAACCCGATGTCCCTCTTCGTTCAATGAAGCTTTCTTGATGAAGACGAAGAGTCCACGATCGAAGCACTCTCTTAGAGAGGATCTTCCCAAGATCGGCGGCGGCAAGTGAATGCGGCGGCGATGCTTTGTAGATCCAAACTTCTTGACGAAGCTAGCAAGGTCTACCAACGATCTTACTTGGATCGATCGTCTCAATCGATTTGGAGGGGATAAATATTCCCGCTCAACAAATCAAGAGACAAAGGATCTCAAGATAGACACGTGAGACGCTAAGCTTAGCCTCAGTTCTGTCGCCGGACGATCAAAGATGGCCTCTAATATCAGCGGCGGCGACTGACTTGCGAGCGGCGACGACGATGGAACGAGCTTCGCGATCGGCTAGGTTACGCTCTGCGGCTTTGATTTCTCGTGAATGATTACTATTGAAGTTCGAAATACGCGAGTATTTATACTGTAGACCAACCCTAAATGACCGTTGTTGGCCCCACAAGGAGAAACCCTAAGCCCGGTCCAAACAGCGCCTGAAATCTTGGTTCGGTTCAGCGAGCAGGAAGAAATTGCCTATGGCAAATTCGGCGGGAATCATTGGTGATTCTCGACGAATCGGCGAGAATCACTTATGATTCCCATCGAATTATCCATGGTAGAATTTTAGCTAAAAAGCTTGCCATCCGGAGAGAATCGGCGAGAGTCAAAACCATTCTCGATGAATCGGCGAGAATGCAGAGTCAATCTCGACGAATCAGCGAGAATCACTTATTGATTCTCGACGATTCTGACTTAGCAGAATTCTTGAAGGCGTTGAGTAAGCCGGTTGCAGTTGGCGGGAATCGGCGAGTGATTCTCGACGATTCAGCGAGAATCACTAGTGATTCCCGTCGAATCGGCGAGAATCACTTAGTGATTCCCGTCGAACTTAACTTAGACGAATCTTCGTCTTTCTTCCCATGAGTTGGTCTTTGACCCATCCTTGCTCCTCTTCATCTCTCGATCAATCTCAACCCTGTACTTGAAAAGAAGTTCATTCCAATAGAGAGAGTACACGTGAGCCAACACACTGATCTGCTCAACGAGGGATTACGTCGCGCAGACCCGTGTATATTGACCCACTGCACCCTGACATTGGTGTGTACTTAGCGTAGAATAACTGCAAGCACATCTTGAAGAAAATCATCAAATACATTATCTATTCAACTTAGCTTGTTCAGGGGCTTCTTCAAATCAAGTACATTGTGGATACAATACCCAATAATCTCCCCCTATTTGAAAAAGCCTAAACCCTACAAGCTAAGGTGAATAGAACATATGAGAATGAAAATCATAAACTAAGAATTTAGTTGAGAGTGAAATTCATTACCACTTTCCTGAGAGCATACTTGGAGCTTACCACTTTCCTGAGAGCATACTTGGAACCACCTTAGCCTTAGCCGAGAGGGTAATCTCCCCCTTTTCGGCTTCTGCAAATCTGGGACTTCACTTGGAGCCACATGCTCCCCCTCAGATCTTGCATCCATGCTCGAGCTTGAGTTCCTTGCTGATGCTCCCCCTTGATCCAAGAGCCTTGAGCCGTACAGTCTTCACTCTTCATAGTTTAGCATGCCGAGTTCAGTTTTGAAGAGACTGAACTTGGCCTCGTCTAGGGGCTTTGTGAAGATATCAGCAACATGCTTATCCGTGTGGACATAGCAGAGAGATATATCTTAGTTTTCCACATGCTCCCGAATGAAGTGATAGAGCACTTCAAAATGCTTCGTTCTGCTGTGCGACACAGGATTGTTCGCAATTGCTATTGCGCTCGAGGAGTCGCAATACATCGGAACTTCTCTGAACTACAAGTCATAATCTTTGAGCTGATTTCTGATTCATAGAAGTTGTGCGCAACAGCTGCCTGCTGAGATGTACTCAGATTCATCCATGGAGGTTGCAACACAATTCTGCTTCTTACTGTTCCAAGAAATAAGTCTTCTTCCGAGGAATTGGCACGTCCCAGAAGTGCTTTTCCTATCATCCCTGCTTCCTGCAAAATCAGCATCTAAAAAGCCTATTAGCTCGACATAATTGTTTCTAGGGTACCACAAGCCAAGATTAGGTGTACCTTTAAGGTATCTAAGAATTCGCTTTGCAGCGACATAATGAGATTCCTTAGTGTTCACCTGATATCTGGCACATACGCATGTGGAAAACATAATATCCGGTCTACTAGCAGTAAGGTAGAGCAGGAATCCAATTATGCTTCTGTATTTGGTTTCATCAAAAGGTTTTCTTTTCTCATCCTTATCCAGAGACACAGTGGATCCCATTGGAGTCCTCATAGAGGTTGCATTCTCCATTCCGAATTTCTTGAGGAGTTCATTTGTGAACTTCGTCTGAGAGATGAAAATTTCATCCTCCGACTGTTTCACTTGAAGTCCCAAGAAATACTTTAGCTCATCCATGCTGCTCATTTCAAACTTTCCTTGCATAAGTTTAGAAAACTTTTTGCAAAGATTGTTGTCCGTAGAGCCGAAAATTATGTCATCGACATAGATTTGCACCAGCAAGATCTTGCCTTTGACTTCCCTAAGAAACAATTTCTTATCTATTTTTCCTCTCGAGAACTTGTTCTCAAGAAGAAAACTAGACAGAGTCTCATACCAAGCTCGAGGAGCTTGTTTCAAGCCATATAACGCTTTATTAAGAAAATAAACATGTTTAGGGAATGTAGGATTAACAAAACCTGGGGGTTGCGCGACATATACTTCCTCTTTCAATTTTCCATTGAGGAATGCAGATTTCGCGTCAATCTGATAGACAGTGAATCCTTTGTGTGAAGCATACGCCAGGAACAATCTAATCGCCTCGAGCCTTGCAACTGGTGCAAAGGTCTGGTCGAAGTCAATCCCCTCCTCCTGTCTGTAACCTTGAGCCACCAGCCTGGCCTTGTTCTTTATGATGACACCGTGTTCATCCAGTTTGTTTCTGAAGATCCACTTGGTGCCGATAACATTCTGGTTCTTATGTCTGGGAATAAGCATCCAGACGTTGCATCGTTCGAATTGATGCAGTTCATCTTGTATGGACAATATCCATGTTGCATCTTTGTTTGCTTCGTCGAACTTCTTTGGCTCAACCTATGACAGGAAACTAAGGTGCAAAATCTCGTTAATTGTACCTCTCCGAGTTCTGACACCGTCACGAGGATCTCCTATGATCTGATCTCTAGGATGATCCCTCACGTGTTAGAGCTCTAGGAGTCTGGCATCTGGAGCTCTTACATCTTCTCGGGCTTCTCCTTCTTCTAGGAGATTTTCTCCATCCTGATCTTCAACTTCTCCACTTGGCGTTGAGGTGGAGACCTTGACGTACTTGGGAGTTACATCTTTAGCGGTCTCATCGAGACTTAGCTGTTCAAGTCTTGCACCTGCATCTTCAAGAATACCACTGGAAGAATTGATGTGAAGCAAGCTTCCTTCATCAAAAACAACATTAATGGACTCCTCTACCACTAGGGTTTTCTTATTGAAGACCCTATATGCCTGACTATGGCTGTTATAGCCCATGAAGATGCCTTCGAAGCATTTTTCTCCGAATTTAGTATGTGGGTACTTCCCATTATTGAGTACATAGCATCTGCAGCCAAAAATCCTCAAATAGGACATGGTCGGTTTCCTACCTTTCAATAGCTCATAAGGTGTCTTGCGATGATTCTTGTTTATCAATGCTCGGTTCTGCACATGACAAGCCGTGTTGACAGCCTCTGCCCAGAAGTACTTTGGAAGAGAGGCGTCATTCAACATTGTCGTACATACTTCAATGAGCGTTCTATTTCTCCTTTCTGCAACTTCGTTTTGTTGCGGAGTATGCGGGGAGGAAAACTCATGAAAGATATCAAGTTCTGCATAAAATTTTGTCATAACACCAGACTTGAATTCTGTTCCATGGTCACTTCTGATTTTGACCACTGACCAGTTAAGTTCATTCTGAATCTGCTTGACAAAACTTGTGAAGATATCAAACGTATCTGACTTCGTTTCAAAAAGAACACCCACGTAAACCGAGAGTGATCATCAACAATCACTAGCGTATACGATTTGACTCCTAAGCTATGAACTTGCACTGGACCAAACAAGTCCATATGCAGAAGATAAAGACATCTGGAGGAATCTTTGTCTGCAATGCCCTTAAAGGTAGCCCGAGTTTGTTTGCCCTTCTGGCATGCAGGACAAGGGCTATCTTTGATGCAATTAATAGTAGGGGCATCCCTTACTAAGTTCTTAGAAAACAACATATTAATTATCTTGAAATTAATATGTGTTAATCTCTTGTGCTATTGTTCACAAAGAGATGCACTGCCTTTTGCTATTAGGCACACGGGGGTAGAAGAATCTATGCTAAGAAAATCTAAACAAAATATATTTCTGCTCCTAATGCCAGTTAATACCGTCTCCGAAGAGGCACACGATATTATCAAGCACTTATCCTTGCATAACTTAACGTCATAATCTTTATCACACAACTGACTTACACTGATCAGGTTATGATTTAAACCTTCAACATAGGCCACGTCGGTGATAGAGATTATACCATTGGAAATCATATTGTAACTTCTGGTGACTCCTCGATCTGATCCTCCAAAGATGACTTTGGGTCCATTTTCGACTGGAGAGTAATCACGCAGTAGGCTTCTTGTCCCAGTCATATGTCGGGAACATCCACTGTCCAAGTACCAGATAGGCGTTTTGGTTGCCTTTGTACATACCTGCAAAATAGAATCAGTTTTCCTTAGGAACCCAATCGAACTTGGGTCCTAGATTCCTTATTAGCATACTCCCCCTCGGGTGGTTAACCCTACGAGTGGTCGGCCTCGCATTGCTAACATGAGGAGTCTCATTGAATCTTGGATTAAACCAGCAATCCACGGCAAAGTGACTAACTTTGCCAAAGCACCAACAGTCGAACCTGTTGTACCGCTTCCTAGGCTCTAGCTTCACCCTGGGAACGGTGGGTCCAGCTGGGGCCTTGGATCTGGAGGTGGAGGCATCATGATGACAGCAATCACATGATTTCTTCACTTCCTGTTCCTTCAGTAAAACAGGCTTGGCTTTTGGTGCCTGCTTCCTATTATGGCCGCTAGAGAAGTGGCCATAATTTTCCACTTGGATTTCGTCATAAGGTGCCTTGAAGACACTCTCGCCGTAGTTGCGGGGGAAGGCCCAACCATTATACCGGCTCTTGGGCTTTTCAACCGAGGGCTGGAAGAAGTGGCCATAGGTTGACTCAAAGTCCTGTTCATTGCAGGGAAAGCCAGGCTTCTTGAATTCAATAGGGTTTAGTGGGACCTTTCCCTTTTCTGCAGCAGAGGCCTTCTTAGCAGCCTTATTTTTCCTCTGCTTTTTATTTCTCCTGGATGATTTACCAGGCACACCCACATGCCCCAAGCCAGCCCCCTTAGCCTGAGAAGAGAAGGTATCAACGAGTGGACGAACAGTCTTTGGCATAGAGAAGCTTTTGCCAATCTTCCTTTCTGCCGCAAGTTGTTATTCCAACTTGTTTACTTCTTCCTGTTTAAGGTCAAGGAGCCTTAAAGACTCTGAGTGCTCAGAAGTCAGGCCCAGGTGTTCCCGTCGGAGAGAGATCAAGCTAGTGATCTCTTCTCTTAGAGACACACCCTCAGCCTTAAGGAATTTGACTTCCTTTTTCTGAGCCCTCAACCTCTTACGGCATTCCTCAAAGGTATTGAGCAGAAGCTCATACTTTTCGAGGAGCTCAGCTTCACGGGCAGATGGGCTGTCCTCGAGATCATCATCAGGAGACTCATAGTCAGAGTCAGAGAGGGGGGTACGAGCTTTTAACTTCCCAGTAAATGGGGGGCAGTCTCCTTCTGAGTCAGAGCGACCCACTAGCCCGAAGTAGGCTTCCTCATCATCATTGGAGTCTTAGGAATCAGACTCACTCAGTGTCTTTGGATTTTTGGCGATGTAGCTCCTCTCCTTCTTCTTATCTCTAGAGGACTTGTTCTCCTCTCCCTTCCCCTTATCTCTCTTGCCTTGGTGGCAGTCATCGATGATGTGACCTGGCTTATTGCATCCAAATCAAATAATGTCATTAGAGCGATGTTTGTTCTGTTTGGATTCATACCTGTCAGAAGAATAATTCTTCTTCTGATGTCTGGAGGAGGAGCCGTCTCTTTTTCTTTGATTCCTCAACTTGAGGAACTTCTTGAACTCCCGAGTGATGAGGGAGAAGTCTTCTTCATATAGCTCTGAGCCGGAAAAGCATGGCTCAGATTCTTCTTCCTCATCCATTTTCCGAGAGCGAGATGAGGCTGCACCCTTGTCTTTCCTTGAGTGATTGGCTTTTAGGGCCACAGTCTTCTCTCTGGCAATGGCTTTATCGTCTTCTTCTTCAGCTTTTCTGGTGTTCAGCTAAAGCTCATAGGACAGAAGTTTCCCAAACAGAATCTGGGGATCTGTTTCTGCCAGCCTGCCAAATTCTCTGATGGCGCAAATCTTGGTGTCCCATTCCTTAGTAAGGGATCTAAGGAACTTGTCATTTAGTTCACCGTCGGTGAACACTCTGTCATAGCCCTTCAGGGCATTGATGATCTTCAGGAAGTTCTCGAATGTCACTCCGATTTCTTCCTTGGGACCTTGCCTGAAGGCCTCGTACTTCTGGTTCAGAAGGGATCTTCGATCATCCCTTACTTCATCAGTGCCTTCCATCAAGATGATTAGGCAGTGCCAAATGTCCTTGGCAGTCCTGCAGTTGCAGAAAACCTGCATCATGGAATCATCGACGACGCTTACCAGAATGTTCTGAGATTTCTTGTCGAGTCCAACAAGCACCATCTCATCCTTATCCATTTCAGAAAGTTACTTGAGCACTTTCTTGGTTGGATCAATGGTGGAGGCCTTAGTGGGAATATAAGGTCCCTCCTCCACTACCATGAAGAGTCGTGGGTCGACTGCTTCCATGTAGTACCTAATCCTTTCCTTCTAGATAGGAAAGTTCAGCTTAGTGCACACTGGGATCTACCCTGAATACTTTAGTCCTTCCATTTCAGAGAGCTTCTTTCTTCTTGACACTAGATGCGGGAACTTACTCAAGGTGTTAACCTTATTGACGAGGAACCTCCCTCTGATACCACTTGAAAGTTAATCTAGTGTCAACTAGCTTCACCTATGGGGGGGATAGGTGATTTGCAGTCTTTTGCGGAATTAAAAATTAACCTGCACAAATAACAAACACAACATAGAAAAGCACACCAAAAATTATAGTGGTTCCCCGATTTGGGTACGTCCACTCTTTCCCTTCGACCAATCTCCCAACAAGGGACGACTCGGTCACTTCACCAACATGATTGAAATCCAATCCTCTCACTATGGAAGAAACCATTCCACCCGAAGGAGTCACTACTCCTCCACCACGGGTTGCACCCAACCCTTACAACGAGGAAACAAAGTTCCTTTACAACAAAGTTAAAATAGAATGTACAAGAAATACAAATTATGTTTGGAGAACCCGATGTCCCTCTTCGTTCAATGAAGCTTTCTCTATGAAGACGAAGAGTCCACGATCGGCGCACTCTCTTGGAGAGGATCTTCCCGAGATCGGCGGCGGCAAGTGAATGCGGCGGCGATGCTTTGTAGATCCAAACTTCTTGACGAAGCTAGTAAGGTCTACCAACGATCTTACTTGGATCAATCGTCTCAATCGATTCGGAGGGGAGAAATATTCCCGCTCAACAAATCAAGAGACAAAGGATCTCAAGATAGACACGTGAGACGCTAAGCTTAGCCTCAGTTCTGTCGCCGGACGATCAAAGATGGCCTCTAAGATCAGCGGCGGCGACTGACTTGCAAGCGGCGACAGCGACGGAACGAGCTTCGCGATCGGCTAGGTTACGCTCGGCGGCTTTGATTTCTCGTGAATGATTACAGTTGGAGTTCGAAATACGCGAGTATTTATACTGTAGACCAACACTAAATGACCATTGTGGGCCCCACAAGGACAAACCCTAAGCCCGGTCCAAATAGCGCCTGAAATCTTGGTTCGGTCCAGCGAGCAGGAAGAAATCGCCTAAGGCAAATTCGGCAGGAATCATTGGTGATTCTCGACGAATCAGTGAGAATCACTTATGATTCCCGTCAAATTATCCTTGGTAGAATTTTAGCTGAAAAGCTTGCCATCTGGAGTGAATCGGCGAGAATCAAAACCATTCTCGACAAATCGGCGAGAATGCAGAGTCATTCTCGACGATTTGGCGAGAATCACTTATTGATTCTCGATGATTCTGACTTAGCAGAATTCTTGAAGGCGTTGAGTCAGCCGGATGCAGTCGGCGTGAATCGGCGAGTGATTCTCGATGATTCGAGGAGAATCACTAGTGATTCCCGTCGAATTGGCGAGAATTACTTAGTGATTCCCGTCGAACTTAACTTAGACGAATCTTCGTCTTTCTTCCCATGAGTTGGTCTTTGACCCATCCTTGCTCCTCTTCAGCTCTCGATCAGTCTCAATCCTGTACTTGAAAAGAAGTACACTCCAATAGAGAGAGTACACGTGAGACAACACACTTATCTGCTCAACGAGGGATTACGTCGCGCAGACCCGTGTGTATTGACCCACTGCACCCTGATATTGGTGTGTACTTAGCGAGGAATAACTGCAAGCACATCTTGAAGAAAATCATCAAATACATTATCTATTCAACTTAGCTTGTTCAGGGGCTTCTTCAAATCAGGTACATTATGGATACAATACCCAACAGTTTGCACGGGGATCGCCCGCAGCTTAATTAGCACGGGGACCGCCCGCGGCTTATTTTGCTTGAAACTGTTGGAGCGTTGCTGAACAGTAAAACACAATACTTTGAATAACTGATTGTCTACACACATCCGGGTTTGTGGTTCTTACCCGCCATAGAGTCCAAACATGATAAAAAGACTTTTCGGAAGTTCAAAATAAGGAGTCACTGATATTCAGTGTTGTGGCTTTTACTGGTTGTGCTTGCTTAGAATAACCAATCCTGATGCCTTCTTGGTATCCACGTACGACCCCTGTCCCTCCAGTAGTGGGGAATTTTATGGCAAGGCGGGGGACTGAAGGAACGGCTTTAAAGATTGACGTAATGGGTCTCCCGAAGATCGCATTGTAGGCTGAGCTTGAATCCACCTTGACGAACTGGATTTCGTGCATAGCTTGCCTTAGAAACTCCCCATGGTGCCTGGTAGAGTTATCATCCCTTGCACTTGGACTGGATGGTTGCTGAAGCCGTACACAGGTCCTACTGCTAGCATGAGATGTTCTCTAGTAAGCTTCATGTTCTGAAGTGTGGAGAAGAATAAGACATCGACCGAAATCCCATTATGGACGAGTATCCGCTCGACCTTATAGCAGGGATCACAGATCCCTGCACTGATCACGAGAGGGTTTGGTGGGGTGTCTGGATTTGCTCAAGATCCTCATCCCTGAAGGCTATAGTGGAGCCTTACTTGCATCTTTTGAATTCGTGAATGCCTTCCTAGGCACTTACTGAAAGTATCTGGGTAGAGAGAATCGGTGACCCGGCGATAGTTTCGATGTTTCCAACCATCTTCCTGCCACCGACTCCTCCTTGCTGGGTATTCTGCTTATCTCTTGTTTGCTTATGGGAAGCTTGTTGATCCTGCACATGTCCTTGTAGGAACCTGCCAAGGAGTCCTTGTCGAATTAGCCGTTAAATCTCATCCTTCAGTCGTGTGCACTCCTCAGTTGTGTGTCCGGTTGCTCGGTGGAATTCATAATACTTTGACTGGTCATTCTTGGGGTTAGGAGCAGACTGCTTAGGACGATGTAGAGCTGGCTCAATCTGGATGGCATAGATTACGTTTGTACTGGTAGTATTCAATGGAGTGTATTCTCGGGGTGGTTGGTCTCTCTGAAAGTCGCGCCTTTGCTGGCTATTCTGATGTTCTTTCCGGAATCTTCCTTTCTGGCTCTTTGAAGTCTGCTCCTTGTCCTTCTTTCACCTTTGATCCCTGTCGAACTACTGACGATGTGCTTTAATGGCTTCATCTGCTGTTATCTGCGCCTCTACGTGATGTATGAGGTCCAGATAGTTAGGGATGGTTTCTCTTATTAGATCTGAGCAGAAGCCACTGGGGCGGAGCCCTCCAAGAAACACTCCTCTCAAGAGTTCTGGGTCTACTCCGGGAATCTAGCAAGCTTTTGCGGTGAACCGACGAAAGAAGTCTTTGAGGGTTTCCCCTTCATTTTGCCAGATTCCTGACAAGTGTGAAGGGTCACGAACAATTCTCCTATTTGCGATGAACATGTTGGTGAATTGTTTTGTCTATTCTGTGAAGTTCGTGATTATTCCCTCTCTCAGGGAATAAAACCAGGTACGAGCTTGGCCTTTGAGGGTTGCTAGAAAAAATTGGCAGAATAGTTGGTCCGACGCATTATAAATCCTCATGATCATTGTAAAGTGGTTGATGTGTTCAAAGGGGTCGTCCGTTCCATCGAACGTTTTGATGTTTGGGAGTTTGAAGCCGTGCGGGATCGGATGGGAAAAACTGGTGGTGTGAGCGGAGAGCCCTAGTGGAATGGTCGACGGGTAAGAATGTCTCGTCGGCCAACATGTTTGTACTCCCCTGCGATTGCTTCTCGTATTTCCTCGCGAATGAATGTCTCGTGTGGCGGTAGTTGGGGCTCTTCTTCTAGGATGCAGTTACGATGATCAGCTCTGACTCCTATAAGGACCGGGTGAGTGGAACTGATGCGTCGAAGAGTTCTTCGACCACTTCTACTCTGCGTGGAGACTCTTACGCTAAACCATGATTTGGTTGAGGCGGCAGATTGGCCGTTGCAGGCGGCTAAGGAGGAGCGGGTGGCGCCCCATGTTCCTGAGTAGAGCGAGCATCTCGGTCTGCTGCTCTTCCATCTCTCGTACTCGCCCTTCCAAAGCTATTGACGAGGCGAGAACAGTTTTTTCTTTGAGTGGCACGTCCACGAGTGTGTGGGAGTGAGCTGGTTCAGTGCGTCCTCCTGGGACATGTACTTCGGTCATTCGGGCACTTCTTTTCGCCATTGGTTTTATCTCAAATATTATTATGCGGTGAGTATGGTCTTTGGAATCTTTAGAGGATGTTGGGACTGGTTACCATAGATGGTGCCAATCTGTTGCAGTCTAACTCGATGTCCTAATCAGACCGAAAAAACCTGGACCTCCTAAGCTCTCGGAGCGGTCAAGCGCTCACACAGTCACTGAATGTCAGATGAAATGGTGTAAAATCCCTCCTCCCGGAAATTGGGCACAGCCGAGGAGAGATTTTATGCTAAGGAATGTCGCCTTACAATGACACCAACTACGAGTTAGTTTCCACCACAAGACAGCAACTCTACCGGCAAACACGATCATTCACCCAGCCAACAAAAGAAGAAGTAAGTCCACACATCACATTATAGATATAATAAATATCTAATCAAAAGGTAAACATGATATAAATGAAAGAGTAATAGGGCTTATGCCCAGTACATAAGCCATCATAAATATCTCTCTCTCTCAACTAATAATGCGAAAGCTAAATCATATGACCATCAACCTGACAATTGGTAGTATTAGTAGTGCGCAACGTCTCAATTTCTGGCAGCGCCTGGTCGAACTGCGGTGGCATCTCCACGTGTCCCTAAAATGATGTGGTTAAACGACCGTAAGTCAAACTAGACTCAGCTGCTTTGTCCCCGCCTCACCTCCGTGACTTCTAGGCACCACGTGGGAGGAAGAAAGAGGAGAACCAATAGTTGCAGAATGTACAAGCATGTGTCAGTGGTATGTATATATAATTCTCTAGCAGTTCTATATCAGTATGAACAGTAAAGAAGAGTATTAACTAATGCAGTATATAAGTACAGTAAGAGGAGCTAAGTAAAACTAGTAAAGTAAAGTAATTACACTACCATCACAGAAGCGTACCCTAACTTATATGAATGCTCATACAAACATATAAGTTAAGGTTTCCTAAAAAGTAACTCATCATATAAAAGAGCTCATACTAATTTATATGATGAGGATCTGCAAATTCATATGCTATGTCATGTTATGCAATGCAATGATTATATAACTCTCACACATGACTTTATGCACAGACCTTTCATGCATCCCCACTTGTTGGAGATGGACAACCTCTCAAGTACCAACCGTCGTGGCTCACAATGGTAGTGGAGCGGGTGTCTCAACTTCTAAGCGGGTAGGCACATTACCAGGCCTAGACCTCTCGTACGCCTCAATACTAAGAGAACAACAGCAGAGCCCCTGCGTACTCTTGCTGACAACTAACAGTCTTCTATGGTCGGGTGTGCTCTTAGGGACATAGTCCTCCAAACCTCGGTATAAATATCCCACTAGTCTCCCCAAAGATCAACACTCCGCACCAGAGTCATCGTACTTCCGTCAGTGTGCCGACTGGACCAGTATCGAGTGACCCACTACATAAGCACAAACAAGATATAACAATACCCTCTAAAGCCAGCTCGCAAGACCAACCCATCCTGATATCGACCAACAACTCGAGCCACCAACTCGTAGGACCAATAAGCCCTATATCACTCCAACTCACACATGGGTGAGATCGCTATAAAATTCCTTAATACTATCAGACTACTCTTGTCTAACTTCCGGATTACTTAGCGATTGATGGTTAACATTGGACTTCCCGAGGTCTACCCTATGAAGGGCTCGCAGCGGTACTAAGAACTATGATGGGCTAAAGCTCAGCGTTCCCTTTCTTAATGCACTTAGTAATGTTATGCTACCTTTAATCAAACTCACTCCTAGTGTTACTAAGTGTGTGACCTCTCTAAAATAACAACTGTTGAAAATACTAATTTTTCAAAATTACTAAATGCAGACCATATGATCTTGTATATGTGCATGAATATAAATCTTTAAAATTCTTGATCCTAGGACCTAAGATTATTTTGACTCCTATCATGACATCTTAGACTTAATTCTAGAGATTTATAATTTTCCTAAAATAATCAGCAATTATTATAATTTTTCCAAATTATTGCTACATGTGATTTTAAACATGAAGTGTCACTTTATGTTATCAAACCAACAAGATAAAATTACCCCAACATCATCTTGAGTAATAATTGCTCTAGACTAAATTTCACATCATTCCAAAAATATTTGATATTTAATTTCTAATTACAAAAATCTGATCCACTAGGTCATGTTAAACATGAAGTGCTATAAATATTCATCAAATAATTCCAGAAAAACTACTGGAGATTACAAATGGTAATTAATTATTTATTCCAAAGTTGTAAAATGTTATAACTCAATTTGAGGATAATTATCTCAATAATATAAAAGGGGAAAAAGGGTAATTATTACAGCAACCCTAAGATTCTAACTTCCAAAAAATTTCAATTAATTTATCCAGTGTTTATCATACCAAATAATTACTATTGGCAAGATTCCACAATTTTTGCAACTATGTTACTCACCCTAATTTCCCTAATACATTTGCGTAACAAAAATGCTAATTAATTTATTTACTAAGCAAATCAACTCTAAATGTTCTAAAACTTCATGAGGAGGTGTACTTTTACTAAATAATTGCATGTATAAAATTTCACAGGATTTGACCAAGCCAATCTTGCTAAATTCACAAGATACACCTTTTTGGCTAAATGCGCACCGCATCACATACAACATGACAACTTGCAAGTGGGATTCACCAATCTACAGAGGTCCAAAGAACTTGAAATTTTTACCATGGACTTATATCTCCCTAATGAACCTCTCACCAAAATTTGGGATTACAATAATTATTTTAAACCAAAATATTTTAGTTTTATGAAAAATCACATTTTCCTAAAACTATGGGACTATGTTGTCCAAAAATTCCCATTTTTGGATTGTTGGTGTATCTAGGATATATTCGGACAAGACCCAAATTTCAAGTCAATAACCTTAGCCAATTAAAAGTTATTAAGGATATAGTGACTGTCCTACACTAAGTACCAGTCCCACAAGAACTGCCCTGCAGGGAGCTACAATGCTCCAAATGACCTGATTTTAATTTCTAATTTAAGTAGACTCACATGGATACCTTTTTCTTGTTAGAACTTTTCATAGTTCAGCCCCTAAGGACCTCATTTAATAGGTTCAAAAAGTCCATTACATAGGGATAAAATAACACTATTTATAATCATAATATTTTATGACAGAACAGATCTAACGGCCCGTAGATCGTCTTCTACCTCCAGCCGGCAGCCACGATCCACCCGACCTGGAGGGTTTTATATAGCCATTTGCCAGCGACCTAGCCTCCTCCCCGGTCGGCCACCACCCCCACCACCTCTGTTGAGGTGGTGGCTATCATCGGGCGGCGGCACAGCCGCCAAAGAGGTGTTTTCCGACGATAGGAATTCGGCTCGATTGAGCTTGAACTCATTACCTATTAATCTAAGATGCTAGCACTAGGGGAGAGGAGGAGAAGCATGCCTGATTTCGGGCTTGGATGTGGCTACTCCGTCGGGTTGCCATGGTTTTTGGCGTTTTCTGGCAAACCTCCCCCGATCTCAATTCTTCACCGTTTGCAGCAATCTAAGAGTCGATTTCAACTGCTTGAGGCCTTCTGAAGGTGATGAAAGGGTCGAATTGAGCTTTGAGGGCCTCTATATAGGAGTCCAAGTTTTGAGAGTTATGTTTTTGGCCATTAAAGACCCTCATTGATGGTGGCCGACAAAAAACTATTGGAAACTATTCCTCTTCATCAGTTGAGATGAAAGGAGGGGTTGGGGAAGAAGAAGGGAGTGTCACTTGGCCTCCCTCAATTATTTCCTCTCTAAATGAAACTTCCCTCCTAATTACCCACATTAAATCCCTTAATTAAAATAATAGAATAGACTAAATAAATATGAAAATTTAGTGGGCCTAGGATGGGCCTTGGGCAAGTCCTTAGCCCACTTGAATTGGCTTGGGCTCTCATTTAGCCTTTAGGGTTAATTTGACCATGGTTGACCTTGGGGTTGACTTTGGTCAACTTGATGGATTAACTGGTCCAAGGGGTGTGTCATGAGTCTTTTGACACCACCCAATGCCCAATTGGGCCCACTTTGCCAAATAGTGTGATTTAACCTAAATTGGGCCAAGTTTAACTTTGGTCAAATTGGTCAACTTGGTGACCCCATGATGGGGCTCTTGAGTCCACTTGGCCCCTAATGATGTTATAACGCTAGGGGAGGGGTCAACTTTAGGTTTTGAGGCCAATAGAACCTCTTAGGGGAAGGTTTGACCTATATTGACCTAATGTTGATTTTGGTCAATTCGGCCCACTAGATTGACCTAGCCTTGAGTCCATCGCTCAGTTGCCTCTCTCTTAGGGTTAGGGAAGTGTTAGTGAGCTTGTCTTGAGGTGGTGAGTTCATGTGAGTGTGAATTGACCTAGGTTGACTTGTGCACATTGGGGGTGCACTTAGTCATTTCCCTAAGCTCAAGCTCAGCTAGGAGCACACTAGGGCCTTCATGCATCACTCAACTAACCCTAACTTTAGGGGGTTTGGAAGTGTGGGGAATGTTACAAATGGACACGAGGATTTTAGCGTAGAAAAACCCCTAAACCGGGTAAAAAATCACGTGACTGAATCTGTGCTGGTCAAAGTCCACTATTTCGTTGTTGTTACAGCTTGTTGGTCGAACTGAGGGCGACAGGCTACTCCTCATTACACTTTTGGAGGTGAGATAAGGCGTGAACACTTTCAACTTGGTGGGCAAAAGGCCGCCACACGCAACGGGGAATGCTGACTTCTTTGGATGATGGCGGACAGTTGACAATGTCAGACGGATGATGGTGCCAACTGCCGATCATGCAAAGTGGTGTTGAAGCTAGAATGTGGTTGGCTGCGTACTTGGATGCCAGGGTACTCGCACTCTTATGGACTTAGACGAATTGTTGGAGGCATGACGGAATCCCATAGGAGAATACTTGGTGGAGGAGCGGTGGCTCGCCGACAGAGCTCTGGCCTGAGGAAGAAGAAGACACGGAGAGAAAATATGAGAAATGAGGAGGCCTGAGGTTCCTTTTATAGCCTCCAGGTGGTGGTTATGGTGGTTACGCGGCTATCCACACACCATAACCACTATTATAAATATTTTTGTTATAGTTTAAGGGTGGTTACATGTGAATCGGACGACCCAAAATGGCCTTAGATGATCGGACGGCGGGGATGAGTTGCTACATGCGGCCGATGAACTTTCCGCCGCCCTCGCCGCCGATAAGGGAGGTAGGCGGCGGCAGCGCAAGAGGAACGGCCGGCTCGGCCGCCCTCACGGCCGCATGCAAGCGGCCTGGGAGGAGTGGCCGGCACAACCTCCCCTTTGGAGGAGTCGCCGGCGGAGGAGGGTTAACCAGCTCTGCCGCCCCTTGGCCGCGAGGCGGCATCCGAGGAGGGACGGCTTGGTTGGCCGTCCCTTGGCCGCGTGCCGATGGAGGAGGGACTGTCGGCTTTGCCGTCCCTTGGCAGTGAGGCGGCGGTCGGGGGGGGGGGGGGGGGGGGGGGGGCGGGTTGGTCATCCCTCGATTGCGCACTGGCGTATGATGGTGCCGACTTACCGTACCGGCGGTCGGGGAAGTGCGGTCGGCCCAGCCCCTTCCTCGGTCGTACTCCGGCGGCCGAGGATGGGCGGTCGGCTCGCCGCCTTCTCGGCTGTCTGCTGGCGGTTGAGAGAGGGGGGCGGCCAGCGGCCGGAGGCCGGACGCGGCGCCGGCCTCTTGCCGTCGGCGATTCTACCATTGTCTGTGATGGGATCGACTTGCGGGGGGGATCGGACGCGATAATCGTGTGCGCGGTCAAATCTATGATCCCACTCCTTTTGGGTGGAGATCATGGGGGGATGTTACTATATGCACCCCATCTCTTTTATAAGGGGGATCAAATCCCCATCAAGTATGTTAAAATTATAGAAGCCTCTTTGTGATATTGTAAACCCTCTATGAGAATTTTAGAATTTTTAGTTTGATAAAAGTATTTTTGGAACTATCATAAGTTTTTATTTGAGACAAATGATTTATTTGATATCAAATCCAAACTTAAAATGATTTGAGAAAATTATGGAGATCATGTTAAGGCAAATCCAACCTCGAGTTAAACTTGTAAATTTTTTTTAATGCCTTTGGTATTTATCGAAAAAGGAGATTGAAATTCAGAAGTATTTACATCGACCGTAAATAAATAACTTGAATCGCTCAGACGGAAGTGATTGAGATTAAAGTATCTTGTGTTGAACCTCTTGTGAATATATTAAGTCTCGACAATCGAATCGGATGATTATAAGCGAGAGGCTTGTATCTATACAAGAAAGTAATATTCTATCAACGCAAGTTTGATAAATCATCCCAAGAAATGCAACTAAAATTAACTATCAGACTTAAATAACCAGCGGACCCTAACAGGGTAAAATATGAAGAACTCTCCACAAAATTATAAACAAGTCTTCTATGAATGGAGTCGGCTCCTACGAACGTAGTGAAGAGCTGACCATATCTCCTTAACTAGAGATGGAACTGAAGAACTTAACTTTAATAATTTTGTTTTTTATTCAGTATTTCAATTGAAGTACTGCTATTATTACAATTCAATGTTTTACTGCGGTTCATTTCAGTTCAGCATTTTAATTATTGCAATTCATTTCAGTTCAACATTCTAGTTAATGTAGTTCTTTTCAGTATTTCATTTCTTGTACTTTACTTTCAGCTGCATTTCAGTTACTACGCTTTCCTTACTGCAATTTACAAATACTATCATTTCTGCACTTTCTAATGGGTCCCGCTTGGGTAAGTAGTTTATTTGGCTGAACATTAGTTAGGTTTAACATGGAGAACAGGTATTCCTCTAAGGATACCCCTAAATAATGGGCTCCCTCGATTGATACGCTCCTCGTCAAGAGTTTTAGTGGTACGATTATGCTACATATAAGATGGTCGTCTACCTGATTTATTTTTTGTCAAGTAGGGCAAGCCGTTGCAGACCTGAAATGTGTCAGTGTTTTTTTTATTAAAATTCTTTTGAATTGCTTGTGGTGAAAAATGGAAGGGCAGTCACGCCCGTAGACTATACGTGCCCGTACGGTAAGGTTGACGACTCTAAGCAATAGGGAGATGTGCACCCTAGGAACTCAGCTATATTTTATATGTTGTGCTTGGTCCCTCCGCTAGTTAGCCAAATTCAGTTATTGTCGAATGTTGATCACATCCAGGAGCACTGAGTTGTACTTTGGGGCCTGGGTAGTTTGGTACGTCCACACCAAGAAGTGGAAAGACCGACCACTGTCATTGATGTCCACATCGGTGAGTCCATGAGACTTGCTAGCCTGCTAGAAGAGAAGTGGTCAAATTATGTCGACATAAGGTGTGGTTGTAGGTTGTGAACACTTGTATGATTATGTGCTTGTTTTGTGGTGCTCTTAAATAACTAATTTTCTTACTATTGCTTTCCAATTAATTTATTGCTATGTTCATCCAGCTTATGCTCATATCTATATTTTCTATTTTGTATATATTTATGTTGCTGCTAACTCTTATGCTTTGACTATTGTTAATTTGTTGAAGCTCACTCTCGTTCCCAAGTTTTATGGATCATGGGGACGAGGCGTGAATCCACTTAGTCTTTGGACTAATGGGCCATTGTACACCATTTTTAGGAGATGGAGTGGCACAAAACCCAACGTCTGCGTGAGAGTGTACCCGCTATAGAGTCCATACGACCAGACGCACTAATCTCGTCCCCAGTCCTTAGAGATGTCAACACTTAGCTCAGTAGGAACAGAGAGAATATTGTGTTTCATTTAGCCCAGTGCTACCGTATGTATAAATTTATGATTACGACCTTTTGATATATATATAAGTTTCTGAATTACTCCCGCTTTAATGTGATGAGTTTCCATAGCTTGACAAGACAATCATTCTATTCTTGGAGAGTGAGTTATTTCAACTTAGAAAGCGTGTGGTGGCCATCTTGGGCAGTGAGACGCGTTCCGACCCGACCTGGTCTAAGTCGTTGGGGGAGGGTCTTACAATAAGATCAAAGTATTCACAATCTGTTCTTGCGGAAAGACTCAGAATCCTTCTGTCCCACGCTCCGTTCCTTAGTTTGGGATGAACAATGCAACAAAAATCTGGTGGACCCGTTAGGGTAAAGGTTTAAGGATTCTAGGTTGTGCATTTGAACACCCGCGCGCACTTTGTTTTCGCTGAATTAAGTTATAGAAATTTCCCTACTTTGCAAACTTCTGACTCCTTTCCTATTACTTCTCCAGATACCGGAGTTGAGTAACAGATGATCTTCCTCGGGAGATTATAACTACCCTCTGACTCCACCGCCTATTCCTAAAGTCCCCTTTTATGAGGCAGAGCTGGGACAAACCCTCACAACTGTGTTAGGCATGTTCCAGACTGCTATTGTCAAGCAACAACAGTAGTTTGTTCATATGTCTGCCATGCTATCGACCTTCTGAGGGTTGAGACCTCCTGCTTACCGAGGTATTAGGACAGTCATGCAGATAAAAGAGTGGATAGAAAGAGTCCAGGAACTGCTAGAAGGGACAAGATGCCATGAAGTATTTGTGGTATTCTAGGTTATGACCCTACTTGAGGGATATACCCACAACTGGTGGCGAGCAGCTATTAGTTCCACTTTATTGGACCCCCACACCACACTATTCTATGAGGAGAATTTTTAGAGATGTTTTTAGAACACAACATACCCTAAGCCGATCGAGCTTAGCTGTATGAGTGAGTCCTACAGATTCATTAGAGGAATAAGATGGCACCGAAGTATCAAAGAGAATTCATCCAATTAGCCTTTTTTGTGGGGATGCTTTCAGTAACAGATAGAGATAAGGCTTCTAGATTTTATTGAGTGTCATGCGATGACCTCCGTCACGCCCTAATCATGATTGCCCAGACCTCCTTTCACAATATTACCACCCACACTGCCGCTTTGGAAATAGAGCAGTTAACAGTGGCGTAACATCGAATAAGTCATGTAGAGGCCCCTTGAGGACGAGAGAGGGAGGCAGTCCCTCGACAACAGTCTCGAGATCAGAGACAGAGTCATCGCCACTGACCATATCGAAGAGCACCCCGGTCTTAACAGTAGCCAGTGCAAGCACCACCACCTCCACTAATAACACAATAGGCACCCCGACCAATACCCCAGCTAGCACCGGTAGTGCGATGAGATGTTCCCTTTACATAAAACTGCTTCATATGCCATCAGCCCATACACATTAGTGCTTTCTACCCACAAGCCACGAGAATGTCAGGACTAGAAGGGGTGTAGGGAGCCATGGCTACAGATAGAGAATGAGAATGAGGAGTCCATAAAAGCTGCACTGTTAAAGGCCTAGGCCATAGACTTGCATCATGTACCAACCCCTAACATGGTGATCGGTATAACCTTCTAACCATCCTCATTGTTTTATTATTGATAGTTTTACTTTCAAGACTACCTAAACACCTAGAGGGGGGTGAATAGGTTCTAATTCTTATTTCAAAATTAAGACAGAAAATCACTTCAATGCTGTAATATAGAATAGAAAATTCTGCAGCAAACTCAGCACACACAATCACAGATTCTATAGTTACACAATTCACAGATTGCACACAGTATTTATAGTGGTTCCCCAAGGTCTGGGCACATCCACTTTCCCCCTTCACCTATCCAGCAGTATGCTAGATTCGGCCTAACTTCTTCCTTTATCTCAGATCCTCAGATCCTACATCTCAGAATCCAGAAGGATTCCTACAACTCAGAATGTTTCCACACTCCTACAACTCAGGCTAACAAGCCCTACCTCAGCCTTGCCATAAGGCCTATAACGCAAAGAATACCTTCTCCTACAACTCAGGCACAAACAGCCCTACCACTCAGAGAACAAATCTCCTACACTCAGCCTTTATAAAACAGGCTTACAACTCAGATCTATGAATAGATCCTACAGAATTTGATAAGGAATTTTATAATGTCTTACCCCTGTTGAGAGAGAAGGGATAAGAACTTTCTTGATCAGTCTCTTGAAGAGGCTGATGGCTGAAATCAACTTGATCTTAGCTTTCTTCAAAGATTCTTGAATCTGAACTTAGTTGGGTTGATTTCCTTTGAATATAACTATCTGGCAGCTTCCTCCTTATATTCCAGAAATAGATATGAATCTTCTTGACATATTAGTTCAGTATCTGCTTCTTGAGAGACCAGTGATTGTCTCCTTCTTGACTTCAAAATAGCTGGATCTCTCTCTCTCCAAACCTCTTGATAATACTTCTGAATTCTTGATTGAATTCAACTTAGACTGAATCTGAGTGGATGATCACTACAGAATGTCTTATTAGATCTTCTCACGAAGATCTTCTTCTGTGCCTTGCACTTTCTTGATCAGAGATCTATCTCATAATAGTTGTGTTTTTGTGTGTCAACAATGAATAATAATTATTGTCCATTCCTTCTTCTGAATCCATCTATATATAGACTTCATCCATGGTAACCGGCTGATCCGGTTTATAACTAACTTCTGACAAGTTTGATAGATTCAGTAAACCTGTTGTAACTCACAGCTGTCAAGTCATCAAACATATCTTGAGCCTTTATCTTTGTCAGCAAAGCATCGAGATTGTCTGACATAAAGTGTCGAGACCATCTGCCAATATGTGTCGACACAAGTGACTTAAGTGTCGACACAGACTTTGGTGGTGTCGATATAGCTGCCTTAATGTCGACACAGCTTCTTGACACTACATCTTGAGAATGTGTCGACACTGATTATTTGTGTCGACACAAACACTTCACCATTCATAAACAATAAACTTGGTCTAGACTCAGCTGTGTGTCGACACAAGTCCTGTGTGTCGACACAGTTGATGTAGACTCAGAACATAGCATGTGTCGACACTGCCTCTAGGTGTCGACATAGTTATTGTCGACTCTGCCTCTGTGTGTTAACACAGGTGTTGTCGACTCTGCCTCTGTGTGTCGACACAGCTTCCCGGTGTCGACACAAATTCACTGAAGTGTCGACACAGCTATTTCCAAGTGTCGACACAATCTTACTGAAGTGTCGACACAGCTTCCTCAGGTGTCGACACATGGACTTAGAAATTTTTCTTTGCAATTTAGCACATTCTTAACCTGCACATATAAACTTAAAACAACATCAAATACACCTTGATGTAAATCATTGAGCTAAGTTTGGCTTGTCCAAATAAGGTACACATTTTCCAATGTACCCAACAATCTCCCCCTATTTGGAGAAGTCATAACCCTTTAGCCAATGATATACACCACTTATAAAATAAACATGATGATGTACATAAGCATTATATTACAGGGTACTTTATAAACAAAATGCATATCATAGTTTCATCATAGAATAAAGATGAAAAAGAAAATTATCACAGAACAATTTTTTGTATATTAACTCAAAAATGCTTGTTACAAGTTGTTTACATTGATTTCTTTAACAAACAAATAATTACATAGTTCTTGGACAAAAAACTAGTAAAGCTTAGACTAAGGCTGGGATGGCTCCTTGATAACTATTCTTTTTCCAGATATAATCTGAGCCTGTACAGGAGGTCCTGAATCTTCAATAGGCTTCTTGCCTTTCAAATCAGCTTTCTTCTGTACTTCAGCCTTGATCCTTTGCCTTTCAAAATAATGAAAAGGCTTAGGGAAATACTTGCTAGGCTCCTGAGCATCAGGAGGTAGCTTCCCACTCTTAGCCTTTCTCCTGTGTTGAAGTAATGCCTCCTTCTTGGCTTCATACTTTTGCCATTCTTGCTCATTGTACCATTTACCCCCTTTCATGTACTTGATCTTTACAGCTTTCCAAGCAGTTAATATGGTATTCCTTGAAGTGGGGCTCCACTGCTCATAGTCTGGCTTTAGCTCTGCTTGCTATCTGAATCTCTTCTTTGATAACAGAGCATCTTGCTGAGCTTTGATAACTATATCTGGCATATAAACCTTTTCAATAATCATATTAGTAACTGGTGGTGGAGGGCTGTACATTGACTGAACTTGTTGATGTATCATTTCAAGATCTGTAGGGGGTAAATAACTTGGGCAACCTCAAGTTGATCACCTTCAAGTAGAGTTGGTTGCACCCCTGACTCAGCCATATTATCATCATCACATAGGGGTGGATATCCCAGAGTGGCTCTAATGCTATTGGTTACCCATTTGGCATATTCAGAGCCAGCATATACTAACACCCTCTCCCCCTTTATGACTTTTGTAGCCACATGTTCTCTCAAATCATCTTTCTGAAATCGGATTTGTCCATCCAGGTAATTGATTCCATCTTTAAAGAATGACTTTAACTTTTGAAGCTTGTCACTAATTAACTTCTCAGATGAAGTGATGGCAGTTTTAATTGAATCTAGGGCAGCCTGTAGCTTCTTATCATATTCTTCCATTTCAATAGCCCTTGCAGCAGTCATTGCAATAACAGTATTCTTAAACTCAGTGACTATCACATTATGTGATTCAGTCAGATTGTCATTCATTCTTATTTGATTTTAAAGGACATATCCTTGTTTAACAACAATATCATCCACCTGTTTCTTTATTTCAGCTTGTTGCTTTGTTAGAAATACCACAACATTGCCCCCCTTGTGGAAGCAATCTGTCATCTCTTTCTTATTCTGGTTGACCTCAAATATGATTGACTTAATGTCTTGGGTTAGATCAAATTGAAGAGCATTATGGCTTTCATCCACATATTTTTCAAGAGTCAATCTCTGCTCATCCATTTTGACTTATAAATCTATCAAAAATTTGTTGTAATCAATTGCAGGAGCTGGTTGGGAAGTAGTAAATTGTAAAGCCTGCTTATAGCTTTGGCTTCTCCTCTTGAAAACCATCAATTTTCTTTTCTTGGCCTCCCTGGCTTCTTCATGCTCAGACTCTGAAGAACTTTCAATATTAACTCTCTCTTGAGGAGTGGAAGGAATTTCTTTCTCAACTCCATGTTGCTCCTCTCAATATCAACCTGCTCCCCCTCAATCCTTACTTGCTCCCCATCAAATCTTAGGGTCTCCATTTTATTTGCTGCTTCTTCAAGATCACGAAACAACTCTTCAAGAGTGAATTCTTGTTGAGTGTGAGCAGGAGATAGTACTTTGTCAGCAGCAGCAGCAACTCTAGAAATATCAAGACCAATTTGAGAAATAATGTCCTCTGATAAATTGATTCTTTCTTCCTCTTACACCTGTTCAGAATGTGGCTCCCCCTGCAACTGTGCAGTAATTGGCTCCACCTGCACCTGTGCAGATATAGTCTCTTCTTGGACTTGGGTAGTCTCAGTCTGATCTTGAAACTTTTCTATAACTTGCTCTTCATGTTCTTATGCATCTTCATGACCATGCTCAGAAAGGTCATGTGCTGGTGATTGTGCTACTGTCTCCACTTCAGGTATGTCCTTTGAGAGGACCCTATCCCATCTTGAGAATAACCTTATGTCCATTCTCCTCATGTGATTTATCTTTGATCCAGGAATCTGTTGCATCACCTCTGGAATTATTCCAGCCAGGTACAGACTCATGATCCTAGCCAAGTTTGGCTTCTTGATTCCTTCTTTTATGTTATCAAATAGTACTGCAGACCAATTGGTTTGAATCTTAAAGATTACCCTTGTCATCAGGCTGAAAATATAGGCTGATATCCTATCATGGCCACCTGGTTTACATAAGATCACTTTTCCTACTATTTCTTACAGGAATTTCCCTTGATGATTCATGCCTTTTCTGTTGATGGCTGCTCCTATCTTTAAGGTTGGATCCAATCCACACCATTGAAGCGCCTCCCTGGTCCTTGAGGCTGGGACCTCTTCCTCATCGTGTATTCTAGGAAGATGTAGAATCTTGCTCAACCTTTTCTGAGAGAGCTTGACTTTTTATCCATGTACAGTGGATTTGATCTTTAATCCTGTTGAGTCCATTGATGCAGCAGTGTAGAACTCGAATACTTCTTTCTTCAATATCTTTGTAGGTTCAGAGACAAGATATTCTAATCCATTGTCTGCAAGAAGAGAAATGACCTGTTTGATCTTCGTTGCGGCATCGTCGAATGCATGCCTAACCAACTCATATCCTTCATTGATGTTGTCTTCAACCTTGGGCGCCATTGGAATGAAGAGAAAGCTTGGTTGGAGAGAAGAGAGATTGTCGACACAAGGTTTTTATCTCGAAACCCTGGTGAGCGTGTCGACACTGTTGAAAAGTGTCGACACAAACTTCTATTGTCTCGACCACGGCGCAGACTACTATTTGTCGACACCAATTGATGATATGTCGACACTGGAGATACTTAGTAGTTCATCAGAAATTCTGTGTCGACTCTTAGTACAAGTGTCGACACAAAATCTGTAAATGTCGACACCATTACTCTGGTTGTGTCGACACTATATTTCTGGATGTGTCGACTCTTTGTCCCTTAGGTGTCGACACTTTTACTCAGTGTAGACATAATTTCCCTAAATTGTCGACATAACTTCTCTATGTCGACACTTTATTACTGAATGTGTCGACACCATTTTACTTAGCCAATTTTTGGTAAACTAACCTATGGTCAGCATTCCTAATTCAATTTTAAATCTATTGAATTTATTTTCATCTAGAGGCTTAGTAAATACATCTGCAATTTGATAATCAGTTTTAACAAATTCTAATGAGATGTCTTCTTTTTCTACATGTTCTCTAAGAAAATGGTATTTTATCTATATGCTTAGTCCTACTATGTGAAACAGGATTGTTTGCAATAGAAATGACACTTTTAGAATCACACAATAAAGGTGTTCTACTTACTTGAATACCATAGTCCCTTAGCTGATGCTGAATCCACAACAGCTGTGCACAGCAACTTCCTGCTGCCACATATTCAGACTCAGCTATGGATATTGCCACACTAGTCTACTTCTTACTGCTCCAGGATATCAATCTTCCTCCCAAGAATTGGCATGTACCTGTAGTACTTTTTCTATCTTCTCTACAGCCTACAAAATTTGCATCTGAATAACCTGTTAGTAGAAAATCTCCATTCCAAGGGTACCAAAGGCCTAGATTAGGTGTGCCCTTTAGATATCTCAAAATCCTCTTAACTGCAGTATAATGTAATTCTTTAGGGCATGCTTGGTACCTTGCACAGACACATGTAGCATACATAATGTCTGGTCTACTAGCAGTGAGATAAAGTAGAGAGCCAATTATTCCTATATACAAAGACTCATCTAAAGGTTTACCTGCATCATCTTTGCATATAGGCATACTTGTTCCCATAGGAGTTCTCATGGTGGAGGATGATTCCATACCATACTTCTTAATTAACTCCTTGGTAAACTTAGACTGGGATATTGACAAGCTATCATCAGTCTGTCTTACTTGGAGTCCCAAGAAGAACTTAAGTTCCCCCATACTGCTCATTTCAAACTTCCCTTGCATAAGTTTGACAAACTTCTTGCAAAGGTTGTTCTCTATAGACCCAAATATTATGTCATCTACTTAGATCTGAACTAAGATTATCTTACCTTTAGATTTCCTTAGGAATAGAGTTTTGTCTATTTTACCTCTTGAGAATTTATTCTCAATAAGGAAAGTAGAAAGGGTTTCATACCAAGCCCTTGGGGCTTACTTTAACTCATACAATGCTTTCTTAAGTCTATAGACATAACCAGGTTTAAGATAATCTACAAAACCTGATGGCTGCTCTACATAGACTTCTTCTTTTAGATCACCATTCAGGAATGCTGATTTCAAATCCATTTGGTATACCTTGAATCCTTGATATGCTGCATAGGCAAGGAACATCCTGATTGCTTCCAGTCTTGCTACTGGGGTAAATGTTTGATCAAAGTCTATTCCCTCTTCCTGCCTGTATCCTTTTGCAACTAATCTTATTTTGTTCTTCACAATAACTCCATTCTCATCCAAATTGTTCCTAAAAATCCACTTTGTACCAATGATGTTGTGGTCTTTTAGTTTAGGAACTAACTCCCAGACCTTACATCTTCTAAACTGATTAAGCTCCTCTTGTATGGCATTAATCCAGTGTTGGTCTTGGATAGCTTCTTCAAATTTCTTTGGCTACAGTTTAGATAGAAAACTTGAGTGCAGGACTGTATTCAGATTTCTATTTCTGGTTTGCACTCCATGTCTTGGATCACCAATAATTTGATTTGTTGGATGATCCTTTAGATGTCTTACAGCTGGAGGTAGACTTCCTTCTGGCTGAACACCTCCAGTTTCTTCATTATACTGCACCTCTTGGTTGTCATCAGCTTCTAGAGAGTCTTGTACTCCCCCTGGACAGTAGCCATCATTTTCCAATTCTTCATCTGTAGTTGAGCCTTCTGCAATGGAAAGCTTGTCCATTCTATTGCTTATACCTGTTGTACTGCATGAACTACAAGGCAACTCACTGTTGATTAATCTAGTTTCATCAAATACAACATGTACAGATTCTTCTACAACCTGGGTAATCAAGTTGTAGACCCTATAAGCTTTACTATTGTTGTTGTACCCAACAAATATCCCATTTTGGGATTTGGCAGCAAACTTAGTTAGATAAGACTTGCCATTGTTAAGGATATAACACTTGCAACCAAAGATTCTAAAATAGGATAAATTTGGTTTTCTACCTTTTATGATCTCATAGGGAGTTTTTTTGTGGTACTTGGTGATAGAAGCCCTGTTGAGCACATGACATGCAGTATTTACTGCCTCAGCCCAGAAATATTCTGGGAGAGAAGTGTCACTCAATAGAGTTCTACCAGCCTCAATCAATGTTCTATTCTTTCTTTCAGCAATACCATTTTGCTGAGGTGTTCTAGGTGAGGAGAATTCTTGAAAAATCCCAAACTCTTTACACAATCTTGTCATACTTTCAGATTGAAATCCAGTGTCATGGTCACTTCTGATTTTGTCCACTATACTGTCCAGTTCATTCTGAATTTGTTTGACAAAACTGTGTAAAATACTTGGGGTTTCTGATTTTTGTCTCAGAAATAACACCCAGGAATATCTAGAATAGTCATCTACCACCACAAAAGTGTAGACCTTCCTACCTAGACTATGAACTGGAATAGGACCAAAAAGATCCATATATAAGAGGTATAGACACCTCACTGAATCCTTATTTTCAAGGCTATGAAAGGAGGATTTTTTCTGCTTGCCCTTTTGACAAGCTGAACTTATCCCTTCCTTTATACACTTAACTTGAAAACCATTCCTCATTAACTCTTTGCTAAAGAGTTGGCCAATTATTTTGTAGTTAAGATGGGCCAGCCTCTTGTGCCATTTGATACAATGAGAGGCTTTCTCATCAGCTACAAGACAAATAGGAGAACCTTTGTTCTCACACTCAAAATTGAGACAATAAACATTTCTTTTTCTATACCCAGTCAATATGACCTTTTGATCACTTGACCTTTTGATATGACATCCATTCTTAACAAATGAAATGTCATATCCCAGATCACTCAGCTGACTTATGCTTATCAGGTTGTGTTTCAAACCTTTTACATAAGCCACTTGAGTGATGGTAATTTGGTTTGAAGAAATGTTATCAAATCCTTTGATGATTCCTCTTTCAGATCCACCAAAGATTACTTTAGGCCCATCCTTGATAGGTGAGTACTCCTTCAGCAATCCCTTTGTTCCAGTCATGTGCCTGGAATATCCACTGTCCAAGTACAATATAGGGGTATGGAGACTTGGACTCACCTGCAATAAAGAATTACTTTCCCTTAGAACCCAAGTAAGTCTTGGGTCCTTGGTTCAAGTTAGCTTCATCCTTAACAAATCTACCTGCAGCTCTTTTAACAGGTAGACTGTTGTTCTTCCTGACACTAGTATTGTGCCAGCAATCTATGGCATAATGACCTGTCTTGCCACAGCACCAGCATTCATACTTGTTGTATCTAGGTCTAGATACCTTTTTGGCAGAAAAATTTCTGTTCTGTGCTGGTGCTGCTGCAGCTACACCCACTGGTTTCTTATAACCATGGGGTTTATGAACATGGGTTGTCTTATTGACATAAGTACCATTGTCATTCAGAACTTCAGTCTTATTATGACCAAGAGTATTCACAAGGTCATACTTGTTAGAAGGTTCTTGAACCTTTCTGAAAACTACAAGGACTTTAAAATTCAATGGCTGAACTGAGGCTTTGTCCTTTCTCTTAAAATGGTCAGCCATGGTATTACCTTTAAAGCCTATTCCAGCCTTACCCTTTTGAGCCACAAACTCATCTATTAAGGATAGGACTGATTTTGGCTTAGAGTAACTAGTCACCAAATCTTTCTCCTTTTGAAGTCTGACTTCCAGACTTTTAATTAGATCATTTTTATATGTAATTGTAATTTGTACTCATCTGAATAACAGTTATAGTTTTCAGCTTGGCAACCTCATTCACTTTTTGATCCAATTCTTTCTCTAAACCAGATGCAGTTATCTTAAGATCTGGAATTTCCTTAGCCTGAGTTTTGGCCGAGTTCTTGCTTTTCTTTAGAGCCTGCAACAAGTCCCTATATTTATCTATCAACTTATAATATCTCCTTCAGATTCAGATCCATCCTCATCACTAGATGTAAATGAATCTGACTCTGAAACGGTACTGTAATAAGAAATTCTAGAATTACTTTGTACCTTACTGGGACCAGGCTGATCCTGAAACTTATTGTCTTCTGATTCAGCCATCAGTCCCATGCGTTGATGGTCTTCTTGTTCATAGATGGAGTTCAGCAATTGCATAAACTCATCTTCTTCACTAGCTGCATACAGTCCAATGTATGCTTCAGCTTCAAATTCTGATTCTGAGGAGGATTGATCTGTAAGACTCTTCTCCTTCTTAGAAACAAAGAATTTCTCCTTCTTGCCCTTTTGTTGAGTCTTCTTTCTGTTTGCTGACTCCTTCCTCTTTTCTGGACACTCAGCCACCACATGTACAGGCCTATTGCAGCAATAGCAAACAATTTTTGATGTTGTAGCTTTGTTGGGCTTAGACCTGTTCCTTTCCTTTCTTGATGATTTTCTCTTTTGATAGTAGTCATCAACTGGCTGTGATGTGGAGGGCCTTGACTTCCACTGCTTCTTCTTCAAGAAACTCTGAAACTGCCTTGTAAAGACAGCAAAATCTGCATCTGAATCACTGATATCTGAGTTCTGATTGTCTGAATTCTCTGAGATAACTTCAGCAACTTCCTTAAGAGGTGATGGAGATATCCTTCTATTCTTTCTAATAGCTTCAACCTTGAAGGCCACAGACTTTTCTCTATGCTCTCCTTTTGTATTTCTTTCTTCCTCCTTCCTAGCCATTAGTTGCATTTCATATAATAGCAACTTTCCAAATAAGGTTGGAGGAGAAATGTCTTCTAGTTTGGCCACTTCTCTAACGACACAAATCTTGGTATCTCAATCCTTTGTCAAGAATCTTAGGAATTTGTCATTCAGCTCGTATGTACTGAAGACCCTTCCATAGGACATCAGTTCATTCACTATCCTGTAGAATTTCTTGTAGCATTCAGATATGTTATCAGACTTCCCTTGTCTGAAACTCTCATATTCTTGATTGAGCATAGACTTTCTATCTTGTCTAACTTCTTAAGAACCCTCCATGTAGACAATCAAAGTGTCCCACATTTCCTTGGAGGTTTTGCAGTGAATCAAATTTTGTAAAGTAGAATCATCTATGGCACTCACTAGTATATTCTGAGCTCTTTTATCCATAGTTGCCAGTATAATCTCATCCTTAGTCATTTCAGAAAAAATTTTAGGAGTTCTTTGATTTGCATCTAAAACAGACACATTCATTGGGATATATGGAACTTCTTTTACTGTGATATATATCCTTGGGTAAGAGGCCTCCATAAACAACCTAACCCTTTCTTTCAAGATTCCAAAAATCTCTTTCCTGCAGATGGGTAATTTCATTGACCCTAGTTCCTTGTGATTCTCTCCAAAACTCATTTTCTTAATTTTTGATTCTGCCTTAGGGATCTAACTCAGACTGTTAAGTCCTTCTTTGAGCAACCTCCCTCTGATACCACTTGATAGTTTTACTTTCAAGACTATCTAAACACCTAGAGGGGGGTGAATAGGTTCTAATTCTTGTTTCAAAATTAAGACAGAAAATCACTTCAATGCTGTAATATAAAACAGAAAATTCTGCAGCAAACTCAGCATACACAATCACAGATTCTACAGCTACACAATTCACAGATTGCACACAATATTTATAGTGATTCCCCAAGTTCTGGGTACATCCACTTTCCCCCTTCACCTATCTAGCAGTATGCTAGATTCGGCCTAACTTCTTCCTTTATCTCAGATCCTACAGCTCAGAATCCAGAAGGATTCCTACAACTCAGAATATTTCCACACTCCTACAACTCAAGCTAACAAGCCCTACCTCAGCCTTGCCACAAGGCCTATAACTCAGAGAATACCTTCTCCTACAACTCAGGCACAAACAGCCCTACCACTCAGAGAACAAATCTCCTACACTCAGCCTTTATAAAACAGGCTTACAACTCAGATCTATGAATAGATCCTACAGAATTTGATAAGGAATTTTATAATGTCTTACCCCTGTTGAGAGAGAAGGGATAAGAACTTTCTTGATCAGCTTCTTGAAGAGGCTGATGGCTGAAATCAACTTGATCTTAGCTTTCTTCAAAGCTTCTTGAATCTGAACTTAGTTGGGTTGATTTCCTTTGAATATAACTGACTGACAACTTTCTCCTTAGATTCCAGAAATAGATCTAAATCTTCTTAACAGATTAGTTTAGTATCTGCTTCTTGAGAGACCAGTGATTGTCTCCTTCTTGACTTCAAAATAGCTGTATCTCTCTCTCTCCAAACCTCTTGATAATACTTCTGAATTCTTAATTGAATTCAACTTAGACTGAATCTGAGTGGATGATCACTACAGAATGTCTTCTTAGATCTTCTCACGAAGATCTTCTTCTGTGCCTTACACTTTCTTGATCAGAGATCTATCTCATAATAGTTGTGTTTTTGTGTGTCAACAATGAATAATAATTATTGTCCATTCCTTCTTCTGAATCCATCTATATATAGACTTCATCCATGGTAACCGGCTGATCCTGTTTATAACTAACTTTTGACAAGTCTGACAGATTCAGTAAACCTGTTGTAACTCATAGCTGTCAAGTCATCAAAAAGATCTTGAGCCTTTGTCTTTGTCAGCAAAGCGTCGAGACTGTCTGACATAAAGTATCGAGACCATCTGCCAATATGTGTCGACACAAGTGACTTAAGTGTCGACACAGACTTTGGCGGTGTCGACATAGCTGTCTTGATGTCGACACAGCTTCTTGACACTGCAACTTGAGAATGTGTCGACACTGATTATTTGTGTCGACACAAACACTTCACCATTCATCAGCAATCCACTTGGTCTAGACTCAGCTGTGTGTCGACACAAGTCCTGTGTGTCGACACAGTTGATGTAGACTCAGAACATAGTATGTGTCGACACTGCCTCCAGGTGTCGACACAGTTGTTGTCGACTCTGCCTCTGTGTGTCGACACAGTTGTTGTCGACTCTGCCTCTGTGTGTCGACACAGCTTCCCGGTGTCGACACAAATTCACTGAAGTGTCAACACATCTATTTCCAAGTGTCGACACAATCTTACTGAAGTGTCGACACAACTTCCTCAGGTGTCGACACATGGACTTAGAAATTTTTCTTTGCAATTTAGCACATTCTTAACCTGCACATATAAACTTAAAACAACATCAAATACACCTTGATGTATATCATTGAGCTAAGTTTGGCTTGTCCAAATCAGGTACACATTTTCCAATGTACCCAACAATTATCTAGTTAAGGATGTTCTATATATCGATATTGTCATAGTATAATGACCATTTCAGGTTTACTTATGGTAGAAGGTCAACCCGTGAAAACTTTATTTGATACAACAAAAGTTATCATACACATCTTTCTTGAGCTCAAGACAAGGACCCTAAAACTTTAGGATCACATACATAGATGATACCGCCATTTTGATAAGATTAATTCAAGATCGGTTGCTGGAAGCGCAGATACAATATGTTAAATATTGTGATGCTCGACATAGACTAGTAGATTTTAGCGTGAGAGATACGATTTTCTTGAAAATCAAGCCTATAAATGGTATCTCCAAGATAAATAAGCAAGAATAAGCAGATCTTTGTTATTTGGGCCCTTACCCCATCATAGAGCCAAGTGGCCCAATTGTGTATCGACTAGCTCTACCACCGGAGTTAGGAAATCTTCATGATGTCCCCCACATCTCTTCAATGCGACGTGCTCTTTTACAACCAGAACATCTATCTTCCTACACCTCCAGTATCTCCCAGATAAAGAAGCAGAATAAGCGGATCCTTGCTATTTGGACCCTTACCCCATCATAGAGCCAAGTGGCCCAATTGCGTATCGACTGACTCTACCACCGGAGTTAGGAAATCTTCATGATGACTTCCACATCTCTTAAATGCGACATGTTCTTTGACAACCAGAACATCTATCTTCCTACACCTCCAGTATCTGTGCAGTCAAACAGATCTTTGCAAATGGAGCCCATTCGAATAGTTCACTCCAAAATCAATAATTTGTGAAATAAAACCATCATGATAGTTAAAATTTTATGGTCAAATTGTGGACGTGATGAATACACTTGAGAACTAAATACTGTTGTCCGAGAAAAGCACCCAGAACTTTCCCCCAAGTACATCACCCCTTCAAACCCCCTACTTTAAGCAATTTTCATGAATGAAAATTCTCTTATTTTTATTGGATTGAAACATCGCGATATTTATTGGGTCACTATGACTCTAGCTGGCCCAATAAAAGTAACACAATCATCTACATGATTCTCTATAAGCTAGGAGATGACTTAGCTTTAGAATATTGAACATACATACTCTAAATCAAGTTCTATTTGTTGCATTAGACTTATATAGTCAATACAAGTACAATGGAACTTGTTTCATCTTGATTTGGGGTCATACGATGAATATGACCATTTTGACTAATGTCGTGCGTCACAACAACGTTGTTTTAGAATATTAAGCATGCATGCTCCAAATTGAGTTATGTTAGTTGCATTAGACTTGTATAGTCAATACGAATACAACGGAACTCATTCGGTCTCGATCTGAGGTCATATGATGAATATGACCATTTTGAGTATCAAAGTGCGTTGCGACGACACAATTTTAGAATATGAGTCAACAAAATTCATTTCATTACAATTCGAGATTATATGATGAATATGATCATTTCGAGTGATATTGCGCGTTGTGATGACACTATTTTAGAATATTAAGCAAATGAACTCAGATTGGACCCCAGTTAATTGGATTGAACCCCAGTCAGTTGCATTAGACTCGTGTGGTCAATACAAGACCAACGAAATTCATCGCGCTCGATTCCGACATCGTATGGTTAATATTGGTCAAATTAAGTTTTATAGTGCACCGAAAAGCGTGCCGCTCCAATAATACTCTGATACCCAAACTTTGACCCGTCACTCGACAACTTGGGTCTACCTTGACCTTGACCCACATGAGAGACCAACCCCATAATTGACTTTGTTCAAACCCTCCAAAAATCATAATTTTGTGAAATAAAGTGGAGGCCTCACCACCATTTCACCAAGCCCTCATCACACTACAACAAAACAGAGCTATAACAACGCTTTTTAGGCTTTTCGCGGCGCTTTTGAAGTGTTGCAAAAGTTTTCGCGGCGATTTACAAACCGCCGCTAAATCGTCAAGAATGCGATCACCGCCGTAGAATTCCTCGGCACTTTTCAAAAAATAAAACGCCGCTAATAGCAATGGGCATTCACGATGTTTTCACAAAAAACGCTGCCAATATCGGCGGCATTTTAAAAAAAAAGTCGCAAATACTGTGGCATTTAAAAAAAATTAAACATTTTCACAGCCCGTAATGAATCCATGAATTTGTGAAAAAACATTCACGAAAAAATTACAAAGGGGACATGCTTCTCATTAAAAATGACACAGTAAATTCTTCAGCAACTTAGGTTTCGTTTGGTTCGGCGTTTCGCCGTCTCCTTTTAGAGCAAATGTCGTCGGGCGGAGGGTAAACAAACGGCCGCCGCCGGCGTTTGCTCCGTTTGCACCCGCGGCAAGGAAGAAACGGTCCTGATCTGCTCTGTTTCGACCCCCACCTCTCCCCCTCTGGTTCCAAAGTGACGTTTCGACCCACCGGATGCACCCGCCACCACCAAACCAAATATAGCCTTAAGGCTCCGTTTGGCACGGTGGTGGCGGTCATAAAAGCATGGGTTAAGCCGGCATTTGTTAAGAATCACCTAACAAACATCATCTGTTTGAACATAAAAGTAAATAAAAATTTTTAGATGAGCATTAACGAATGACAATATAACCCCCATGATCATGACCACCACACCACCTTACCAAACGGAGCCTAAGTGGATTTGAAATGATCCCATAGTAAGCATTCGTCATAAATCTATAGCAACTTCTTCAGCAAGCGACTTTTTTTGTTGGGCATATAAATCCATGCTGAGAGAGAGAAATGATCACATAGCATGTAAAATAATATGCTCACTCATATGAAGTAATGATGTGAAGCTAATGATAATCTCAGTAAAGTGTCAAGAATTGCAAAGAACATTTGTAAAAGGAAAATTACCCAGAAAACATTCAGTTCCTCTTTTTACCTCCACGCCTTGCCGCCTCTGTAGAATTGAAGTGCAGAGAAAGAGCACGAGAATGAGAGGATGAGCAACTTTCAAATACAGCCTTTTTATTGATACTATGTTGCTAAATGCTAACCTTACAACTGATATGTAATCAGTATATATAACCATTACAGCTGTATATAGAAAGATAAGTTCAAAGGAAGACAAGGGCAGTCAAATGACAAATTTGACTTTCCAATGACACACCAACAACCTGTTTATATGAAATATAGATGGTTCCTCCACTCTGAATTTGCTCAGCTCCTTCTCTAGGTCGTCATGCACGACACGCTCAATGCTGCAAGGACTTAGTCATTTTTTTCGGAAGAGCGCTCTCATCCAAGCCCCGAAGACTTAGGCTCCGTTTCGGGGGACTTATTTTCACCGGTCAAGCGGTTACGACCGCATGAACCGGACCTTAATTACGGTCCGGTTCATGCGGTCGTAACCGCTTGACCGGTGAAAATAAGTCCCCCCAAACGGCTCCTTAGCGAATCCTCAGCACCATTGGACGCTCTTGTCAAAGCATCGTGAAATTAGTTTATTTTTTATTGTTCTCGTACTCAAAGTTTTGTAATGGAGAGCAGACATGTCACCATCCAAGGAGACTCTGTTTCCTATAAACTCAATGAAAGAGTCGATTTTGGCCCGGCACATATCCGGTCACGTGGTTTTTTATCCTTTTCGGATTTTCCACATAAAAGGCTCTTGTCATTTACTGTTGATTTTCATTGATTATTTATGTGTCCGGTCCAATTCCGAGTTAAGGCTGTCCGATTCTCCGGTCATGAGAAAATTGGGGTGATCCACAATAATGTTAATTATTTTAATTGAAAATTATAAGTATTCAAGTCTTCATTCTAGTTTCAAAGCCTTCATGATTTTTCAATTTGTTTCATTTCAAACAAACTACAGCTATCTAGGAATAGCACGACGGGTCCATTATGATTGATCTCATCCCTCTTTTCATTAAGACTCTATTTATTTGGGCATTTCGCTATTCCGTTTTGGGCAAACGCCGCCGGAATGAGGATAAACAAATGAACCTCCGGCGGCGTTTGCTCCGTTTCCACCCTCCCGCCTTGAGAAACGCCCCAAAAAGCTTCGTTTGGAGCAGCCACCTCCCCCCTTCGATTCGAACACTCCGTTTCCACCCGCCGGATCGACCCGCCACCGCCAAACCAAATGGAGCCTAACAAACACTACCCAGCCATTGCCGTGTTTCATGCATCTTTTTTAGGATAAAACACCTCATCATCACCATATCCAATATTTTCACAAATTTAATAAATTTAAATAACTCTTTATTGAATTAAAATTTAGCATAGAATGCAGACGGTTGCGGCCAAACTCGGCGCTCCGGTCGAACCGGACTAACTTGGACCGCCTTAGCTCGCAGAGTGGTCGAGCGCGCACACAGTCAGTTGAAAAAAGGGAAATGTACACCAGGAGTTTTAACGTGGAAAACACTTCAACCGGGTGAAAAACCACGTGACCGGTTCTGTGCCAGTCAAAATCCACTAAGTTGTTGGAGGTTACAAATTGTTAAGAGAATCAAGGGCGACAGACCGCTCCTTGTTACAAAAGTAGAAGTGAGAGGGAGACTTGCTCTTCCCACGGGCAACAGGCTGCGCTGTGGAGAGGGCTTGAACGGTGGAATCCGCGTGAGTCTTCGGATCTTGGAAGCTGGCGCGGCGTTCCACGCAAGGATGTCTTGTAAGCCTTCTTCTTCTTCAGGTTTGGAGACTTAGTCGTTTTCACCTCGGCGGAGCTTTGCGGTGGCTGCAGAATTCTCTACGGCAGGAAACGGGCAGAGCTCTGGCGCAAGGAAGAAGAAGCTGCGGAGGAAAAAGGGTGAGAAACGAAGAGCCCCTGGGGTCCTTTTATAAGCTCCAGGGGGAGATCATGGTGGGCCCCACCACTAACGTAGTGGGTTAGTGGGTGGTTTCCCCTTGATAGGACGGCCGTGATAGCGCGCCATGATCGGATGGTGGAGGTTCGGGCGGCGAGCCACCGGCTGGCAGTGGTTAGCGGGAGCGGCCCGCCGGTGGCGGTCGACAGGTGGAGGTGGCCGGCGATGGCCGGAGGCGGCAGGCCGGCGGTTGGTGGCGGTCGGTTGCGGCGGCAGTGTTCTCTATCCCCTCTTGCTCTCTCTCCCCTCTTTCCCCTTTTTGTGGATCTTTTTTTGTGGGAGAGAAAGAGGGGGGAATTGGATGAAGGAGATAAAAGATGAGAGAAAGTGGGCCCTCCACTTCTCCCATCATGAAGGGAATCATGTGGTTGACTAGTCAACCCCATGATTTCATTTTGGGGATTACTATGTGTACCCCTAAAGCTATAAAATGGATCCAATCTCTATCAATTGCCCCCAAATCCTTGGTTGTCGGAGATTGGCACAAGCGACAGAACAAGGATTTTTCCACATTCCTTTTGACTACGACGACGTCCAGTGACATGCTAGAAACATCCGCGAGCGACACCCGGCGAGCCCATGTAGCTGCATATTAAAAAATTTCTGCGGGAGAAGGGGGGACGACGCGTCCAAGATCGGACGGCGTGACAACAACCAACGCGCGGGCATGCGAGGTGCGCGGACCAAGTCGTGTGGGTGCGCGTGAAAAACTGTAGCGGGCAGTAGTGCATGGACTGCGCGCACTGTGTGCTGTAATTAATTGCAGCGTGGGGACTATTGCGCGCGCAGTGTGCGCCCACTACACGCTGCAATTAATTACAGCGCGCACAGTGCGCGGGCACTGTTGCGCGCGCAGTGCGCGCGCAGTGCGCGCGCAGTGCGCGCGCACTGTTGCGCGCGCAGTGCGCGCGCACTGTTGCGCGCGCAGTGCGCGCGCACTGTTGCGCGCGCAGTGCGCGCGCACTGTTGCGCGCGCACTGTTGCGCGCGCACTGTTGCGCGCGCACTGTTGCGCGCGCAGTGCGCGCGCACTGTTGCGCGCGCAGTGCGCGCGCACTGTTGCGCGCGCAGTGCGCGCGCACTGTTGCGCGCGCAGTGCGCGCGCACTGTTGCGCGCGCAGTGCGCGCGCACTGTTGCGCGCGCAGTGCGCGCTGTTGCGCGCGCACTGTTGCGCGCTGTTGCGCGCGCACTGTTGCGCGCTGTTGCGCGCGCACTGTTGCGCGCTGTTGCGCGCGCACTGTTGCGCGCTGTTGCGCGCGCACTGTTGCGCGCTGTTGCGCGCGCACTGTTGCGCGCGCAGTGCGCGCGCACTGTTGCGCGCGCAGTGCGCGCGCACTGTTGCGCGCGCAGTGCGCGCGCACTGTTGCGCGCGCAGTGCGCGCGCACTGTTGCGCGCGCAGTGCGCGCGCACTGTTGCGCGCGCAGTGCGCGCGCACTGTTGCGCGCGCAGTGCGCGCGCACTGTTGCGCGCGCAGTGCGCGCGCACTGTTGCGCGCGCAGTGCGCGCGCACTGTTGCGCGCGCAGTGCGCGCGCACTGTTGCGCGCGCAGTGCGCGCGCACTGTTGCGCGCGCAGTGCGCGCGCACTGTTGCGCGCGCAGTGCGCGCGCACTGTTGCGCGCGCAGTGCGCGCGCACTGTTGCGCGCGCAGTGCGCGCGCACTGTTGCGCGCGCAGTGCGCGCGTGCACTATTGTGGGCGCAGTGTGCGCTGCACTGTTGCTATGCGCGCTGTAACACCCCAAAATGTTGTAGGAGCGACGGGGATCGATTTTGGCCAAGATAGATTTTGGTGCAGGTGACACGGGCCCCGACACGGGCATGTCGGAGGCCGTGTCGGGCGTGTCGAGCTCGGGCTGTGTAGTCGACCAGTTCAGGTCGACGATGGTCGTGTGGTGGAACACGGCCTAGGACACGGGCGTGTCCCAGGCCGTGTCACACCTGGGCTGTGCGGTGGGATACACGGGCAGTGACACGGGCACGAACACGGGCGTGTCTAGATTGACACGGGCGTGTCTGATGCCGTGTCACCAAGCCGTGTACCTCTCTGACTGCGAATTGTTGGTCGATTGCACACGGGGGGCGTGACACGGGTCCCGACACGGGCGTGTCGCCGGTGACACGGGCGTGTCGGAGGCCGTGTCACATGCCGTGTTGCTGGTTTTCAATTTTGGTCGAGACGGCGAATGAGCTACACGGCCAGGCACACGGCCGTGTGCCAACCCGTGTTCGGCCCAGATTTTATGATTTTGGATTTAATCCGGGCAGTTCGTTTCCTTGGCTTTGGATCCGACGGTGGGGGGCTGCTCCTGGGTGGTTATAGTCGGGAAATAGGGTTTAGAAACCCATTTTCCATTGGCCAATCTCTCTCTAAAAGTTAGAGAGAAGGGAGAGCAAGGAGGAAGGAGGAGTCTAAGATCCGGCCGCCGGAAGAGCTTCGGAGCTCCGAATCGCGATCCGAGTCCAGATCTGCGGAGGCGACGCCGTTGCGGTGCTTTCCAACCGTATAGTTTTCGATAGCGCCGCGGAAGAATGCAAGGGTAACGATTTCTCATCCTTGGGCATGTGAAGCCCTCTTTTCCTTTGCATAGGAAGCCCTCTCTCGCGAGTGAGCGAAGAGTTGGAGCGTTCCTTGGGGTAGTATGTAAAGTCCCCCTTGTGTAGAGCCCGTATGCAAAAACGGACATAGGCATTGTGTGTGAAGCCTATCCGGACAAGTAGAGCCGGATCGGTGATGTTGCATTGCATATGAACCGGGGAAGACTCCGGGTGTTTGGGCGTTTTTCGGGTTTTCTACGTGGTAGATTGCATCAGGGAGCCTTGGAGATTAACTCCAAGGTGCACCCGAAAAATTTGGCAAAAGTGGGTTTTGCCAACACGGTGGCCAGGGAGCCAACGTGAACATAACCGGGTTATGTGATTATTGTGGTGGAAACGGGACTCGGTGAGTCTTGGCCTGCGCATATGGCTTAAATTATCGTTGCGGTGTGAGCACGGGTCAGGCGGAACCGTACCCGGTCTATGTCATTCGGTAGGACCGTTGGCATGGATGAGGGTCTTCGGCGGTCTATGGCTTAAATTGTCGTGACCAAGGCCAGGAAGGCAAAATGCTCATATGGATGACCGTCCAAGAGGCGGTGGTGGATTGGGAACGTCTATGGCTTGAATTGACGTGACGTTGGCCGGTTCGCCGAGAATGTGCCCTGAGTGCACAGGGTGTGTGGCCGTGCGAGCCTACGCCTGTGGTGAAGTGCAAATACTTTATATAATTGTCTATGCTAATAAAGTGCAGGGAAAGAGCATTGCCGCCCCGAGTGTGGGGGCGGGATCGTTATAATTTGGTCAGCATTGCTGACCGTTGCTATTGTTTGCCACCGGGCGGTGGTTTGTGGCTTGCAGGTGCTGCGGAGCAGAGCGGGAAATAGCGGGCTAAAGCCCTTGTTGCTGTGCCGGCCCTCGAAGGCCTTATTGCTTATGTTTCTTTCCCGTTTTTCATGTATGGCCGGCCTGCGAGACGAAGTATGAAAACACTACTTTTGTTAAGTGAACAGTGTAAGGCCTTAAGGCCATTTCTCTTTTGGTGTATGTATACATTCCTGAGTTTGTAGTGGACATTCATGCTGTTGTGGCTGGGTTCTTATTTCTTTTGCAACCTAATCAATTGCTTCCGCTAGGTGTTGTGTAGGGCGACATGATTGGTTGAATGGTTTCAACGCGTAACCAACCGGTCTGTCCGTAGTATATGGCGTCGGGCCCCGGCCGGACCTACTGCTATATGATATGCGACGGATAGGGGTGTTACAAGTTGGTATCAGACTTCTGGTTTCGGTCAAGCTTAAATGAATTCGTGGACGAATTCACTTTAAGGGGTGGTGAGCACATGTGTGCGTCATCGTTATAACATGAAAAGAACCCATGAATGTCCACTTAGGAATGAAAATATACATGTTTGAGGAACCTGCGTGTTCCTATAATTGCTGTTTGCAGTAATCTTTGGTCGCTTATCGGTGTTCTGCACGATTATAGGTGACCAGAAGTGGTGCTGGGCCGTCTGAACGGCCAGGTTCTGAGGCGAGCAGTACGCCAAGCGATGCGCCTGCAACACCTCCGTCTGCCAAGACCATTAGGTTGGTGGCAGAAGCGGTCATGGCAATGATCAATGCGCAGCCTGCAAGGCAGGTGCAGCGGCCTGCTCCTGCTGTGGAGCAAGTACCGCTTCAGACGGTAGAGCAAAGGAGGGTTGAGCAAGTGGTTTTGGATCCAGAGTTGCCTCGGAGAGCAACTGAAAGACAACTGAAGCACGTGATGGGCTTTCATCCACCGGTATTCACGGGGGCAGAAACCCCGACCCAAGCAGAGGATTGGCTCTCAAGGGTCAACCGGGTGATGACTGCAACGAAAACGGGAGAGTGGCAGAAGACTACTATAGCGACGTTCCTTTTGGATGGGGACGCAAGGTTATGGTGGGAAGGCCTAGAGCTACATCAGTTGCGGGGAAGGCCGTTGGCCGAAGTTTCGATGGAGGAGTTTGCGAGACTATTCATGGCTCGATACCTCCCCTCGGCACAGAGAATTGCGCTAGAAAGCGAATTTCATAAGTTGGTGCAAGGGGATTGCACCGTTGATGAGTACCTCCACGAGTTTACTCGATTGGGGAGATATGCCGGCGCTACCTTTGCAGAAGAGGAGCGCAAGACGAGCCGCTTCTACGAAGGGCTAAGAGATGATTTAAGGTTGCTACTGTCGGGGCCCAAGGCGCAGGGTTTCATGACCCTGGTCAGTTCGGCCCGGTCCTTGGAGAAGGACATGAAGAATGTCCAAGCAAAGAAGGAATCCGGTAGTAAGAAAGCGGAGTTCAAGGCACCGACTACGTCGAAGTCGGGCTACCGCAGATTCTATAAGAAAGCTAAGACGTCGGGTCCAGCTGCTTCAGGTGCCTCGGGGGCAACTACCAATCGAACCCCGGGTGCTTGTTTCACGTGTGGAAAGACGGGGCACTTTGCCCGTGATTGCTGGAGTGGACGCTCAAAGTCCGAAAGAAAACAAGGAGCTACCTACGAGGAGAAGGGCAAAGCGGTGGAGTCGACCGCATCCCACTATGCTCCGACTCAGCCTAGAGTCTATAACTTGGGCCAGCAGGAGGCCATCAACCAAGCGGATGTGGTGACAGGTATGAGTTAATTTATAGCAAGTTAGCTTTAATACCGTTATCTATTGCTTGTTAGCCTAATATTGTTTGTATAGGCTTTGTTGTGATTAGTGATAGTCCGGCATGGGCACTGTTCGACACGGGAGCTTCACATTCCTTCTTGACCGAAAGTTTCATATCGCGCATCGGAGTCCCTTCTTCGATGGCGAAGGACAAGTTGGATGTACTGCTACCGAATGGGTGCTCGATGCGTGCGGACAGGGTGTGTGCTGTAAAGGTTCACATTGGGAGCCAAGAGTTCGACTTGCTAGCATCATTGCTGCCGCTAGTAGAGTTCGACGTGATCTTTGGGATGGATTGGCTTTCGGAGCAGAAGGCTTGGATCGACTGAGACCGAAAGGAGGTCAAGCTGGGTGTAGGGCGGGAGACTACATTCGAGGGGCTGAAGGGGTCGAGCAAGACACTGATGTCTGCTCTTCAGGTGGTGAAGGCGGTTCGTGCTGGTGCAGAGCTGTTCTTCGCATTAGTGGAGGCCGCAGAGCCGAAGTCCACTTTGAATGAGATCCCCGTGGTATGCGAGTACCCAGATGTGTTCCCAGATAGCCTTCCTGGAGCCCCACCGCAGTGAGAGATTGATTTCACCATCGAGCTCGTGTCGGGGGCCAAACCGGTGTCACGGGCTCCGTATAGGTTGGTGCCTAAGGAGATGGCAGAGTTGAAAGTTCAGCTAGAGGAGCTGATGGAGCAAGGGTATGTGCGTCCAAGCTCGTCGCCTTGGAGCGCACCGGTCCTCTTCGTTAAGAAGAAGGACGGGAGTATGCGGCTGTGTATCGACTACAGAGAATTGAACAAGCTGACGGAGAAGAATAAGTACCCGATCCCGAGGATTGATGATCTCTTTGATCAGTTAGTCGGATCGTCGGTATACTCCAAGTTGGACTTGAAGTCGGGGTACTATCAGCTAAGGATCAGGGAGTGTGATATCCCGAAGACGGCGTTCATTACGAGGTATGGGCATTTCGAGTTCACGGTCATGCCGTTTGGACTGACGAATGCGCCATCAGTATTTATGGACTTGATGAACAGGACGTTCCGAGATTTCCTGGATCGCTTTGTGATCGTCTTTATTGACGATATTTTGGTGTACTCGCAGTGCAAAGAAGACCACTTCAAGCACCTGCATTTGGTGTTGGAGACTTTGAGGAGGAATGAGCTTTACACAAAGTTCTCCAAGTGTGAGTTCTGGCTACCCTCGGTAGCGTTCCTTGGTCATATAGTGAGTGGGAATGGTATAGCGGTGGATCCGGCGAAGATTGTTGAGATACGGGAGTGGTCTGCGTTATCTTCTGTCGCGGAAGTCCGTAGTTTTCTCGGGCTTGCCGGATATTACAGGCGCTTCGTAGAGAACTTCTCGCGGTTAGCGTTACCTCTCACGAAGTTGACAAGGAAGGATCAGAAATTCTTATGGACGCAAGAGTGCGTGCAAGCTTTTGAGGAGCTGAAGAGGCGATTGACCATGGCGCCAGTGCTTAGTTCGCTGAGTGGGACCGAGGGCTTCGAGGTGTATAGCGACGCTTCGGGTAGTGGTTTGGGCTGCGTGTTGTTGTAGCATGGGAGCGTGATAGCGTATGGATTGCGTCAGTTGAAGGTGCATGAAAGAAATTATCCGGTGCACGACTTGGAGTTGGCGGCCGTGATATTTGCACTCAAGTTGTGGAGGCACTATCTTTATGGCGTAAGGGTCGATATATACACCGATCACAAGAGCCTAAAATACTTGTTGGATCAAAAGGACCTTAATATGAGGCAGAGGAGGTGGATGGAGTTCCTTGGGGACTACACCTTCAAAATACATTATGTACCCGGGAAGGGCAACGCAGTTGCGGATGCGCTGAGCCGCAGGGCTCCCGCCCAAGCCAACTGGTTGTCGGTGCATGATGAGCGGCTAGTACGGGAATTGGAGGAGCTTGAGATCTGTTGCATTGACAAGCAGACGAGCGCCAAAGCAATGTTAAACTGGACAGAGGTGCAGTATGACCTGGCTGACCGGGTTCGGCAGGCTTTGGAGTTAGATGACTCCATGAAGGAACTTTTGGAGGCCGCTCTGGATGGGTCAAATTCCCAGTTCTCGGTGGAAGATGGTTTATTAAGGAAGGATCATCGGTTGTGCGTCCCGAGTGGGGTTAACCTCCGGGCAGAGTTGATGTACGAGGCTCATCATACCAAGTACTCAATTCACCCAGGGAGCACGAAGATGTATCGTGATCTCAAGAAGCTGTTGTGGTGGCCGGGGCTCAAGAAAGATGTGGCGTTGTTTGTGGCTAAGTGCCAAACATGCGCCTTGGTGAAGGTGGAGTGCCAAAAGCCGGGAGCTGAAGTCTTTGCCTATACCGGAGTGGAAATTCGACGATATATCTATGGATTTTGTGCACAGGTTGCCAAGGTCGTAGAAAGGGAACAACGCCATCTGGGTGATCGTAGACCGGCTAACAAAGGTGTCGCATTTCATCCCGCATAGGAAGGATGACTCAGTGGAGAAGTTGGCGAAGCTATACGTGGACAATATCGTTAGGCTGCATGGTGTGCCTCGTAGCATTGTGAGTGATCGCGATGGGCGGTTCACGTCAAATGATTGGAGGTTGGTGCAGCAGATGCTGGGAACAAAGTTAAAGTTCAGTACAGTTTTCCATCCGCAGACGGATGGGCAGACCGAGAGGGTCAATAGAATGATGGAGGACATGCTACGCATGTGTGTTCTGGATTTCGGTAAGCATTGGGAAGACCACCTGTATTTGGTGGAGTTTGCGTACAACAACAGCTACCAAGCAAGTATACAAATGGCGCGCTTCGAGGCCCTGTATGGTAGGAAGTGTCGCACGCCGTATCGTGGCTTGAAACGGGTGAGGCAAGGTTGTACAAGAAGCAGGAGGTGGAGAGTGCTACCTCGTTAGTGCGGATCATTCGGGAGCGCTTGTTGATCGCTCAGGACCGGCAGGCGAAGTATTATAATGCCAAGCACCGGAACGTGGAGTTCGCGGTAGGCGATTGGGTATACCTGAAAGTGAAGCCGTTCAAGGGGGTTTCGCGGGTGAGACGCTTGAAGAAGCTGAGCCCAAGATACCTTGGATCTTTTGAGGTTCTGGAGCGAGTCGGCGAAGCTGCATACCGTTTGAAGCTATCGGTGGAGTTGAGTGGGTTACACGATGTGTTCCACATTTCTGTGTTGCGGAAGGCGGTGCAGGAGCCTTCGCAGGTGATCGCAGCTGAGCAAGTGTCGGTGGACGAAGGGTTGACGACCAGGGTCAAGCCCATTCGTATCGAAGATGTTGAGGTCAAGAGACTCCGTAACAAGGAGATCCGGATGGTTAAGGTCCGGTGGGATAATTGCGGGCGTGAGGAGCTCTCTTGGGAACGGGAGCAGACTATGCTCGAGGAGTACCCGGAGTTGTTCCGCTCAGGTACTGTTTTACGTTAAGCCCTGTTTTTCCTTTATTAATTTCGTGGGCGAAATTCTTTAAGGGGGGTAGAATTGTAACACCCCAAAATGTTATAGGAGCGACGGGGATCGATTTTGGCCAAGACAGATTTTGGTGCAGGTGACACGGGCCCCGACACGGGCGTGTCGGAGGCCGTGTCGGGCGTGTCGAGCTCGGGCCGTGTAGTCGACCAGTTCATGTCGACGATGGTCGTGTGGTGGAACACGGCCTAGGACACGGTGAAAGTGCAGGATAAGATCAATCCTAACTCTAGAGGGGGGTGAATAGAGTTATTTAAAATAGTTTTGCAAATAAAAACTTGAGTGGAGAGAAAGTTTAGATTTACTTAGTGTATGGTGCTATAGCAAATAATCAGAGTAAAAAGAAATTCACAGCACAAAGCAAAACACAAAGAAACAAGCAATCCAGACGACACAAGGAGCTATAGTGGTTCCCCAAAATCCTGGGTAGTCCACTCTTCTATCACCCTTGATAGGAATCCACTTCAAGATGAGTTGATCAGGTGTCTTGAGCACCAGAGAGTTTTTGACCAGGTTCTCACAAACCAAAGGAGCTGATTTTGACCAGGTTTCAGCAAAACCAAAGATAACTTTTGAAGGGAGTTAAAACCCTATACAGAAAGAAAAAGAAAAAGGGGTGATGTTGTCTTCTCTATCAACAAGTAGAGAGAAGCAAAGTGGATCTGTAGATGTTGTCAAAGCTCCCCCTGAGATCAAGAAGTAGTTCAGGAAGGAGAGCTCTGCACAAGGGTGACAGGTCTTCAAAGATCTGATTTGCTCCAGCAAGGGATGATCCAAGAAAGTTGGATGGTTGTGTCTGAAGCAATCAGAATTCCTGTGAGTGAGCTTTCAAAACAATATCACAGAGAGAAAAACAGCTGAAGTGGCAAAACAAGATGATGGAAAAAGCCGACGATTAACACCATTAATAAAAGATAAAATGCGGAGGGATGGATGCGATGCAAATTCCGGGATACAGGTGTGTTGTAGAGGGTCATCCTGCGTCGGGGAGAGCGTCCGTCCTAGGTATTAATTGTTGGGGATCCGACGATAATCTCTATGTGGCCTACCATCTGCCTTCCTCCACCGTTTCTTGTGCTGGGATCTGTGCCTGTCTTTGCAAAAATCTCCCGAGGAGCCCTAGCGAACAAAATGTTCAATTTCATCTTTGAGACCGGCACACTCTTCAGTATTGTGACCCGTTGCGCGGTGGAACTCACAGTATCTTGTCTTGTCTGCCTTGGGGTTTGGCCGCGACGCTCTTGGTCATTGGAAGGCCAGATCATTCTAAATGGCATACATCACATTTGTGCGGGTGGTATTCAGAGGGGTGTATTCCTGAAATGGTTGTTGCCCCCCATTCCTTAGAAGGTCTCGTTAACGGCTATTGCGGCGACGCTCACTCTGGTGTCGTTCTTCTTGTATTGTGAGAGTTGGTTCCTCTTCTTTCTTCCTTTTCTTTCCTCCTCCAAACTGCTGTCGGTGCGCTTCAATAGCTTCGTCGGCTGCTATCTGGGCCTCGACCCGATGAACGAGATCTGGATAACTGGGTACGGTCTCCCTCATGAGTGATGAATAGAAGCCACTGGGGCGGAGTCCGCAAAGGAAGACGCCTTTGAGAAGCTCGGGGTCGACGCCTGGAATTTGACGTGCCTCAGAGGTGAAGCGGCGAAAAAAGTCCCTGAGAGACTCCCCTTCATTTTGGCGGATTCCAAAGAGATGCGATGGATCACGAACGATCCTTCGATTGGCGATGAATTGGTCGGAGAACTGTCTGGTCAGTTCTGCAAAGCTGGTAACGGTGCCTGCTCTTAAAGAGTGAAACCACGTTCGAGTTTGCCCTTTGAGGGTGGTTGGGAATGCTTGACATAGCAGCGGATCAGAGGCGTTGAAAATCCTCATGATAGTGGTAAAATGATTGACATGTTCGAGCGGATCATCGGTTCTATCGAATGTTTTGATGCTTGGGAGTTTGAATCCTTGCGGGATCGGATGGTCGAGGATTTGTGGGGAAAAGGGGGAGCCTTGACAAAGCAGACGATGATGGTGAAAATCTCTCCTCACGGCTTGGCGGTATTCTTCAGCAATGACCTCCCTGATTTCTTTGCGAGTGAGGAGAGGGTGGATGCGAGCATCGTTAACTAGATTGTGGCGGGGGTGATCCTCCCTTGCTCCCCTTGGATGGGGATGAGTCGAACTGGCGGCATCATAGTAGTCTTCAAGTTCTTCTTGCCCCGCAGGGGCTTCTAGGATCCTTGCTGGATTAAGTGGTAGAGGATTGTTAGCTGATGGAGGTGACCTTGGTGGAGCTGGAGGTGCTCCCAAGTTCCTAAGTAGTGCGAGAATCTCTGTATGCTGCTCTTCCATTTGGCGAACACGCCCTTCCAAGGCGGTGACGGGGGCTAAAGCTGCTTCAGCGATCAGTGGCACGTCTACCAGAGAGTGAGATCGTGCTGGTTCAGTGTGTCTGCCAAGTGCGGATCCTTCGGTAGTGTGGGCACTTCTCTTTGCCATCGCGGTGGTAGGGATGATGAACTTATTCTTCGAAGTATGTTGGGAATGTTTCCCCCAGACGACGCCAAACTGTTGCGGCCAAACTCGGCGCTCCGGTCAAACCAGACTAACTTGGACCGCCTTAGCTCGCGGAGCGGTCGAGCGCGCACACAGTCAGTTGAAAAAAGGGAAATGTACACCCGGAGTTTTAACGTGGAAAACCCTTCAACTGGGTGAAAAACCACGTGACCGGTTCTGTGCCAGTCAAAATCCACTAAGTTGTTGGAGGTTACAAAATGTTAAGAGAATCAAGGGAGACAGACAGCTCCTTGTTACAAAAGTTGAGGTGAGAGGGAGACTTGCTCTTCCTACGGGCAACAGGCTGTACAGTGGAGAGGGCTTGAACGATGGAATCCGCGTGAGTCTTCGGAGCTTGGATGCTGGCGCGGCGTTCCACGCAAGGATGTCTTGTAAGCCTTCTTCTTCTTCAGGTTTGGGGACTTAGTCGTTTTCACCTCGGCGGAGCTTTGCGGTGGATGGAGAATTCTCTACGGTAGGAAACGGGCAGAGCTCTGGCGCAAGGAAGAAGAATCTACGGAGGAAAAAGGGTGAGAAATGAAGAGCCCCTGGGGTCCTTTTATAGGCTCCATGGGGAGATCATGGTGGGCCCCACCACTAATGTAGTGGGTTAGTGGGTGGTTTCCCCTTGATCGGACGGCCGTGGTAGCGCGCCATGATCGGATGGTGGAGGTTCGGGCAGCGAGCCACCAGCTGGCAGTGGTTAGCGGGAGAGGCCGACCGGTGGCGGTCGATAGGTGGAGGTGGCCGGCGATGGCCGGTGGCCGGCCGGCGGCAGCCGGCGGCGGTTTTTTCGGCGGTCGGTTGCGGCGGCGGTGTTCTCTCTCCCCTCTTTCCCCTTTTTGTGGATCTCTTTTTAGTGGGAGAGAAAGAGGGGGAATTCGATGGAGGAGATAAAAGATGAGAGAAAGTGGGCCCTCCACTTCTCCCATCATGAAGGGAATTATGGGGTTGACTAGTCAACCCCATTATTTCATTTTGGGGATTACTATGTGCACCCCTAAAGCTTTAAAATGGATCCAATCCCTATCACAGACATTGAGATGTTGATTAATATTCGGTCGAATAATTGCATTTTTGTTTCGGGTCATCCGGTTTTTTCCCGGTTCGAATAAACAGACCGCCTTAGCTCGGAGTTGGACCGAGTGTGTAAACAGTCAATGAAAAATAGCATCAAGTGACATGAGGCTTTTTTTGACACGAAAAATCTGAAAATGGTGAAAAATCACATACACGGATCTGCGCCGGGCTAAAATCCATTATTTCGTTGAGTTTACAAAAGTTCGATTTTTCTTGGATGGTGACTGGCCAAATCTTCGTTACAAAGCTAGAACTGTAGAAAATAAACTAAGTTCATGATTCTCTGCCGAGAATGTCCAATGGAGCACTCCAGGCTTCCTCTATGGAAGAAAATTGGCTAAATTCTTGTAGTGTTGAGTGTTGAGCGCAAAACGGCCTAGAGAGGGAGAAAAGCGAATTACGGGCAGAGGAATGATCTAAGTCCCACGTCGAAAAACCTCAGAACTCTTTCAATCATATGGAGTTATTTGTCTTCAAATGAGGGTCTGAAGACATTTTATAGTTTTCTGGAGAGTTATGCTTGTAATTGCGTCCCCGACGGATTTTAAGTTGGTAAATGTTGTCACTCTATTTCGGCCATCTAGATCGCCAATTATGATAGAAGTGCCCCCCCCCCCCCCGACAAGTTGGGTTGCCCAGGTAAGTTGGCTGGAGACGGCAGTAGCAAACGGTGGTCGGAGGCGGAGGCGTAGGAGGCGACCGGCGACAGCGGCGGCCTTAAACATGCGGGCGTGCTTCCCATGCATGAGCGCCATTTGTGAGGGCGCGTGCTTGGCTTTGCCCTCCTTCTAGGGTGCTTCTAGGTCTCTGGGCGAGCTCAGCTTGGTGCACGTGGCTTGTTTGTTTGGGTTGCTTTCCCTTAGTGTCCTTAGTCTAAATCTTCCCAATTTAACTTAGAAAATTCAGGGGGAACCCAATCAAATGCCCCATTTTTTTTAGATCATTATATACGCGAAGCGTCGAGAAAGAAATTTTTTGAACCCACCTTTTTGTCTTGGGGTCGTGATTCTTTAACTAGTGAATTATTTTTCATTTGTGGAACTTTGCTGGAGCATTGGGGTTTTGACATGACTCAGTGTCAGCTTTGTGAGGTGGAGAACCTACAACCGACGTTAGGTATGGAATCTTGACAGTTGCTAAACTTTGCTCTACTTTGATTCTTGTCATGACAGCCGCACGCGTTGTAGTGTCTTTTCGTGCATTTGAGAGCCTTTGAGTTGTTTTTTACAAGGACTTGGGGTCCGCTCGATGGTGGTGGTGAAGAATCTTTGTTCATTCACATCTTAGGAGGATCAGGGGGCCTTCCGTTAGGATGTGGCAAAGAACCTTCATTCTTTCTGCCTCATGAGGACCGGGCTCCTTTTAGGTGGTGGAGGTGAAGAACCATTATTCGTTCATTCCTCGAGAGGACCAAGGTCCTTCCAAGTGGTGGAGGCGAAAAACCTATATTTGTTTATGCCTTAGGAGTACTGAGGTGCATCTAGGTGGAGGTGTTGCAGAACTTTTGTTCGTTCGCACTTTAGAAGGTCCGAGGTCCGAGGTCCATCTAGGTGGAGGTGGCAAGGAACCTTTATTCATTCGCACTTTAGGAGGATCGGGGTTTTCCCAGGTGAAGGTGGAGATGAACCTTTGTTCGTTCATGCCTTAGGATGACCGGGGTCTGTCCAGGTGGAGGTGGTGAAGAGCATTTGTTCGTTCGCGGCTCAGGAGGACCGTGGTCCGTCCAGGTGGAGGTGGCGATGAACCTATGTTTGTTCGCACCTCAGGGGGACCGGAGTCCATCCAGGTGGAGGTGGCAAAGAACTTTGTTCGTTCGCGCCTCGGGAAGACTAGTGTTTATCTAGGTAGAGGTGGTGAAGAACCTTTGTTCGTTTGTGCCTCAGTAGGATAGGGGTCCGTACAGGTGGGGGTGACGAAGAACCTTTACTTGTTCATTCCTCAGGAAGACCAGGGTCTATCTAGGTGGAGGTGACAAATAACCTTTTTTTGTTCACACCTCAGGAGGAACGAGGTTCATCCAAGTTGAGGTGGAGAAGAACATTTATTCGTTTGCGCCTTAGGAGGACCAGAGGTCCATCCAAGCAAAGGTTCAGAAGGACCTTTGTACATCTCTCCTGAGAGGTGTATAAGGAATCTCATCCACCATGCTTGAGAGGTGCAGAAGGACTTTTGTCTACCTAGTCTGAGAGGTACATAAGGACTTTTGTTCGTCTCTCCTTAGTAGTAGGGCAATACGGAACTTGTTTTTTTAGAGGGCCAATTCTACCAATAAAAGTGGTAGATATAAAAGTTTCCAAGCTCAACTTTATGCTTCTCTTCTTTAAGAGGCATTGGTCATTGGTAGTAGAGGCATAGGTTTTATGCGTTCCTATCCTGGGGAGTTTCTTCCCATTCAGAGCCCTTAGCTTGTAGGTCTCATTTTTTACTACTCTAGTGACGGCAAAAGGTCCTTCCTATACTAGGGAGAGCTTGTCCTTCTAGAATCCCTTCCATACTACCCCGAGATTTCGGAGGACATGGTCTATGATGTTGATGGGTCTCGGTTTTACCCTCCGGTTGTGGAAGCGAGCCACGCAATTCTGATACGTAGAGATTCTTTGAGTTACTTTGTCCCTAACTATCTGTACTAAGTCCAAGTTTCCCCAAAGGAGTGTCTTGTTCTCTACTGGGTCAAAAGTTTGGATGCGGGGGCTCGAGAAGCCGATGTTTACCGGTATGACCTCTTCTAATTCGTAGCAAAGATTGAAAGGCGTCTCCCTAGTCGGGGTTCTTATCATTGTTCTATAGTACTATAAGATGTTGGAGAGAGCATCCACCCATTGCCCCCAGCCTCTTGGAGGCGAGTCTTCAGCCCTTTTAGGATGGTGTAGTTGGTAACCTCTGTCTGTTTGTTTGTGTGGGAATGTGCCACAGTAGTGTGGCAGAGCTCTATCTTTAATTCCTCACACATTTTGGTGAAGGTCTTGCCCGTGAATTGTGTCCTATTTTCAGCGTCGATGGTAGTTGGAATGCCGAAGCGACAGACGATGTTTCTCCAAGCGAACCGTTTGGCATTCTATTCAGTAATTTTGGCAAGCTTCTCTGCTTTTACCCATTTTGAGAAGTAGTCGGCGGCCAATATAATGAACTTCCTCTGCTCGGATATCAGCAAGAAGGGGCCGAGTAAATCAATCCCCCACTGGGATAAGGGTCACACGCTCTGGAGCTAATTGAGCCTGACGGGGGGTTTATGTGGGACGTTAGAGTGGATTTGGCAACTTTCGCACTTCTGAATGAAGTCGAGTGCATCCTTCTTTAGCATAGGAAAATATAGTACTTGGCATAAGAATTTTAGTTCCAAGGCCTTACCTTCTAGAAGCTCCCCATATATGCCCTCATGAACCTCCCTTAGATAATAGTCCGCCTCGGATGGGCGTAGGCACTTCAGGTAGGGTCCGGAGAAAGATAGCTTGTAGAGCGCGTTAGCGATGATGGAGAATGAGGCAGCACGGATTCGAAGACTCCAGGCCTCCACTGGGTCTGCAGGCATTTGTCCGTTCTCCAACTAAGCGATGTCAGGATCCATCCAGCAGGGCTCCCCTTCTACTATGTGGCAATCTCCCCTTCTATTATAGTGGTTGTTGGGAATATTGGACACAATGTACTTGATTTGAAGAAGCCCTTTCAACTCAATGATGTACATATATTTGTATTTGATGTATATTTAAGTTTATGTTTGCAGGTTGCCTATTTTATATTGATTGGACATGTGGACACAAGAAGCTGACTGGATTTTGAAGAAAAATTTTCTAAGTACAAAAAGCGTCGAGTGGAGTCAGCAAAGTGCTGAGTGAAGTCAGCACAGTCTACATTCAACAACATGCAGTGCAGAAAAATGGCTAAGTACAAAAGTGTCAACACACTTCAATTGTGTCGACACCTTTGCAGAAGTTGTGTTAAGACAAATCGGTTAACTCGTTACATAGAATATACAAGACAGCTGTGTCAAGACAAGTCAGTCATCTCGACACCTTGAAGACTAAGTCAGTATACTTGACACTATAAAGCTTAAAACAGTTGTGTCGAGATAATACAACTATCTAGACACAAAGAAGACATGATATTTTACTAAGTAAAATTGTTTTATGACAAATCAACTATCTCAACACAATAAAGAATTAAATCATAGACTTTCCGACATCAGGCAGACAGTTGTGTCAAGACAACCCAACTATCTCGACACAAGGCAAAATAAAAGATGTCAACACAGATAACACTTGTATCGAGACAAGTGAACTGTCTCGACACTCTCAAGTTTCATATGAAAATTCTTTCAAGTAGAATTGTGTCGAGATTGCTAAGATGTCTCGACAAAAGTATCGAGACACTTTGGACATATCGACACTTATGTTTCAGAAAATTTGGATAGTCAACACGTATAGAAGTGTCAAGATAAGTCAGAACTGTCACATCATCTACAGGAATAAGATATTTTAACAGAAATAGTCTGAGGAAGGATCTGCAGTATGATGTCAGACGCTGATGTCATCATTTAGTTACCAGCCATCCATGAAGGCTATAAATAGAGGGGTTGTCTACACAAATAGAAAAAAGACAGAATCGATAAAGCAAAAAAATTCTCATTCTTATTACAATCCCGAGGAGGAGGAAGACGAAGGTCTTCAAGAAAATCTCCAGATCCTTTCACCAAGTTGATCTGAAAATTAAGATGGATCTGATATACAATTTTTTCAAGGAAATCAAGCCGATCAACATCAAGAAGATTGTAGATCCAAAGAAGCAACTTTTCAGCAAGTCAATCTATCAAGAAGAAATCCTTTGCTGTTGATTTGAAGAATCTGTGCTAACAGTTAAGTCAGACTACAGAATTTCTCTTTTCTGAAGATTATTGTTTATATTTTCACCTCATAATTTGTAAGATCTCCTTGAGATCTGAGTGGGTAGGAGATCTTATCTCTGAGTTATAAGCCTAACTTATAAAGGCTGAGGTAGGGTTTCTAAGGGTCCTAAGGTAGGTGGTTTTGGGTGAATCACTGAGTTGTAATCCTAATTTATAAAGACCGAGGTAGGGTTCTTGAGGGACCTAAGGTAAGAGATTGGGAGAATCTTTGAGGTAGGACCTGTTGGTCTGAGTGTAGGTTTCTTAACAGAAACTGAGACTATAGGATCTTTAGATCTTAGTTAAAGATGAGGAGCTATAACCTTATCTAGCACATTGCTAGTGAGAAAGAAGGGGGAAGTGGATGTACTCTTGATAGGGGAACTACTATAAATTTTTTGTGTGTAGTGTGTTGTGGATTGCTCTTGCTTGTGTTGTGTTCTGAATTCAATAACTACAGAAATTGTTAAGTGATAAAGAATTGCAAAAGTATTTTTAAAAAGTCACATATTCACCCCCTCACCTCTAGGTGATTATCTACCCATAGGATTATCATTTAAGTGGTATCAGAGGAAGGTTGTTCAAGAAAGACCTAACAGTCTGAAAAAGATCCAAAGGGTATTAGGAAAATTTCAGATCTATGGCTTCTGAATATCATAGAGAACTCAGTTATATGAAACCGCTTATATGTACTAAGGATAACTTGCTATATGGAAACAAAGAGTGAGATTGTTCATGGAAGCCTCAGATCCAAGAATCTTTGTCACTGTATAAGAAGGACCATATGTACCAATGAAAGCATCTGTCTTAGATACAAATGTTCAAACCACTAAAAAACTGTCAGAAATGGCAAAGGATGAGGTGGTACTTGCCACCATGGACAAAAGAGCACAAAATATAATAGTTAGTGCAATAGACAATTCAACCTTTCAGAATCTTGTGCACTGTAATACATCCAAGGAGATGTGGGATACTCTCATTGTATACATGGAAGGTACAGAAGAAGTAAGAGATGACAAAAAATCTCTCCTCAATAGCAGTATGAGGCTTTCAGACAAGGAAAGACTGATTCTATAGAACTGTACTATGGAAAGTTCTTCAGAATAGTAAATGACTTAAGAAACCATGATAGAAATTTCTTAAATTATGTACTGAAAGACAAATTCTTGAGATCCCTAAATAAAGAATAGGACATCAAGATTTGTGCTGTAAGAGAAATGGGGAATCTAAGAAATATGTTATCCCAAGACTTGTATGGGAAGCATATGTCACATGAGCTTCAACTAAACTCTAGAAAAGCTGAAGTAGAATCTGCCAAAAGTTCAACTCAGACTAAATTTGTGGCCTTCAAATCAGATACATTTAAGAAAGCTAGAAGAGAAATCTCATCATCACCCAGAAGGGAGGAAGATGCAGATAGCACTGGAGTCTGTTCTTCATCATAAGAATTATCAGATAATGAATTGACTTTGATTACCAGGCAATTCAAGAAAATGCAAAGAAGAAGGAAGTAGTGGAATAAAAAGAAACCTTCTTGATCAAGCTCGGGTAAAAGCAAAGATAATCACAAAGACGAATCTGTGGTCAGGTATGATTCTCATCAGAATAAAAAATTTAAGACTGACATTATTTGCTTTTGCTGTAAAAGGACTAAGCATATCATAGCTGACTGTCCAGTAAAAAGGAAGAAGAACAAAAAGTCTAAAGAAAAGAAGTTCTATAAAAACAAGAAATCAGAGAAGGGTCTGATGGCAAAGAAGTCAAAGACCTTATCTGATAGTGATATTGATTCAACTGAATCAGAAGAATAACTTGATGGACTATTCTCTTATGAAGAAGAATTTATCAGAAAGGCTATAAACAAAGGGAAAAACTCCACAACTTCATCACACAATGGTGATTCTTAAGAAGATATGGAGATCAATTTAATGGCACTATCTGATTATCCAAAAACGAAAGCTCTTGACTATTAGGAGACTCAGGTAATCTATGACAATTCAACATGTTCTAAAACTTCTGTATATGAGACTGGGGATGAGCTAGACACATGTGACTCAAAGTTTGATTCACATGAGACTAACTCTGTGACTGAACTACAGCAGCTCACAGTCAAATTTGGAAAGTTATTAGAAGCTCTAGTAAGTAGCAAGAAGCCTGCCAAGGAACAAGCTGTAGAGATAGCATCACTAAAAGGTTTTGAGTATCATTATAAGATAGATACTCAGAAAATTGGTCTTCAAAGTTCTAAGTTGGCAATGCTGACTAAGATCATTGATGATCAAATCTTATTGCTGTAGTAGAAGGATGCAACTATTCAGGAGCTGAAACTTAAACTCCTAAATGAGAAAAGATTAGTACAATAATTTTCTAAACCTAAAACTGTATTACCCATTATTGATATCTTCTCAGGAACACTTGGAAGTGGTCTTGGGTATGTTAAACCCAAGAGGACAAGAGGCAAAAAACTAGCAGGACAAAAGGGTCCAGTCATTCCATAGACTGTGTTTCAGACTAAGGGAAGAGAAATTTAAAAGTCTAAACTAGTGTCGAAGTATGAGACCGGGCGGTCAGGCGGTTTGAGCCTGACGGGTTGTAGACCGGGCGGTCTGGCGGTTTGTGTCCGGCGGGTTAATATCCAGACTGTTGCTGTGTGGTGTCCGGCGGTCTGACGGTTTATCTCCGGCGACTTGGAAACCGGGCGGTCTAGCGGTCTCCTGCCGCATCTCTCTCTTGATTCTGGTCTTGCCGAGCGGTTAGAACATTGTCTAACCGCGCGGCCTGTTCCGGTCTGTTGTTCTAGCCGCCCGGATCTGATGTATAGCTTTAGTCCCACATTGTTTGTTTGTATTCTATCCTCTCTCCTCCATTCTATAAAAGGGAGGTCATACCTTTGTAAATGATATCTTTTCTGATAATAAAATTTCAATTATTCAAAGTTCCGGCTTGTTCTTTAGTCTTTTGTTCGCTAGTTCTCACATGGTATCAGAGGACTCGATCTTCTCCTCCTAATTCTGTGCGCCCTATCCGCGCGGCTTGCCTCTTTTTTCTCTCGCGACCTGTTCTCACGGTTTCTCTTCCGCTTGCTTGCCCCTTCCTTTCGCGACCTGTTCTCGCGGTTTGTCTCTTCCACCTGCTTGTGCCCTGTCCGCGCGACCGTCTTTTCGTGCCTTTCAGTCGCAGCGACCTGTATCTTTGCTCGCCACGACCTGCTGCCTTTTTTGCCTTGTTCGTTCATCCCTTCTGTTCGCGCGGTCTATCTTCTAGCCGCTCGACTTCTTTCCCTGCTTGGATCTGCGACTTGGTCGTGGCTTCTCTGGCCGCTGGTTTCTGTCATCGTGACCGCCGCAGCTCTTCTTCTTCCTATCCGCGCCACTTGTATTCTAACCGCGCGGCTTCTCACAGATTTCTCCTATGGCCCTTTCTGAAACCTCCACTACCACCACTCCCATCGCCGCTCCGACGCCGCTTCCTACTCCCTCTGGCAACCTTAGCACGGTTTCTAAACTCGTTGGCTCCAACTATCCAGATTGGAGCATTTCTTTCACCTTTCTTCTTCACTCTCAGCGCAAATGTCATCACCTCACCGATGACCCTCCTCCTCTAGACTCTGCTGAATTTGATGACTGGGATGCCAGTGATGCGCTTGTCCGAACATGGTTGGCTAACAGCCTCTCCGATGAATGTCTTCCTGTCATACGCCATGATGAGACGGTCAAGACCGCGTGGCTTCACCTTGCTGCTCTCTACTCGAAGGGGGCCCAGACATCCCGCATTTATACTCTCTACGCGGATCTCTTCGCTCGCCCTTCCATGTCTCCTGTTGCGGCTTATCAGCAAGTTCAGGCTCTTAGCGCTGAAATCCTCCAGAATCGCCCTTTCTCCGCGGACTTGGCCGGGCAGCACAAACACTTCCAAGAACTCCTGGTTGTTTCTTATCTTCTACGGCTCCCTGAGTCTTTTGATATGATCCGCCAGCAGATCTTGGGCGAAGCCGAGTCTCCCACCTTGGATGCCACCGCGGCTCGCATCGCTGCTGTTACTTCACTTCTCCACCGTCCTCTGTTGTCCTCCCCTCCTCCACAGGACTCCAATGCTCACCAAGTTCAGTGGGGTGGCAATAGTGGTCGCAGCCACTCTGGCACGCGTGGTCCATCAAGATTCCTCTGCTCTCACTGTGGTCATACCGGCCACTCTGTTGACCGCTGCTGGCAGAAACATCCTCATCTTCGTCCCTCCGGTGATACTTCTTCCTCAACCTCTGCCTCCTCTCGGCCATCTGCTTCTGTGGCCATGACCTCAGGTAGTGCACACGTCGTTACCCAAGGTAAATGGCTGATTGACTCTGGTGCTACAAATCACATGACCGGAAACCCTCACTACTTCTCTCTCCTAGAGACTCATGATCGGTTACCCCCGGTTCTTGTTGCGAATGGTTCGCCTTCCCCAGTTCACGGAACGGGCATGGTTCAAGTCACCCCGTCACTTTGCTTAGAGGACACTCTCTATGTCCCGAAGTTCCCTTGCAATTTGCTCTCAGTTACTACTTTATGCAAGCAACTTCAGTGTTCTGTCTTATTTACTCCTACTTCTTGTTGTTTTCAGGACCCGAGGACCCAACGGACGATTGCTATTGGGACTGAGAGCGGCGGTCTCTACTTCCTCGACAATGTTTCCGCTCTGTCCGCCTTATCTTCCTCGTCTACTGATCTGCTTCAATGGCATCTTCTCCTTGGACATCCTCCTCCTCGAATTCTTCGTCAGCTTCTTCCCCACTTACCTCAGACCAGTCCTCCGCTCAACTGTGATGCGTGTCATCTTGGCAAACATCACAGCTCCTACTTCGCGCCGAAGCAAGGCCGTGGTTCCTCCCGCCCTTTTGATCTCATTCATTCCGATGTCTGGGGACCTGCTCCTACTCTCACCGTTGGTCGGAGTAGTTCTTATTTCGTAACTTTTATTGATGATTTCTCTAGATGTACCTGGGTGTATCTTTTAAAAGATCGCTCTGAACTCTTATCTGTCTGGCAATCTTTTTATAATATGATTAAAACTCAGTTTGATATTTCTATTAAAGTACTGCGCTCTGATAATGCTAAAGAATACCTCAGTCATGAGTTTTCATCTTTTTGTATGCAACATGGTCTTATTCATCAGACCAGCTGTGTTTACACCTCCCAGCAAAATGGGGTGGCGAAGCTTAAAATTTACCATCTCCTCGATATCGCTCGCACTCTAATGACGCAGATGCAGGTACCTCGCTCCTACTAGGGTTATGCTGTTCTTCTTGCCTGATATCTCATCAATCCCATTCCCTCTTCGGTTCTTCACGGCAAGACCCCCTTCTCCATTCTCTACCCGGGCAAGGAACCCTTTCCTCTTCCTCTCCGTATCTTTGGGTGTACGGCTTTTGTGCATGCTCCGTCTGCTACCCGTGACAAGCTTTCCCCCCGTTCCACAAAATGTGTCTTTTTGGGATACTCGACCACTCAAAAAGGCTATTGTTGCTTTGACCCCGTTCTGCGCAAGCAGTTTGTTTCCGCGGGCGTCACCTTCTTCGAAAATGCATCCTACTTTTCTTCTCCATCCCCGCTTCCTCCTGCTGTCTCTGACTCTCCACCATCTCTCTGTGATCCTTCCACGCATATCGACGTCTCACCTCCTATATCAGCTCCTCCTCCATCTCCTCCTCTCCCTATTATCTCCCCTCCTTCTTCTCCGCAGCCGTCTCTCTCTAGTCCTGGGCCAGCTTTCTCCGCCACGGACGCTCCGGTCCCTGAGGCACAAGACGACCTGGATCTTCCCATTGCCCTTCGCAAAGGGGTGTGGGCGTGTACCCAACACCCGCTTGCGGCTGTTGTTTCCTATGATCGGCTTACTCCCTCTCGCAGGTGCTTTGCTTTGGCTATCTCGGCTACTACCACTCCCCGCACTTACCAGGAGGCTCTTGTTATTCCTCATTGGAAATCTGCCATGGATGAGAAAATCGCCACTCTTACTGAAAGGGGTACCTGGACCCTTGTTCCTCCACCGGTAGGTACTGATGTGGTTGGCTGCCGCTGGGTGTTCGTTGTGAAGTTTCGCCCAGACGGCACTGTGGATCGTTACAAAGCCCGACCGGTGGCCAAAGGCTTTACTCAGAATTATGGAGTTGACTATTTTGATACTTTCTCCCCGGTTGCTCGCCTCAGCACAATCCGGGTTCTTCTTTTTGTGACCGTCAACAGGGAGTGGGCTATTTCCCAGCTTGATGTCAAGAATGCTTTTCTGTATGGGGATCTTCAGGAGGACGTCTATATAGAGCAACCTCCTGGGTATGTTGCTCAGGGGGAGACACGAGTATGCCAGTTGAAGAAGGCCATCTACGGCCTAAAACAGAGCCCTCGGGCATGGTTCGACAAGTTTAGTGGCATTATGGCTGCCATTGGCTTTACAAGAAGTTCAGCCAATCACTCATTGTTTATTCGCAAAACCGTATCGGGCCTTGTGGTTTTGGCGGTGTATGTGGATGATATTCTTCTTACCGGCAATGACCAGGCTGGGGTGGACTTGACAAAGAAACACCTCCGTCAACACCTAGTCACGAAGGATATGGGCTCCCCGAAATATTTTTTGGGGATAGAAATCTCTCGGAAGCCCGACTCATTGGTTCTCTCCCAACGGAAGTATGCTCTTGATCTTCTACAAGAGGCAGGATTGACCGGTGCCAAACCAGCCTGGTATCCCATAGCCACTGGAGAGGACAAAACATGGACAGATGACTCACCTCTTATATCCGATGCTACGAGGTATAGACGTCTGGTGGGCAAACTCATTTATCTCACGGTGACCAGACCCGACATCGCCTATGTTGTAGGCAAGGTCAGTCAGTTCATGTAAGCTCCCAGGGAATGTCATCTTCAGTCTGCCTTAAAGATACTAGAGGATGTCAAAGCAGCACCAGGAAAAGGGCTACTCTTTCAGAAGCATGGTCATCTGAGAGTTGAAGCCTACTCAGACTCAAGCTATGCTGATGATAAAGGTGACCGTAAATCTACATCGGGTTTTTGCACATTTGTTGGAGGTAATCTTGTGAGCTGGAAGAACAAGAAGCAGTCTGTTGTCTCAAGGTCCAGTGTAGAAGCCGAATACCGGAGTATGGCGTCAACCACGTGTGAGTTAAAATGGTTGCGGGCTCTCATGCTTGACCTAGGAGAGGTCTACGACTATCCTCTGCCTATGTTCTTTGACAACAAGGCCGCTATATACATATCCAAAAATACGGTCTTCCATGAGAGAACAAAACATATAGAGGTCGACTGCCATTTCATCTGAGAAGAGGTCTTGAAGAGACAGATTTGCACTCCGTTCGTTACCTCCGACAAAGAGTTGGCAGATATCTTCACCAAGCCGGTTTCTACTTCCTTCTTCCATATCTGTGACAACCTAGACATGATTGATATCTATGCTCCAGCTTGAGGGGGAGTGTCGAAGTATGAGACAGGGCGGTCTGGCGGTTTGAGCCTGGAGGGTTGTAGACCGAGCAGTCTGGCGGTTTGTGTCTGGCGGGTTGATATCCAGACTGTTGTTGTGTGGTGTCCGACGGTCTGACGATTTATCTCCGGCGGCTTGGAAACCGGGCGGTCTAGCGGTCTCCTACCGCATCTCTCTCTTGCTTCTGGTATTGCCGAGCAGTTAGAACATTGTCTAACCGCGCGGCCTGTTCCGGTCTGTTGTTCTAGCCGCCCGGATCTGATGTATAGCTTTAGTCCCACATTGTTAGTTTGTATTCTATCCTCTCTCCTCCATTCTATAAAAGGGAGGCCATACCTTTGTAAATGATATCTTTTTGGATAATAAAATTTCAATTATTCAAAGTTCCGGCTTATTCTTTAGTCTTTTGTTCGCTACTTCTCACAACTAGCTGGACCAAGTTCATATGTGAATAGGAAGGCTATTCATAATGTGACTGCTCCAAGGAGGATAGTTGTAACTGAGAGACAAAACAACTTGTTTGCTCCTAGTAAAAATACAACTAACAAGTGTGCTGATTCTTGTCCTAAGGAATGTCAGCACAAAGTTCCTTTTGTTTCTCCAAAGAGGAGGTACAATATGTATGAATGTTGGTGTTGTGGAAAGGTAGGACACTTTGTCTTTGACTGTTGGTTCAATTACACTGTGTCTCATATTCAGAAAAGATATCCAGTTAAGAAACTCACTAATGGTTTCAATAGAGCCACAACTAACAAGAACCTAGGACCCAAAACAACTTGGGTTTCTAAGGAAAAATAAATTCTTATTTTGTAGGAATGTCCAAGCACCAGAGATAGACCAATCTGGTACTTGGATAGTAGGTGTTCCAAACACATGACTGGAATAAGAAGGAATTTGAGGGAATTTTTCCCCATGGAGAATGAACCAAAGGTGATCTTTTGTGGAGCTGACAAAGGAATAACCAAAGGTTATGGTAAGATCACAACTAGCTTAGTCACTCTCACTAAAGTAGCTTATGTGGAAGGATTGCAACACAACCTTATAAGCATAAGCTAACTTTGTGATCTTGGCTATGACATTTCAATCCACAAAGATGAGTGCCTAATAAAGAAGTCAAGTGACCAAGAGGTCATCTTGACAGACACTAGATGTGGGAATGTGTATTGTTTGAATTTTATTTGTTTAAAGTCAGACACATCCTTATGTCTAGTTGCAAATGAGAAAGCCTCACATTTTGTCAAATGGCACACGAGGCTACCTCATTTGAACTACAAGGCCATAGGAAAACTTTTGAGTAAAGAGCTTGTTAGGAATGGCCCTAACATTAAATTCTCTAAGGAGAGCATATGCTTAGCATGCCAAAAAGGTAAGCAAACCAAAGCTTCATTCAAAAGTATTGAATGTAAAGACTTAGTGAGGTGTTTATACCTCTTACATATGGACTTGTTTGGTCCTATACCAGTTCATAGTTTATGAAGGAGAGTCTACACCTATGTAATTGTTGATGACTATTCCAGATTCACTTGGGTTTTCTTCTCAAGCAAACCGTCTGAAACCCCTGATGTCTTCAAGACTTTTGTCAAACAAATTCAGAATGAATTGAATAGCTCTGTGGTCATAATTAGAAGTGATCATGGAACTGAGTTTCAATTTAATTATATGAGAAAGTTTTGTGAAGAACTGGGGATTCAACAAGAGTTTTCCTCACCAAGAACACCCCAGCAGAATGGGATTACTGATGACTAGTTTTAGTCATCATTTTTTGGTTTAGTTTAGCATAAAAACTTTCTAAATTTAATTATATTTTTTATGAATTTTATGCTTGATATGTTGTATTTTATGTTTAATGTCTATTTATGTTATGATATAAAATATAATTAATGTTATACTTCATTTCATATTCTTTTATAGGTTCAAAGCTCAAGGTGCAACCCGAGCAGACCATGTTGTCAATGATGCTACTCGAGCCAAGAAGTTGGTGCATCCTGACCCTCTTCAAGTGCAGCCCAAGCCTCCTTCAAGTCCAACCCGAGCACACCACAAGCAGCCCTTGAAGCAGCCCACACAACCCGAGCCCCTACATGAAGCAACCCACAAAATCTCTCCAATCATGCATGGCCAGCCCCTTTATCTCAAGCCCATCATACATGGTCGGCCTCCATACTCTCTCTCCCCTCTTTTATTATGCATTCATCCCCCTTTTATTTTCTATTTTTTCTATTTTTATTCCTTAAATAAAATGCATTACTCTCTCTCCACCTCATTAATTTCATTCATGCATTTCTCCAACCATGCATGGCCAACCCCCCCCCCCCCCTTATGCCACTTCATCTCCACCTCCCTCTAAAACCTTCCCCCTCACCTATATAAGGAGCACTTTTCTCAAGCTTTGGAAGGTTGGACATTTGAGAGAAAGTATAGTGCTAGTGCAAGAGAGTTTTCTTCTTCTTTGGATTATTGTTGTTAAGTTCTTCTTTTCATTATTGTAATCTTTTTCTTAGTAGTATAATATTGTCATTTTATTATTATTGTGTACCTCTTTTTTTCTATCAATGAAAATGAATTTCCTTTATCTTATTGTGATTTCATTCTTAAATATGTGTAGCTAATTTTCTTTAACATTCGATCATGAGGATCCTTGAAATGAGATGAGATTCTTCTTTACTTCTTACTTTTATTTTTGTTAAATTTATTCTCGATCCTTCTTTGATTTTTCTCGTGTCGACTCCGTATTTACGGTCTACGGTAGTAGGCAATTTGATCTCATTTCATAGTAGTCGAGAGACTCGTTGATTTGAAAGATCACTCAAAGAAGGAAGGAGTTGCACGCAATCCTAGAGATAGGACGACGTAAATCCTCCGGATTAGAGTCAAATCCAATAGTGCGGTTCACTTCGATAATGCAAATTTAGGCCTTTTGATTTGCAAAGAGATTTCGGTCAAAACGTCTAGAAGTTAGGAGATTTAATGCTCTAGCGAGATTATTTCTTATTTTCGGATCCGCCGCGGTCGAGAATGATTTGCAATTATAAAACTTTATTTTTATCCTTCTTATCTCTTTTCATGGTGAATCATTGATCGAATGCTATCTTTTGAATCTGAAGTTTTCGTTTTAATATTATCTTTGGTTTAATTTAAAATTCTAAAAACACCCAACAATCGTACGGCACGAAAATAGTAGGAGTGTAAGTAATAGTAATTGATAATCCCGAGTTTTTAATACGATCTTGGTACTGCAATTCGATAGGTACACTTGCCTGTTCGGATTGATAGTAATTCAATTCACCAATTACTGAGAGGAAGAATATGACTCTCACTGAAACCGGAAGAACAATGCTGAGTGATTCATCACTTCCAGAATACTTCTAAGCTGAAGCTATTAAAACAGCATGTCATGTTCTTAATAGAGCTTTAGTCAACAAAATATTGAATAAAAGTCCTTATGAACTTATGAAGGGCCGAAAACCAGACTTGACCTATTTATGAATCTTTGGATGTAGATGTTATGTCCTAAATGATGGAAAAACATACATATCCAAGTTTGCTAAGAAGTCCTATGGTGGATATTTGTTGGTTATGGTGACCACAGTAAGGCCTATAGGATCTACAACTTGAGGGATCAAGTTGTGGAGGATTCTATTCATGCTGTATTTGATGAAAGTTCTATGTTTTATAATGATAAGCCTGGTTCATCAAGTAAAACAGGTGAAGACTTGAAGCTAAACGAGCTGACTATAGAAGATATTATTCCAACAAGCCAGAATATGCAAGATGGAGTAACCATATTTGAGGAAGTACTTGCACAGGAACAGCAAGAAGAAGAAACTCAGCATGATGCAGGTGGTCCAGGAGAAGAAGTCACATTACTTGTTGCTTTTATACATCTAAAGTATCATCCAAGGGAAATGATTATAGGAGATGCATCACAGTGTGTGACCACAATAAGCAAACATCACAACAGTGTGATGTACTCAAGTTTTTCTATCTCAAACAAAACCAAAGAAATTTGAAGAAGCTAATGTGGATCCATTTTGGATAAGTGCAATGCAATAAAAATTGAACCAGTTCAAGAGATACAATGTCTAGAAGCTGGTTCTCAGACCAGATGACTATAATATCATAGGAACCAAATGGATATATAAAAATAAACTGGATGAGAATGGTGTTATAGTCAGAAACAAAGCTAGGCCGGTTGTAAAGGGATATAAACAAGAAGAGGGGATAGACTTTGATGAAACCTTTGCACCAGAGGCTAGATTGGAGGCTATAAGATTCTTCCTAACATATGCAGCCTACAAAAGTTTCAAATTTTACCAAATGGATGTGAAGTCAGCCTTCCTAAATGGTAACCTTAAAGAAAGAGTATATGTTGAGCAACCCTCAGGTTTTGCTGATTCTACTAAACCTACTCATATTTTTATTTGCTTTTAAGAGCTCTATATGGTTTAAAATAAGCCCTAAGGGCTTGGTATGAGACTCTATCTAAGTTTCTTCTGGAGAATAAATTCTCTAGAGGGAAAATAGACAAAACATTATTTCTAAGGTAAGTCAAAGGTAAGATCATCCTAATATAAATATATGTTGATGACATTATATTTGGATCTACTGATGAGTCACTTTACACTAAGTTTGCTAAATTAATGCAAGGAAAATTTGAGATGAGTAGCATGGGTGAACTCAAGTTTTTCTTGGGTCTCCAAGTTAAGCAAACTTTAGATGGACTTTTCATTAGTCAGTCTAAGTTCACTAAGGAGTTAATCAAGAAGTATGGCATGGAAACAACCACTTCAATGAGAACTCTCATGGGGTCCAGTATGTCTTTAGACAAGGATGGTGCTGGGAATCCAGTTGATATAACCTTGTATAGGGGTATAGTTGGATCACTGCTCTATCTAATAGCTAGTAGACCAGATATAATGTATTCCACTTATGTCTATGCCAGGTATCAAGCATGCCCTAAGGAATCTCACTATACAGCAGTTAAAAGAATATTGATATATCTAAATGACACACCTAATCTTGGCCTATAGTATCCCAGTGTTGGTACCCTAGTTTTGATTTGAGTTCAGTCTTCTCTTTTAGTCTCTTGACCCAAGATTTATCTATGGTCAAAGGTTAGTTGTTTAGTTAGTTTGCTCTAGTTTAGACTTGTCACTTTTCCAGATGAATATTTGGTTAATTTGTTTTTTGTTCGGCGATGGTCGAACGTCGCTCGACTATCGTCGATCAGCCGATCGACAATCATCTTCCCGATAGCTCGACTATCTGCTTGATAGGTCGACTATCTTTTGTCTTTGATAGTTCGACTATCTGTTGATAGGTTGACTATCTGTTTTGGTTGATAGCTCGACTATCTGTTTGATAGGTCGACTATCTGTTTTCTTTGATAGTTCGACTATCTGTTTGATAGGTCGACTATCTGTTCTCTTTGATAGTTCGACTATCTGTTGATAGGTCGACAATCTGTTTTCTTTGATAGTTCGACTATCTATTGATAGGTCGACTATCTGTTGTGTTTGATAGTTCGACTATCTGCTTGGATAGTTCAACTATCTGATAGTTCGACAATATGTGTGATAGGTCGACTATCTGTGTTGCTTGATAGTTCGACTATCTGTTTGATAGGTCGACTATCTGTTGTGTTTGATAGTTTGACTATCTGTTTGATAGGTCGACTATCTGCTTTCTTTGGTAGTTCGACTATCTGTCTTGATAGATCGACTATCTGATAACTCGACTATCTGTTCTGATAGGTCGACTATCTGCTGAGGTAGTTCGACTATCTTCTTTGATAGTTCGACTATCTATATCGTTCGACTATCTGTCCAATAGGTCGACGATCTTTGTGTTTCGGTCGACGATCTCCGAGGGTCGTTCGACGTTTTGTTGTATGTCTTTAGTAATTTTGTCATCTTCTATGATGTGATTTATTTCATATTTATTTTGGCATATTTTATAAAAGATTATTTGAATAAATTTATGATATTATTTCCATGCAATATCTGCTCCATTCCTTATGCATGAGCCAATCTTTTTCTGACAAAGTTGTTTGTCTTATTAGTTGAAATATGTTTTCTGCTTTATCTGCCAGGCTGTCCTTTATAGCCGTTAGACTCAAAAAGTCTTCTTTGGCCGTAAAGAGTCTCTTCTGATATGACTTTCTCTAGTATTATTTTATCAGAGTTACTTGCAGCTTCTTAGAAAGCTTTATCCTCTTATAGGATATCTGTCTGCAATTTTTTGTTCTTGCTTTATGCTATTTGCAGCCCAGCTTGCAGACTTCAGTAGAAGACAAGATTCAAACTCAAATTAGAGTCGTTGCTGCTGCTGCTATATAAAGAATTCTTTGGAGAAAGAAATCAACTAGTTCAGATAGCCAAAAACCAGTTCATTCAGGAAAAAGAGTTCAAAAGCTAACAACAGCATTCAAGCTTACAACTTACAGTTTACAACTGCTCTCAGCTCGTTCACATCCAACTGAGAAGAAGTTTTAGCTCTTCACTCTTCTTCAACCTGAGTTCTCCTGCCTCCAGGAAGATCTTCACTCAGAGTTTTTTGATGAAGAAGAAGAAGAAGATAGCTGCCTAAAGAAGAAATTTCATTTCATATTTATTATCTTCTTGTAGCTTTTTCCTTCAGATTTTCTGAAGTGTTTTCTGCACTGAAGCAAGACTTCACCTGTACATTCTTTTAGCCAGGGGGAGCCTTGACTCTTTAGAGCTTTCTAGCTCAGTGCAAGTTCTTGAGCTTCTCTAATTCCATTTAAAATAGAGAAGACATTTTAACCTCCTTTTCCCCTCCTATAAAGGGTTATTACTCCCTTCAAAAGTATACCTTGGTGGCAGGGCACCTGATTAAAAACCTGTGTTGGTTTTTAGACACCTGATCAAAAGTCTAAAGGGTTTTTAGATCTACCTGAAGCAGATCTTGTTGGTGGCAGGGCACCTGATCAAAAACCTGAGTGGATTCCTACCTTGTTGGTAGAAGAGTGAACGTACCCAAGTTGTTTGGGGAACCACTATAAATTCCCTTGTGTCATCTGGTTGTTTGATTTATTACTTGTGTTGTTGGCTGTGATTAGTTTTAACTAGGTTTGCTAGTTGCTGTTTAGGATCCCAAGCCTTAACTGTAATTACAGTTGGCTGCCTCTTGTGCACAACACTTATGTTAGGCTTTAGGGTTACTTCTCAAATATCTATAACCTTCATTCCGCAATTAACTCCAAGGGAGTTGAGTAGATAGTCAACTTTGCTAGTGCAATTTTTGATTACTCTATTCACCCCCCTCTAGAGTAGTATCTATCCCTTTTCTTTCAATTGGTATCAGAGGGAGGTTGGCTGACTGTATAGGCTAACACCTAAGTCACAAGATCCTGATAGATACCAAGCTTATAGATATTCACTTCATGGCCCAGTCCAAGGATTACTCTAGCACCAGACCTCCAGCATGCAACTTAGCTAAGTTTAGCATCTGGAAGGCAAGGATTAAGTTATATATGAACTCTATTGATGAGAGTATTTTTGCTTCTATTTTTACAGGACCACCAAGAGCACCTGCTGCAGCTACTACTTCATCATCAACTGATATGAGTGTAGTGCCTCCTCCAGATTACAATGATGAATACAAAAAGGCAAAGATAGCAGATGCCAAAGCAATAAATATTCTGGCTCAGACAATGTCTGATGAAGTATTCCAGAAAGTTGCTGACTGTTCCTCAACAAAAGCAATGTGGGATACACTGAACCAGATTGTAGCTGGTTCAGCTGATAAAAGGAAGGACAGAAGGTCCAACCTTATCTCCTAGTATGAAAACTTCAAGAAAATTGATGTTGAATCAGTTGAAGCAATGTACACCCGACTCAGCTCAATCATCAATGAGCTGAGGACTCTTGACAAGGATATATCATTGACAGAGGTCAATGATAAGATTCTTATGTGCTTCCCTAGCACATGGGATCTGAGGATCTGGCCTATCAAGGAGGCCAGAAATACAAATGAAATCTCAACAGAAGCTCTCCTTGGCAAGCTCAAGTCTTTTGAGCAAGTGTTGAAGACCAGGGAAGCTGAGGCTGAAGCAAAGACTCCAACTCCCACAAGAAAAGAGCAAACCCTTGCTCTCAAAGCTGCTGATGCTTCTGAAGGAAGCCAGTCCAATGAGGAACTGATGGCATTATTTGCCAAAAGGTTTCTCAATATGGGAAGGAAAAAATTCAGAAAGAAATCTTCAAAATATGAAGAAAAACAAAGGTATGATCGTACTCCTACTAAAGAAATAATTTGCTATGGTTGCAGGAAGCCTGGACATATTCTTCCAGACTGTCCAGAGGAAAAGAATAAAGAGAAAAGGAAAGAAAAGGATCAGCACAGGAAGCATTCCAAGCCATCCTCCTACAAGAACAAAAAGAAGGAGAGAGGTTTTGTTGCTGAAACCTGGAGTGATTCTGATGAGGAATCTTCCTCCTCAAGCTCCAGTGAGGATGAGGAAGAAAAGAAGGCAAAGGAAGTTTGCCTGATGGCAATTGATGCCTGCAGCAATCACTCAGCTGCAGAGAGTTCAGATTCTGATGAAGAAATGCCAACAGAAGATGAGGTATTGTCTTCTTACGATTTTACATCTGCTAAATTTAAATCAGATTTTAAATCTTTGTGTTTAGATTTAATTAGTTCTGAAAAGGAAATTAAGGACCTTAGAAGTAAACTTACTGAATCTGAACTTATCTCTAATGAAAACATTAGGTTAACAGCAGAACTCACTAATTCTAGTGAAGAAATAAAATTCCTTAAGAATGAATTAACTAAGTCCAAAAGGTTAGAAGAATCTCTGAATGGTAGAAGCCTTAAGTTGCTTGAAATAACCAGCATGTCTAATACTAGGTCAGGCAATAATAAATTAGGCTTAGGAGCTTCTTCTAGTGAACCCCCAATTATTCTTAAAAACCATCTTTCAACTCCAGTGAATTTTATTTCAGCTAGTGGAATAAAAAATACTGAGCAAGTTAATCAGGTTAATAAAGCTTTAAATAAAGCTAAGAGAGAGAAAAGAAAACAAAAGTTTAAGGAAATACAAAGAGCGTCGAACGCTGCTCGATGATCGCAGGCTCAGTGGTCGAACGGAGATCGACGATTTGGGCACCCATCGTCGAACGCTGATCGACGTTTTCAACATGAATTTCAAAACTTCAACCAGAACTTTAGAAACCCAAATGTAAATAGAAACCCTAGGTTCATTGACCCATCATCTGCATGGAGAATCCCACCTAGGAGATCTTACCCGTTAGGTTATCACCCTCAACCTGCTTATTTATTTATTTCTAGTTTTTCTTATGTGAAAAACAAGGGACCCAAGGTTACCTGGGTCCACAATGTTTAATTGATTTATTTGTAGGTGAAGACCTATCCTATCACTCAAAATAAGTGGTATTTGGATAGTGGTTGCTCCAAGCATATGATAGGAAATAAAGAACATCTGTCAAGGTTCAAGGCCAAGCTTGGCCCAAAGGTGATCTTTGGAGATTCAAGCTATGGTCAAACTGAAGGCTATGGCAGGATGACAATTGGAGCTGTAACATTCAAGAGAGTTGCTTATGTAACTGGACTGAAGCATAATCTCATTTCAATAAGTCAGTTATGTGATGCTGGATACCAGGTATCATTTTCTAACTCTCTTTGTAATATTACTTTAAATAATAATGTTGTGTTAGTAGGTATTAGACAAGGTAACATTTATTTAGTAGATTTTAACTCAACTCACTCAGAAATTTGCTTATTTAATGAAGTAACAAATAACAATACCTTATGGCATAAAAGACTTAGCCATGTTAACCTCAAGAACATATCTAGGTTATCTAAGCACAACCTTGTTAGAGATTTACCTTCTTGCCCCTATAAGGAGAGCCTATGCAAGGCTTGTCAATTAGGCAAGCAAACCAAGAATTCATTTAAATCAGTAAATAAAAGTGATTCTCCTAGAATCCTGTATTTATTACATTTGGACCTATTTGACCCAATAAATGTACAGAGTCTAGGAGGGAAGTATTACACTTTAGTAATTATAGATGACTTCTCTAGGTTCACTTGGGTGTTCTTTTTGAGAACTAAGGCTGATAACTTCAAAGCCCTTACAGATTTTCTATTGTGTGTACAGACTGAGTACTCTACTCATGTGGCCTTGATCAGAAGTGATCATGGTATTGAGTTTGACTCTCTTCTCATGCAAGAATTCTGTGAGAGAGAAGGTATCAAACATAGCTTCTCAGCTCCTAGAACTCCCCAACAAAATGGGGTAGTGGAAAGGAAAAACAGAACCCTGATTGAAGCTGCTTGTACATTATTGGCAGATGCTAACATGCCTCTTTCCTATTGGGCAGAAGCTGTTAGCACAGCTAATTATGTGCTGAACAGAAGTCTTATACACAAACTTAAGTGTAAAACTCCTTATGAGTTGCTTAAAGGAAAGAAACCTAAAATAAATTATTTTAGATTATTTGGTTGTGTAGTTTATATTCATAATAATAATAAAGAATACCTTAGAAAGTTTGAAGCAAAAGCTTCAATGGGAATTTTTCTTGGATATTCCCAAGTAAGCAAAGCTTATAGGGTTTTTAATAAATCATCTTCTAAAATTGAGGAATCTGTGCATGTATCTTTTGATGAATCTCAGATGTTTTACAAGGAGAAGGAAACTTCCCCTTCCTCAAGTTCATTGCAGATACCAGAATCTAGTAAAGATGTCACTCAAGAGATTCTCCATCTATCAACTCTTCATATCACTGAATCAGACAGTGATGAAGACCTTGCAGAAGCTGTTGTTGTTCCACCAATAGTAGATCAAATTCCTCCTGAGGAATTAATCCCAACTATTGCTGAAGATCACATCCTACCTGCTGATGTTGTCACACTTAGAGATCATCCTACATCTCAAGTGATTGGAGACATATCAGCTGGTGTTCAAACAAGACATCAGTTAAGACAGGATGTGATGCACGCTTGTTTTCTTTCACAGATTGAGCCCCTCACCATTAAAGATGCTGAGCTAGATCCCCACTGGATCATTGCTATGCAAGAGGAACTCAATCAGTTTGAGAGATGTAAAGTATGGACTTTGGTTCCAAGACCTAAAGGCCAACTGATCATAGGCACCAAGTGGGTGTATAGAAACAAGTTGGATGCAAATGGAATCATTATAAGGAACAAAGCTAGGCTTGTAGCTCAGGGCTACAGACAGGAGGAAGGTATAGATTATGACCAAACCTTTGCTCCTGTTGCAAGGCTAGAGGCAATAAGGATCTTTCTAGCCTATGCAGCCTATATGAAGTTTAAAGTTTTTCAGATGGATGGCAAAAGTGCCTTTCTAAATGGTGAGCTAAAGGAAGAGGTATTTGTTAAACAATCACCTGGGTTTGTTTCTTCAACTCAGCCCTCACATGTTTTCAAGTTGCAAAAAGCTCTTTATGGACTCAAACAAGCACCCAAAGCCTGGTATGAGACTCTAGCTAGTTTCCTGTTAGAGCACAACTTTGTTAGGGGAGTAGTTGATAGAACCCTCTTCGTCAAGCACCACAAGGACACAATCTTGTTAGTTCAAGTGTATGTGGATGACATTATTTTTGATTCCATTGATCCCAAACTGTGCAAAAAGTTCTCTGACTTGTTGCATTCTAAGTTTGAGATGAGTAGTATGGGTGAGCTATCTTACTTTCTTGGTATCCAAGTAAAGCAAGATGTTGATGGCATCTTCATCTCCCAATCCAAATATGCCAAGGAATTGGTAAAGAAGTTTGGGATGGCTGATGCTTCAGCAATGCATACACCTATGGCTACTAATGTAGTTATAGATTCTGATGATCAGGGAAAGCCTGTTAATCAAAAGAATTATAGGGCCATTGTTGGTTCCCTATTGTATTTAACTGCAAGTAGGCCAGATATAATGTTTGCTACATGCCTTTGTGCTAGGTTCCAGGTCAACCCCAAGGAATCTCATCTGATTCTTCTCAAGAGAATCTTGAGATACCTGAAGGGATGTCCAAATCTAGGACTTTGGTACCCAGCTGAGTCAGAATTTGAGTTAATTGGATACTCTGATTCTGATTATGCTGGTTGTCGAGTTGACAGGAAAAGTACCTCAGGAACTTGCCAGTTCCTGGGAGAGAGATTGGTCTCTTGGTTCTGTAAGAAGCAGTCTTCTGTCTCAACTTCAACTACAGAGGCTGAATATATAGTAGCTGCTAGTTGTTGTTCACAGATCCTGTGGATTCAAAACTAGCTTTTGGATTATGGGTACACACACAAGAACACAAAAATTATGTGTGATAGTACCAGTGCTATATCTATTACACAAAATCCTGTGCACCACTCTAGAACGAAGCACATTGAGATTAGACACCATTTCCTGAGAGATTGTGTGGAAAAGAACAAGATCAGCCTTGAGTTCATATCCACAGACCTTCAGAGAGGTGATATATTCACCAAGCCCTTAGATGAATAGAAGCATTTGTTCTTTTTGGTTCAACTAGGCATGATTAATGGAAGAGACTAAGTGTGACGTCTGCCTTGTTGAAACTTGTTTGAAGATCGTCGAACGACATTCGAAGATAGTCGATCGGATCAAGCCTATCGTCGACCTATGGTTGATAATAGCTTATCTGCTTGAAGATTGTCGACCCGCGTTCGAAGATCATCGAACAGGTCGAGCCCATCGTCGATCTATGGTTGACGACAGCTTGTAGTTTGTGAAGACAGAAATAGTCGAACGATAGATCGACTACTCTGCTTCAGGAACGATCGTCGAACGACTGTTCGACCATCGTCTCCAGTATCTTTTAAATAGATCGACGATCGTTGTTTTAATATAAAGCTGATGGTCGACCTAGGTTAAGAGATCTTTCTTTTTATCATCGACGGAGAGCGTCTTCTCGCATTTCGTCTTCCTGCTTGCTCATTGTCTCGCGATTTCTGTCGTTTCGCCTTCGCCGTCTCCCTCGTCTTCTCCAGCCCCTTCGATGGCGATAGCTCCAGCCCTCTTGTCAGTGGTGAAGTTCGATGCAGGCTTCAGTGTGGATTTTGATTCTTTCAGTTGCTGCGAATCTGCAATTGTGGAAATTCTTAACCTATGCAAAGATCAAGGTTTGGAAAAGCTCATGTCCTCCAGGATAAAGATAAACATTCAAGAGATTAAAGAATGGGCTTTCACTTCATCCTCCAATGACGAATCAATGACCGAAACAATTGGCGGAGAAGAGGTAACTTTGACTCCCGCCATTTTAACTGCAATTTTTGGATTATTAAATGGGGAAGAAGATTACGAGCAAGATACCCCAGAGTTTGGGAGAATACTGACAGAGCTGGGACATGCCGAAGGCATTCCCTCTAAGCTGCTTAAGGTGAATTTTCCGTTTAAGATTAAGTTCCTTGCTGAACTCGTCGGAAAAGTGCTACTGGGAAAGCACTCTGCCCATGACAATATTACAAGGCAACAGTTTGCCCTAATGTGTGCAATTGTGAACAAAAAGAAGATTAACTGAGCAGGAGTATTGTTTGATTTAATAAGGAAAAAGAACAGCAAGAAGGAAGTCACCCTAGGTAGGGTGCTTAGGATTTTCTGAAGGAAAAATATCCCCATTTGTTAGTTTCAGCTGCTACTTTCATCAATGCCAGCAAGAAGATGGACCCAACCTTGTTCGCCAAGTGGAAAAGAACTTTTCTGAAGCCCGCTCCAGCAGGGGTTGCTCCAGCTGCATCTGAGAGCACCAGGACTGCTTCAGTCACTCCTCTCCTACAAGAAGCTGGCTCAGCAAATATCTCCCTTCCATCTTCTTCATCTGCATTACCGTCTACTTCAGTTGAAGTTCCATCAACTTCAATTGAAGTACGACCTTCTGCCTCTCATCTTCCTGATTCATCTATAATTCTCCATGAATCACCTCCTGCATCTCCTCTCCCTGATCATCTTGCTAGGATATCTCATCCTAGTTTTGATTTGTTGGTTTCTGAGATATCCACTCCTCCTCAGTCACCAATTCCTCCTTCAGATCACATTGATCATCTTGCATCCACCCATCATTCTCCAGTTCACTCTCCATCTCCAGTTCACTCTCCATCTCCAGTTCACTCTCCAGTTCATCAAGAATACACCATTCCTGCTGATCATCCATCCACTGAGATTCCCCCTTCATCATTTGAAATCACTCCAGCATTCATTTCTAGCATCTTGGAGTTAATTACTCCTTCAATCAAAATTATGATTGAAGAGGCAATTGTTCCCCTTGCATCCTCCATCTCTTCTTTGACTGCTGCCATCCAAGCTCTATCAAAATCTGCTGGGCCCTCTTCATCTAGGGGCCTGGTTTCAGTATCTACTAAAATCAGGCAGGGGGAGATGCTTTATGAAGATGCCTCTGAGCTGCCCTTGGCCTCCCCTCCAGCAGATCCTCCTGCAGTTATAGAAAAAGAGATAGAAGAATCAGCTCCTCCTCCATTGTCTGAAAAAGAAATTTCTGATGCTATAATGAAGTCTGAATTCATTGTCAAAGTTTGCCTAGAAGAATGCTCCACTCCCCTGGTCGCCCTATACCTAGAAGGAGTTATTACTTCCTTCCTAGATGAATTATGGGAGTTAGGACACTCAAAGGACAATTCTGAAGGTATCCCTTTTACTCACTTTTTAGACTTGATAACTGATATGCTAGTATGGGAATACCTGGAAGGAATGATTCGATGTCATTTAGCAAATTTTTGTTCATAATACTACAGATAAAATGGAAGAAGTATTAGATGTCCAAGAGCTTGATCATCAACCAGCTCCAGAAGTTCAAACTGAACCAGAACCAGTTGTTCAAGATTCTGAGGCTGCTCTGCCAGCTCAGTTAGCAGTACAAGAAGAACTGGTCCTTATGACAGTTTCTGTTGAAAAAGAAAAGGTTTCAGAAATTCAAATTGAAAAGTCTACTGTCTGGGATGATTCCCCTGGATTGGATTTAGATGCTCTCCTGGCACAGGATGCCATGGAAGAAGAATTAGAAAAAGCTGCCCTAAAAGAGAAGGAAAGAGCTGTACAAGAGGTAATTGATCCGTATGATCTTCCTATTTCTTCAAATTCTGAGGATGAGATTGATTCTGATGAATTTGATGAGTCTAAGAGAAAGAGATCTGCTAAAAAGAAAAGGAAAGCTGTGGCTCCTCCTCCAAATCCTGACCATGATGTTCCCTACTATATCTTGAAAGGCATTGATCCTAAATCTAAAGAATTCCAGCACTGGATGGCATTTTCTAAAAATCAGCAGAAGCAAAGAAACGAGTCAAAGAGGTATGATAGTCCTGTCCGAAGATGGACTCCTAGAGGTCCTCCTCCTCCACCTCCCAGTGCAGGAGCCTCTAGAAACCTATCTACAAATCCTTCTGCTCAGTCTGATAGGTTTAACCCATCTCAGTCATCACAAAGGAAAAGTTCTCAAGAATATCAAGGTAAAACGCATTCTGGCTATCAAAGACTTGATGCTGATGTTAAGGAACAAGTAAAGGAGATGGTTTATTAAAGACCAACTTTTTCTCCTCCTCCTTCTAAAGAATTAAAGAGCACATCTTCTTCAATGCCAGTTCATGCTGTGAAAGCTGTTTCAAAAGGTAAGCGAATTATTTTCTCTGAAAAATCTAGCAAGAAATTTGCTGAGTTTGCTCCTTTTTCTCTAGTTATTCAGGATAAAGAGCCAGCTGAAAGTCTGTTATATATGTCTATTAAGTTTAAAGCTGTGAAACATGTTGATACAACCACTGAAAATGTGTATGAAAGCCCAGAGCTTGATCCTAATTTCAGGATGGCTCGATTTCTTGAACTTGTTGGTTCAGCCCAAATTAAGAAAGCTGAAGGCAAAGACACTGCAGGATTAACCACTATGTCAAAATTCAGAATGAAGGAGCTTGATAAATTCCAGGTTAGACCTGAGGTATTTGAACCTTCAAAATACATGGAAAAGCATCCTGAAGCAGTTGTCCCAAGGGCGTCTGAATCTAAAATCATTAGAGAATAAGACCTAAAGCTGTCAAGGAAAGAAGCTCTAGATCCTTCTAGAAAGATTATTTTTGTTTCTAGTTCTTCTGAACCTAAACTTAATTCTGAAGCATCTTAAAATTTCATTGATTGTCAGTTATTTGCTTATCTGATTGATTGATGTTATCTTCTTAAATTTTTTCTTCATGCATTTTATTTATTTTCAGTAATTAGTTTTGTTTTTAGTTGTTGAGAGACTTAACTCAAATAGGGGGAGATTGTTGGTACCCTAGTTTTGATTTGACTTCAGTCTTCTCTTTTAGTCTCTTAACCCAAGATTTATTTATGGTCAAAGGTTAGTTGTTTAGTTAGTTTGCTCTAGTTTAGACTTGTCACTTTTCCAGATGAATATTTGGTTAAGTTGTTTTTTGTTCGACGATGGTCGAACGTCGCTCGACTATCGTTGATCAGCCGATCGACGATCGTCTTCCCGATAGCTCGACTATCTGCTTGATAGGTCGACTATCTGTTGTCTTTGATGGTTCGACTATCTGTTGATAGGTCGACTATCTGTTTTGGTTGATAGCTCGACTATCTGTTTGATAGGTCGACTATATGTTTTCTTTGATAGTTCGACTATCTGTTTAATAGGTCGACTATCTGTTCTCTTTGATAGTTCGACTATCTGTTGATAAGTCGATTATCTATTTTCTTTGATAGTTCGACTATCTATTGATAGGTCGACTATCTGTTGTGTTTGATAGTTCGACTATCTGCTTGGATAGTTCAACTATCTGATAGTTCAACTATCTGTGTGATAGGTCGACTATCTGTGTTGCTTGATAGTTCGACTATCTGTTTGATAGATCGACTATCTGTTGTGTTTGATAGTTCGACTATCTGTTTGATAGGTCGACTATCTGTTTTCTTTGGTAGTTCGACTATCTGTCTTGATAGATTGACTATCTGATAGCTCGACTATCTGTTCTGATAGGTCGACTATCTGCTGAGGTAGTTCAACTATCTTCTTTGATAGTTCGACTATCTGTATCGTTCGACTATTTGTCTGATAGGTCGACGATCTTTGTGTTTTGGTCGACGATCTCCGAGGGTCGTTCGACGTTTTGCTGTATGTCTTTAGTAATTTTGTCATCTTCTATGATGTGATTTATTTCATATTTATTTTGGCATATTTTATAAAAGATTATTTGAATAAATTTATGATATTATTTCCATGCAATATCTGCTCCATTCCTTATGCATGAGCCAATCTTTTTCTGACAAAGTTGTTTGTCTTATTAGTTGAAATATGTTTTCTGCTTTATCTGTCAGGCTGTCCTTTATAGCCGTTAGACTCAAAAAGTCTTCTTTGGCCGTAAAGAGTCTCTTCTGATATGACTTTCTCTAGTATTATTTTATCAGAGTTACTTGCAGCTTCTTAGAAAGCTTTATCCTCTTATAGGATATCTGTCTGCAGTTTTTGTTCTTGCTTTATGCTATTTGCAGCCCAGCTTGCAGACTTCAGTAGAAGACAAGATTCAAACTCAAATTAGAGCCGTTGCTGCTGCTGCTATATAAAGAATTCTTTGGAGAAAGAAATCAACTAGTTCAGATAGCCAAAAACCAGTTCATTCAGGAAAAGGAGTTCAAAAGCTAACAGCAGCATTCAAGCTTACAACTTACAGTTTACAACTGCTCTCAGCTCGTTCACATCCAACTGAGAAGAAGTTTTAGCTCTTCACTCTTCTTCAACCTGAGTTCTCTTGCCTCCACGAAGATCTTCACTCAGAGTTTTTTGAAGAAGAAGAAGAAGATAGCTGTCTAAAGAAAAAATTTCATTTCATATTTATTATCTTCTTATAGCTTTTTCCTTCAGATTTTCTGAAGTATTTTATGCACTGAAGCAAGACTTCACCTGGACATTCTTTTAGCCAGGGGAGCCTTGACTCTTTAGAGCTTTCTAGCTCAGTGCAAGTTCTTGAGCTTCTCTAATTCCATTTAAAATAGATAAGACATTTTAACCTCATTTCCCCCTCCTGCAAAGGGTTATTACTCCCTTCAAAAGTATACCTTGGTGGCAGGGCACCTGATCAAAAACCTATGTTGTTTTTTAGACACTTGATCAAAAGTCTAAAGGGTTTCTAGATCTACCTGAAGCAAATCTTGTTGGTGGCAGGGCACCTGATCAAAAACCTGAGTGGATTCCTACCTTGTTAGTAGAAGAGTGGACGTACCCAAGTTGTTTGGGGAACCACTATAAATTCCCTTATGTCGTCTGGTTGTTTGATTTATTACTTGTGATGTTGGCTGTGATTAGTTTTAACTAGGTTTACTAGTTGCTGTTTAGGATCCCAAGCCTTAACTGTAATTACAGTTGGCTGTCTCTTGTGCACAACACTTGTGTTAGTCTTTAGGGTTACTTCTCAAATATCTATAACCTTCATTCCGCAATTAACTCCAAGGGAGTTGAGTAGACAGTCAACTTTGCTAGTGCAATTTTTGATTACTCTATTCCCCCCCCCCCCCCTCTAGAGTAGTATCTATCCCTTTTCTTTCACCCAGGAATAGTGATTTTGAATTGATGGGCTTTTCAGACACAGAAAATGCAGGATGTAAAGAAGATAAGAAAAGCACATCAGGCTCATGTCAATTTCTTGGGAGGAGGTTGGTGTCATGGAGCAGCAAAAGGCAAACTTGTGTAGCAATATCCACAGCTGAATCTGAGTACATTTCAGCTGGTGGTTGTTGTGCACAATTGCTTTGGATTAAGCATTAGTTACAAGATTACAATTTATAGCTAAGTAAAATTCCTTTATTTTGTGATTCTACTAGTGTTATTTCTATTACAAACAATTCTGTGTCACATAGTAGAACAAAACATATTGAAATTAGATATCATTTTATCAGAGAACATGTAAAAAATGAAGATATTAGCTAAGAATTTGTTCAAACAAGTAAACAAATTGCTGATATTTTTACTAAGCCATTGGAAGAAGAGAAATTTAATTTCTTCAAATTTGAACTTGGAATGTTGAATCTTGAGTAAAACCATTATAAAATAAGTATAAAACGGTCAGTAATTAAGTCCACTCATTTAGATTTCAAGGGTAAACTTCATAAGTGTCTAGAATCTACACTTACGAAAATCAAAATTTTGACTAGTAAGTGTCGAGATGCCAGAAAGTGTGTCGACACTATAGATAGTAGTGTGTTGAGATACGTGAAAGTGTGTCGACACAGGATAACTTTAAGTGTCGAGACACAAAAGTAGGTGTCAAGACATACGGGTGTCGAGACTCTAAGGTTTATGTGTGGATAGACATAATCCTTGTGTCGACACATCTTGACAAACAACATATTCATGTGTCGACACTAGGTATTTACCCAAAAATCCGGAATAGACTAAATACAGCGCGCCTTTTCATCTTCTGCGATAACTACTATAAATAGGGTGTGAAAGAAGTTATCGTCTACACTTACCTGAAATCCTAAGAGATTGATCCCTGAGTGTCGAGACCTAGAACTACGTTAGTCGACACATATTTATCCTTAATTTCTCTTAATTCCAATGGCTCCCAAGATCGACGACAACATCAATAAAGGTTATGAACTTATGCACCACAAATTTGTCTCAGCGCAAGATGAAATTAGGAATGTCAACAACCTAATCAATAAGGTAGGTCTAGAATATCTACTCTCAGAAACATCAAAGATCTAGAAATGTGAAGTTTCAGAGTTCTTCTCAAATGCTGTACTGGATTCAAAATTAGCAAAAATAAAATCTAAGGTAAATGGAGCAAAGGTGAAAGTCACAACCAGGAAACTAGCAAAGTTGTTCCAAATACCAAAAATCGATCAGGAAGATGTAGTAGACACCACCAGGACTATTGAAGCATTGGTGTGGTGTGGTGTGGATTGTCTCCAACCACTAAGGTAGGAAGCACTCTTGCAAGGAAAGGGATGAATACCCAAGGGGAATTTCTGTCTGAAGTGATAGGGAAAGTACTGCTCTATAGGGCAGGGGCACGTGATAGAATTTCTACTTCAATGTTTGAACTGATGTCCAGAGTGATATTCAAAGTTAAGACAAATTGGAGTAAGGTTGTTTTTGAGAAAATAGCAAACAGTATCTATGAGCCTAACATGGCCAGAATTGTAAGTCTATACCTAGTCTAAGTTATACCAGACAGTCTAAATCATAAGCTTGGATCAAAAATCAACCACATGAGAAGGATGGATATGAGGATTCTATCAAGATGGGATAGAGTTTTGACAAAGGAAGCACCTGAAACTGACAAGAAGAAAGAGAAAAAGAAGAAGACTGTAGTTGTGGATGATGATTCTTCAAGTGATTCAGGTGAACAAGAAAGTTCAAGATTTGAGAAACAAAATGAAGCAATTACTGAGAAATCTTCAAGGCCCTCACCTGGAACTGGTGATCAGGTGGAGGGGGATAATATATAAGAGTTAGATCAAGTTGAGGGGGAGAACCTCAATGATTTGCCTAATATTGATATAGATACTGTACATACAATAAAAATGGAAGTAGTACAAGATCTTAAACAAGAAAAGACTGATAGAGAACATAAGGATACAGTCTCTAAGGAGACTATGGAAGAAATTTCTTTAAATAAGGAAGCTGACATCCAGGGGGAGATAGCTTCAACTTCAGTGAACCAAGTTCCTGATGCTGAAGATCAGCAAGATGGAGGTCACTTAGAAGACATCAATATTGATAAAGAAGATGCAAGGGTTGAGGGAGATTTGGCCCAAAATACTGACAAAGGCAAAGAGACAACATCAGTTGAATAAGTAGGTTCTTCTGAATCTGAGGAAGAAGAAGCCTCCCTGCTGAAGAAAAGGAAATTATCTGAAATGAAAAAGATAAGTAGGAGCTATAAAAGGATTATTCAGCCTGAACCAACTCCAGCTCCTCCAGTGGACTCAAGCTCACTACTAGTTCAAATGCAGATTATGTTAGACCAACAGAGAAATAAACTTGAGCAATATGTAGATGAAAGGAATAAGGAGCTGCAGTTTTAACTGGCTCAGGACAAAGTCTATTAGATTTGAAGTGAGTCTTCTAAAGACAGACATGCCAGAATTCTTCCAGAGGGGAGCAAATGTTGTAGTGTATATTGCAAAACAGCAACAAGAAGCAAAGAAAACTGAAGATGACATGATTGTCAAACAAGGCTATGTCCTTGAGAATCAAAGAATCTTGGATGAAAATATGACTGTCATGCATACTGAAACTTTGGTCAAGCTGACTATGCAGACTACTGCTTTAGAAAACAAAATAGTTGTTGCCACAAAGGAGATGGAAACTCAGCTAACAACTCACTCAGTCTCACTGATAACAGATATCAAAGATTCTGTCAAAGGTTTGGATAATAATTTACTGAAGGTAAAAAACACTATCACCTCAAGAATAAATTATCTAAATGGTCAAGTAAGGTTTCATAAGAATTGATGTAGGTCACTATCCGCCAACGAGACTACTAAAGCGTTCTAACGCGCGTGATGTCTAACACCCACGACGATAACCCCACAAAAACTAAAACGCAGCGCACTATTATGCAAACAAACAAGTAACCAACACGGTAGCCACACCGTCGGAAAGATCGGACAAGCGGCTAAAGGCCGTTATCCTTTCTAGCAAAAGGGACCCACCCGGTCCGGACGAGCGATGTTGTACCAAAGAAGATCTACCCGAAAACACGATCGAGAAACGGTAGATCTCCCCCAACAAAAAGAGGCGGGGTTCGCCAAACCCTTTTCGGAAATAAAGCGTAGTGATGTTGCAACACTTGAAGCAAAACCCACGAAAAATAATGATTCGCAAGCAACGCTAAAATCTTTCCAGCCGCTAGAAAAATCAAGAGGGAATCTCACAGAAGTGGAGAGAATCGTTACCCAAGTCGGAATGGATGATTCCGACTGTTTTACCAAGGGATCACTCGCCCGCGGTTCCGCCGGAGTTGTGCCGGATGGAGAAAGAGATTTCGCCATCGCCGCGTCACGCCGTCACCAAGTTCCTCGGAGCAAGGAAGACTCCACCTCCACCCAAAGGGGGTGGTCGGCCAAGATGGGTGGGAGAGGGTGGTCAGCCAATCGGGATGTGGGAGGGTAGTCGGATAAGGAGCGGCTTGTGAGGAGGGGGTGGTGTTGAGGATGTAGATAGGGAGAGGGGAGAAAGGGATGAGGAGGAGGCGGCTTTTAGGAATGGAGAGAGGGGGCAGCCGAAGTAGTGAGGGGGAAGAGGGAGAGAGTAAGGGCGTCTAAGAGGAGGAGAAAAAGAGAGATAGGGTTAGGGTTTTCAAAATTCTTCTTCAATACTTCAAAAGGAAACATCCTATGCCTATATATAGGCTTACAACCAACATCCGGCTATTAGCAGCCCAAAATGAAAAATAAAGCTAATAGTGTTTGCTTTGTTTTAAACTTAAAGAGACTAATAAAATGCCTAAACAAGTGGCACAATAAATACGATAAATAAAATGACATAAATAAAAGGATTAGACGGGCTTGAGCCGAGGGCGGAGATCATAACGTCTCCCCGAGTGGGCACCATGGCGACGCGAGTCCTTTGTTGGAGACGAGGGAGGGTCTTCAGCAAGCTGTGGTTCGTCGTCTCCACCAATCCTCCCCCCTTAAAAGGACTCATCACCGAGGAGTTGTCCTGCAGATATCGTCATAGAAGAGCATCATCCAAGAGCGCGACCTCAGATTCCGGGAGCCAAGAGTCATCCGAGGCGGGCCGACCACGCCAACGAACCAAGAAATGTCGCACGTCTCCATCCGGAGTGGGAAGTACATCATCCTGTAGAATCCTGTCGGGCAAGAAAGCTGTCCTGGCAAACCTGGGAAAAGCATTAGGCAGTAATGGGGGAAAATCTAATTCATCAACATACGGCGTACCTCCTTTGGAGACCAACGGAACGAGGGATCCCGTACCCCACTCAGTCTTACGCCCAAGAGAATCTGTAGTAGATGTAAACGGGGAGGAAGATAATTCTAGCGGCGGAGCAATATATGGCGTTAAGTCCGAAACATTAAAAATAGGGGAAATACCCCAATCAGTGGGTAATTCTAAAAGAAATGCATTTTCGCCTAACTGCTTTAAGATCCGAAAAGGACCCGCTCCCCGGTCCGCTAACTTTTTTAAGGTGCCTGTAGGCAACCGTTCAGGGATGAGATGGACCATGACTAAATCGCCCACTTTCAGGGGAGACGCTCGTTTGTGTGTGTTGGCATAAACTTGATAGGACGCATATTGAGCGGTAAGCATTTCATTAATGTGTTTATGTAGGTCATGGATGTGAGAGGCAAAATCTTGTGCGAATTGGCTTGATTTAAAAGATGGGGGTAACGGAATCAAGTCAAGTGGCACCGGGGCCTTATAGCCATGCACAATTTCATTCGGGGACAGACCTGTGGACCTATTTTTGGAATTATTATATGCCAACTGAGCATGTGGAAGGATAAGATCCCATGTACCCTTGTGGTCTCCCACAAGGCAGCGCAGCAGACTACCCAAACTTCTATTTACAACCTTCGTTTGCCCATCCGTCTGCGGATGGTAGACCGAAGAAAATAGGAGCTTGGTGCCCATTATCCTCCACAAAGTTTTCCAAAAATAGCTCGTGAACTTTACGTCCCTATCAGTAACTATCGATTTTGGGACACCGCGGTGACCCACTACCTCCATAAAATAAAGTTGAGCGACATGTGACGCGTCGTTAGTTTTATTGCAAGCGATAAAATAAGCCATCTTGGAAAAATGGTCAACGACAACTAAGATCGAATCGTGACGCCTAAACGTGATCGGAAGGCCTAGAATGAAGTCCATGCTAACGTCTTCCCAAGGCGTCGAAGGGATCGGGAGAGGGGTATAAAGCCCCGCATTCATCTTGTTCCCCTTTGCCAACTGGCGCGCCCGACAACTTCCCACGATTTTACTAACCATGGTCTTAAGGCCGGGCCAATAAAATTTGTCCTCAACTAACGTGATAGTCTTGTCACAGCCAAAATGGCCTCCTAACCCGCCGCTATGCAGTTCCCACACAATGAAGTGACGTAGGGATGAGCTTGGAATACATAGCTTCGAGTGGTTGAAAAGATACCCGTCACGAATGTAAAACGTGGAAATGGTTGTGGGCAGGTTATCCTGAGTGGTGAAATATATGTCCTTAAAATCTGGGCAGTGGACATATTCGTCCTTAATCCTATCAAAGCCCACCACCTTAATTTCTAATGTGGATAGTAATAACGTGACACGACTAAGAGCGTCCGCTACGCGATTGAGGGTACCCTTCAGATGCTTGATGATGAATGTGTACTCCTGAAGATAGGAGACCCATTTAGCATGTCGCGGGCTCACCTTTGACTGCGAATTGATAAATCATAGCGCCTCGTGGTCAGATAGGATGACGAACTCTTTAGGAAGCAAGTAGTGCTGCCAATGTTGGAGGCATCGGATGACCGCGTAAAATTCCCGATCATAGTTAGAATAGTTCAATTTCGAGCCGGCAAGCTTCTCACTGAAGTACCCCAACGGGTGACCTTCTTGGCTCAATACGCCCCCAATCCCCACTCCCGAAGCGTCACACGATAATTCAAAGACCTTGGAGAAATCTGGGAGACGCAAGAGGGGGGCTTCGGACATGCGCACCTTAATTAATTGAAAAGCCTTGGCGGCCGACTTCGTCCAAGTGAACTCACCCTTCTTCATGCACTCGGTTACTGGGGCCATTATGCTACTAAAATCCTTAATAAACCGCCGGTAGAAGGTGGCGAGTCCGTGGAAACTCCGCACATCCCGAATGTTGGCGGGCTCGGGCCAATCCTTTATGGCTTGCACCTTCTTAGGGTCTACATGGATTCCCTTTGAACTAACGATGTAACCGAGGAACTCGACGGATGTCACGTGGAAGGTACATTTTTTATGTTCACGAATAATTTTTCTGATCTTAACGTGGTTAGGATGATTCTTAAATGCGTCTCATGTTCACTCATGGAGGTGCTAAAAATCAGGATGTCATCGAAGTACACCACAATGAATTTCCCCATGTAAGGTTGGAAAACATGGGTCATCATCCTAAAAAACGTGCTGGGCGCATTGGATAGCCCAAACGGCATCACTAACCACTCATAAAGGCCCTCCTTAGATTTAAAGGCGGTCTTCCACTCATCCCCTTCTCTAATTCGGATCTGGTGGTAACCACTCCTAAGATCCAACTTGGAGAAGATCGAGGCACCGGCCAACATATCTAATAAATCGTCGAGACGGGGGATGGGGAATCGGTACTTGACAGAGATTTTGTTTATGGCCCGGCTATCCACACACATCCTCCACGAACCGTCCTTCTTGGGGGCAAGTAAGGCGGGCACGGCGCATGGACTCATGTTATGGCGGATAAATCCCTTTCGCAATAATTCCGAGATCTGGGCTTGTAGTTCTAAATGCGCGGACGGATTGAGGCGATAATGGGGAAGGTTGGGCAGGGAGGAGCCAGGGATGAAATCAATGGCGTGTTGGATGTCCCGCATGGGGGGTAACTCAGACGGTAGCTCGTCCGGATACACATCCACAAATTCTTCTAGGAGCGACTTCAATGTCGGGGGTAAGCGCTCACATATCGCCGCATTGTCCTTGACTTGGAGGCAAACTAAAGCATAAAGAACTCCGTCCATGAAGGTAGCCCGGGTAAGTTCCTTCCTACCAATAAGACCCAACGCTCTCTTCTCGACTAGGATGACGGTGTCCTTGGACGGGGTCGAAGGGTCCTTCGGAGGAGAGGGCTTCAAAACGATGACACGGCCATTAAACTTGAATTCATAAGTGTTAGCCCGACCATAGTGGGTGACGTCGTGGTCAAACAACCAAGGGCGCCCAAGTAAGACGTGACACGCATCCATGGGGATGACATCACACCAAACCGGTTCGGTGTAGGCCTTGATGGTGAGGGGAACTAGACAACGCTTCGCCACGGGGAGGGATGACTTGTTCACCCATGCCACCTTATACGGGTGAGGGTGTGGCTCAGCAACTAGGGACATGCGTTTCACGGCGGCTTCAGAAATGACATTCATGCAACTACCGCTATCTATGATCAGCCTACACCATTTTTCACCGCTCTTGAAATTTAACGTGAAGATATTTGTCCTATTCCATTCGTCTAACGGTCGCGGGGTGGCCAAAATACATCTCATCACCATCATGTGGGATTCGTCATCCATGTCACTCGGCACACCGTCCGACTCACTAAAATCCCCTGCTTCGTAAGTAAGGTCGTCAGACCCGCCCGCGGCATCTAACAAGGCTAGGGGCTTGGGTTTTGTAGGACAATCACTAGCATAGTGTCCTTGAACCCCGCAAGCAAAACAGGTGACGTTCGTCCTGCTGACTCTTCCTATCGGCACTCTTTCCCCAGTTGGACTCCTATTGTTTTTAGCCGTCACCACAATGGATGACGAATCGGAGGACCGATACTTTCCTTTATCCTTATAGCTGGGTGCAGGGGGCGGTCCTAAGATGGATTTGCCCTTCTGGAAAGGACGTGACTTTCCCTTAAGCACATTGTGTTTTTCGATATCTAACGCAGCGTTGAAAGTCACGTGTAAGTCTGTGTGGCCGTATCGCAATAACTTCCCTTGGATATCGGGGTTGAGGCCCTTATGGAACCTGGATAGGGTGACCTCGGGCATCTCCTTCACATCACAACGGACCATCATATCCTTGAGCAAGCTCATGTACTCAGAAACCGACCTCGCCCCTTGCTTAAGGATAGCCAAATCATCGAACATCTGTGTTCGATGGTACGCGAGAACGTATTGCTCGGTCAACCTAGCCTTCATATCTTCCCAACCGATGGGCCTTGCACCATTCTCTACTCGCAAGCGCCTCTCTTCGTTCAGCCAAAAGATCTTGGCTCGCCCTAATAATTTCATTCTCGCCACACGCACCTTGTCCGCATCGTTGAGAGCGTACCATTCGAAGTAACACTCGATTTCCATGACCCAGTCCTGGAAGACTTGGGGGTCTCCCAATCCATCATAGGATGGCGGCTTAGCTCGGACAGCCCGAGTAAGATCAAACTCGTAAGGTGCTCGAGGAGCATGCTCATTAGGAGGGTGGGGGTAAGGATTGTGATTTTCTCCCGCCCGTTGGTGCGGAGGTGGATTACCAGGTGCCCCTTGTTGTAATCCCATAGCGTGAATAGCCTCCCGAATAGCCGTCATCTGCTCCGTGAAATCCTTACGGAGCTCCTCAATCTCCGTGAGGGCACGACCCTCATGCCGGTCATCATCCATATTGGAATACGACGGAGGATATTCCGTACCGAGCCTAGTGCGCATGCACAAGTGAAGAAAACAGACTTAGACAGACCACAGAAGGATTTAATCCCGCTAGACAATTTACCAAAAATAAATTTTTTTTGATTTTCTTACTATAAATAAAATGAGGGTTATTAAAAAAAAAATTGGATTTTTTTGCTGAAAAATAATAAATCTACACCGCTATTCGCAGACCAGGGAAAATTTTTTTTTGTGATTTTTTTTGACTCCAAACGTGCAAACAGAAGTGCGGGCTAACGTGCAAAAATAACAGGGGGGTGTCAATTAAAAAACTGACATGAACCTCCCTCTGATACCAAATTGATGTAGGCCACTATCTGCCAACGAGACTACAAAAGCGTTCTAACGCGCGTGACGTCTAACACCCATGACGACAACCCCACAAAAACTAAAACGCAGCGCACTATTATGCAAACAAACAAGTAACCAACACAGTAGCCACACCGTCGGAAAGATCGGACAAGCGGCTAAAGGCCGTTATCCTTTCTAGCAAAAGGGACCCACCCGGTCCGGACGAGCGATGTTGTACCAAAGAAGATCTACACGAAAACACGATCGAGAAACGGTAGATCTCCCCCAACAAAAAGAGGCGGGGTTCGCCAAACCCTTTTCGGAAATAAAGCGTAGTGATGTTGCAACACTTGAAGCAAAACCCACGAAAAATAACGATTCGCAAGCAACGCTAAAATCTTTCCAGCCGCTAGAAAAATCAAGAGGGAATCTCACGGAAGTGGAGAGAATCGTTACCCAAGTCAAAATGGATGATTCCGACTGTTTTACCAAGGGATCACTCGCCCGCGGTTCCGCCGGAGTTGTGCCAGATGGAGAAAGAGATTCCGCCGTCGCCGCGTCACGCCGTCACCAAGTTCCTCGGAGCAAGGAAGACTCCACCTCCACCCAAAGGGGGTGGTCGGCCAAGATGGGTGGGAGAGGGTGGTCGGCCGATCGGGATGTGGGAGGGTAGTCGGATAAGGAGCGGCTTGTGAGGAGGGGGTGGTGTTGAGGATGTAGATAGGGAGAGGGGAGAAAGGGATGAGGAGGAGGCGGCTTTTGGGAATGGAGAGAGGGGGCGGCCGAAGTAGTGAGGGGGAAGAGGGAGAGAGTAGGGGCGGCTAAGAGGAGGAGAAAAAGAGAGATAGGCTTAGGGTTTTCAAAATTCTTCTTCAATACTTCAAAAGGAAACATCCTATGCCTATATATAGGCTTACAACCAACATCTGGCTATTAGCAGCCCAAAATGAAAAATAAAGCTAATAGTGTTTGCTTTGTTTTAAACTTAAAGAGACTAATAAAATGCCTAAACAAATGGCACAATAAATACGATAAATAAAATGACATAAATAAAAGGATTAGATGGGCTTGAGCCGAGGGCGGAGATCATAACGTCGCCCCGAGTGGGCACCATGGAGACGCGAGTCCTTTGTTGGAGACAAGGGAGGGTCTTCAGCAAGCTGTGGTTCGTCGTCTCCACCAAGAATGACCTCAGAGATCCCTATAAATTCTTTGTGTGTAGTGTGTTGTGGATTTCTCTTGCTTGTGTTGTGTTCTGAATTCAATAACTACAGAAATTGTTAAGTGATAAAGAGTTGCAAAAGTATTTTTAAAAAGTCACATATTCACCCCTCCCCTCTAGGTGATTATCTACCCATAGGATTATCATTCAAGTGGTATCAGAAGAAGGTTGTTCAAGAAAGACCTAACAGTCTGAAAAAGATCCAAAGGGTATTAGGAAAATTTCAGATCTATGCCTTCTGAATATCATAGAGAACTCAGCTATATAAAACCGCCACTACTAAAAAACAGACTTTAGCCACGACAGATTTCCGTGGCTAAAAATCAAAAATCGTGGCTAATAACTATTAGCTACGGCCTATCCACGGCAAATGGCCGTGGGCAATGCGAGCGTGACTAATAGTATTAGCCATGTCGAATCCGTGGCTAATAAGTTATTAGCCACGGTTCAATTGTCGTGGCTAAAAGTTTCTCATTTGTCACGGTTCAATTGTCGTGGCTAAAGGGCCTGTAATAAACCTAACATAAAAAATATTTGGCCGCCCTCCGCCGCCGCCGCCGCCCGGCCGCCGCCGCCCGGCCAACGCCGCCCGGCCAACACCGCCCGACCGGCCGCCGCCGCCCGGCCGCCGCCGCCCGGCCGCCACCGCCCGGCCGCCGCCGCCGCCCGACCGCCGCCCGACCGCCGCCGCCGCCACCCCGATTTCATTTCAAATAATAATTTTGAATGGCCTATATAAACCCCAAATCCAGCTTTTTATTGGCGGTGTGGGACTAAAAAAACCAGACTTTTTGCCACGGATTAGGCTTCCGTGGCTAATACTAGATTATTAGCAATGAAACAGGCAAACCGTGGCAAAAAGTCAGGTTATTTGCCACGGATTAGTCATCTGTGGCTAATACTAGCATATTAGCCACGAAATAGAAACCGTGGCTAATACTTCAGTATTAGCCACGGTTTTTCGCCGTGGCAAAAAAAACCGTGGCTAAAAGCCATTTTTTTAGTAGTGCGCCTATATGTACTAAGGATAACTTGCTATATGGAAAGAGGGAGTGAGATTGTTTATGGAAGCCTCAGATCCAAGAATCTTTGTCACTGTAAAAGAAGGACCATATGTACCAATAAAAACATCTGTCTTAGATATAAATGTTCAAACCTCTAAGAAACTATCATAAATGGCAAAGGATGAGGTGGTACTTGCCACCATGGACAAAAGAGCACAAAATATAATAGTTAGTGCAATAGACAATTCAACCTTTCAAAATCTTGTGCACTGTAATACATCCAAGGAGATGTGAGGTTCTCTCATTATATACAAGGAAGGTACAGAAGAAGTAAGAGATGACAAAAAATCTCTCCTCAATAGCAGTATGAGGCTTTCAGACAAAGAAAGACTGATTTTATAGAACTGTACTATGGAAAGTTCTTTAGAATAGTAAATGACTTAAGAAACCATGACCGAAATTTCTCAAATTATGTACTGAAAGACAAATTCTTGAGATCCCTAAATAAAGAATAGGACATCAAGATTTGTGTTATAAGAGAAATTGGGAATCTAAGAAATATGTTATCCCAAGACTTGTATGGGAAGCTTATGTCACATGAGCTTCAACTAAATTCTAGAAAAGCTGAAGCAGAATCTGCCAAAAGTTCAACTCAGACTAAATCTATGGCCTTCAAATCAGATACATTTAAGAAAGCTAGAAGAGAAATCTCATCATCACCCAAAAGGGATGAAGATGCAGATAGCACTAGAGTCTGTTCTTCATCAGAAGAATTATCAGATGATGAATTGACTTTGTTTACCAGACAATTCAAGAAAATGCTAAGAAGAAGGAAGCAGTGGAATAAAAAGAAACCTTCTGGATCAAGCTCCAGTAAAAGCAAAGACAATCACAGAGACAAATCTATGGTCAGGTATGATTCTCATTAGAATAAACAATTTAAGACTGATATTATTTGCTTTTGCTGTAACAGTCCTAGGCATATCATAGCTGACTGTCCAATAAAAAGGAAGAAGAACAAAAAGTCTAAAGAAAAGAAGTTCTATAAAAATAAGAAATCAGAGAAGGGTCTGATGGCAAAGAAGTCAAAGACCTTATCTGATAGTGATACTGATTCAACTGAATCAGAAGAATAACTTGATGGATTGTTCTCCTATGAAGAAGAATTTATCAGAAAGTCTATAAACAAAGGGAAAAACTCCATAACTTCATCACACAATGGTGATTCTGAAGAAGATATGGAGATCAATTTAATGGCACTATATGATGATCCAGAAATGGAAGCTCTTGACTGTTAGGAAACTCAGGTAATCTATGATAATTCAACATGTTCTAAAACTTCTGTATATGAGACTGGGGATGAGCTAGACACGTGTGACTCAAAGTTTGATTCACATGAGAATAACTCTGTAACTGAACTACAGCAGCTCACAGTTAAATTTGGAAAGCTATTAGAAGCCCTAATAAGTAGCAAGAAGCCTGTCAAGGAACAAGCTGTAGATATAGTATCACTAAAAGGTTTTGAGTATCATTATAAGATGGATACTCAAAAAATTGGTCTTCAAAGTTCTAAGTTGGCAATGCTGACTAAGATCATTGATGATCAAATCTTATCGCTGAAGCAGAAGGATGCAACTATTCAGGAGCTGGAACTCAAACTCCTAAATGAGAAAAGATTAGTACAATAATTTTCTAAACCTAAAACTGTATTACCAATTATTGATATCTTCTTAGGAACACCTGGAAGTGGTCTTTGGTATATTAAATCCAAGAGGACAAGAGGCAAAAAAACTAGCAGGACAAAAGGGTCTAGTCATTCCATAGACTGTGTTTCAGACTAAGCGAAGAGAAATCCAAAATTATAAACTAGCTGGACCAAGTTCATATGTGAATAGGAAAGCTATTCATAATGTGCCTGCTCCAAGGAGGATAGTTGTAACTTAGAGACAAAACAACTTGTTTGCTCCCAGTAAAAATACAACTAACAAGTGTGCTGATTCTTGTCCTAAGGAATGTCAGCACAAAGTTCCTTTTGTTTCTCACAAGAGGAGGTACAACATGTATGATTGTTGGTGTTGTGGAAAGGTAGGACACTTTGTCTTGGACTGTTGGTTTAATTACACTGTGTCTAATATTTAGAAAAGATATCCAGTTAAGAAACTCATTAGTGGTTATAATGGAGTCACAACTAACAAGAACCTAGAACCCAAAACAACTTGGGTTCCTAAGGAAAAATAAATTCTTATTTTGCAGGAATGTCCAAGCACCAGAGATAGACCAATCTAGTACTTGGATAGTAGGTGTTCCAAACACATGACTAAAATAAGAAGGAATTTGAGGGAATTTTTCCCCATGAAGAATGAACTAAAGGTGATCTTTGGTGGAGTTGACAAAAGAATAACCAAAGGTTATGGTAAGATCACAAATGGCTTAGTCACTCTCACTAAAGTAGCTTATATGGAAGGGTTGCAACACAACCTTATATACATAAGCTAACTTTGTGATCTTGGCTATGACATTTCAATTCACAAAGATGAGTGCCTAATAAAGAAGTCAAGTGACCTAGAGGTCATCTTGACAGGCACTAGATGTGGGAATATATATTGTTTGAATTTTATTTATTTAAAGTCAGACTCATCCTTATGTCTAGTTGCAAATGAGAAAGCCTCACATTTTGTCAAATGGCACACGAAGCTAGCTCATTTGAACTACAAGGCCATAGGCAAACTTTTGAGTAAAGAGCTTGTTAGGAATGGCCCTAACATTAAATGCTCTAAGGAGAGCATATGCTTAGCATGCCAAAAAGATAAGCAAACCAAAGCTCCATTCAAAAGTATTGAATGCAAAGACTCAGTGAGGTGTTTATACCTCTTACATATGGACTTGTTTAGTCCTATGCCAGTTCATAGTTTAGGAAGGAGAGTCTACACCTATGTAATTGTTGATGACTATTCCAGATTCACTTGAGTTTTCCTCTTAAGAAAAAAGTCGGAAACCCCTGATGTCTTCAAGACTTTTGTCAAACAAATTCAGAATGAATTGAATAGCTCTGTGGTCATAATTAGAAGTGATCATGGAACTGAGTTTTTATTTGATTATATGGAAAAGTTTTGTGAAGAACTGGGGATTCAACAAGAGTTTTCCTCACCAAGAACACCCCAGCAGAATGGGATTACTGATGACTAGTTTTAGTCATCATTTTTTGGTTTAGTTTAGCATAAAAACTTTCTAAATTTAATTATATTTTTTATGAATTTTATGCTTGATATGTTGTATTTAAAGTTTAATGTCTATTTATGTTATGATATAAAATATAACTAATGTTATACTTTATTTCATGTTCTTTTGTAGGTTCAAAGCTTAAGGTGCAACCCGAGCACGCCATGCTGTCAATGATGTTACCCGAGCCAAGATGTTGGTGCAGCCTGACCCTATTCAAGTGCAGCCCAAGCCTCCTTCAAGTCCAACCCGAGCATACCACAAGTAGCCCTTGAAGCAGCCCACACAACCCGAGCCCCTACATTAAGCAACCCACAAAATCTCTCCAATCATGCATGGCCGACCCCTTTATCTCAAGTCCATCATGCATGGCTAGCCTCCATACTCTCTCTCCCCTCCTTTATTACGCATTATCCCCCTTTTATTTTCTATTTTTTCTATTTTTATTTCCTTAAATAAAATGCATTGAACCTTGTACTCTCTCTCCACCTCATTAATTTCATTCATGCATTTCTCCAACCATGCATGGCCACCCCCCCACCCCCCCCCCACCCCTCGTGCCCCTTCATCTCCACCTCCCTCTAGAACCTTCCCCCTCACCTATATAAGGAGCACTTGTCTCAAGCTTTTGAAGGTTGGCCATTGGAGAGAAAGTATAGTGCTAGTGCAAGAGAGTTTTCTTCTTCTTTGGATTATTGTTGTTAAGTTCTTCTTTTCATTATTGTAATCTTTTTCTTAGTAGTATAATATTGTCGTTTTATTATTATTGTGTACCTCTTTTTATCTATCAATGAAAATGAATTTCCTTTACCTTATTGTGATTTCGTTCTTAAATATGCGTAGCTAATTTTCTTTAGCATTCGATCATGAGGATCCATGAAATGTGAAAGTTAGGTGATAAGATCTAACAGCCTCTAGAGGGGGGGTGAATAGAGTAAGTTCAAATAAATTGATATATTTAAAACCTTTAGATTTACTTAGTGTAGGTAGTGAGTGATGCAAACAGATAAATATATTTAAAGTAAAATCACACAGCACACAAGCAAGAAGAAAAGCAATCCACAGAAGACACAAGGAAATTTATAGTGGTTCCCCAAACTTGGGTAGTCCACTCTTCTATCACCCCTTGATAGGAATCCACTGCAGGATGCTTGATCAGGTGTCCTGGGCACCACCAGATTTTTTGATAAGGTGTCTTGCCACCACTGATTTTGACAAGGTCTCAGCTAACCAAAAGGTAACTTTTGAAGGGAGTTAAAACCCTGTACAGAAGAGGTAAGGTAAGAAGGGTTGAGTTTGCTTCTCTGTCAACAATCAGAGAGAAGCTAGTGGATGTAGATGTTGTCAAAGCTCCCCCTGAGATATAGAAGTTCAGGTAGAAGAAGCTTTGCACAAGGGTGACAGGCTCTTCACTGCTTGTCCTTCTTCAGCAATAGATGACTCAGAAACTGAGTGTTTGATGTCTGAAGGTAGAAAGCAAATTGAGAAGAGTTGAATGCAGAGGCAGAAGAGGTTTCAGAGAATGTTGATCAAGATGTTTCTCTGAGTGTAGTTCTTCTCTGTAAATTCTCTGCAGACCGATTTCTTGAGAGAGAGATGAAGATAGATGTTCTCTGTGTTATCAGAATGAATGTTCTTCCTGTTCTCCTTGTCTCTCTCGAATAGATCTCTGAGTAATGGGATTATTACTTTTTTTTTGATTGATAGCCGTTGGCAGGGCATTTAATGTATTCCATAACTGTCCATGCCTAGAAGGAAAGCCTTAATTGATTTCCATTGAAAATTCCTTGAGATATGGAGCAATTAAGTCTTGAAACGGCCAGGGGATCTCTTGCAATAACTGCTTGAAAAATCTCTCATTTGAATTTCAAATGTCGACAGACGGGAGAACTTAAAACGTCAAACTCATCCTGAAGCGTCGATCTGAGCTCGACTGACCGTCGATCAGAGAGTAAAATTGAAGCAGAGAGATACACGCCAAAACGTCGAGCAGAACTCGACGTTACGTCGAACTGAGAACGACGCTGCGTCGAGCTGCGATCGACTGTGCGTCGAGCAGCGGTCGACTATGCGTCGAGCTGAGGACGACTCTACGTCGAGCTGGGGTCGACTCTCCGTCGAGCTGAGCAGAACTAAATCTCAAATAACCTAAGTTCTAAACTCACACTCAATGACCTATGCTATACAATTAGGTCAACATCCTTAGCATAGTTATCCTGACCCAAATATAAAAAGGGTGTTCCAACAAAATGTGATGAGATTCTTCTTTACTTCTTACTTTTATTTTTGTTAAATTTATTCTCGATCATTCTTTGATTTTTCTCGTGTCGACTCCGTATTTCCGGTATACGGAAGTAGGCAATTTGATCTCATTTCATAGTAGTCGAGAGACTCGTTGATTTGAAAGATCACTCAAAGAAGGAAGGAGTTGCACGCAATCCTAGAGATAGGACGACGTAAATCCTCCGGATTGGATTCAAATCCAATAGTGTGGTTCACTTCGATAATGCAACTTTAGTCCTTTTGATTTGCAAAGATATTTCGGTCAAAACGTCTAGAAGTTAGGAGATTTAATGCTCTAGCAAGATTATTTCTTATTTTCAGATCCGCCACGGTCGAGAATGATTTGCAATTATAAAACTTTATTTGTATCCTTCTTATCTCTTTTCATGGTGAATCATTGATCGAATGCTATCTTTTGAATCTAAAGTTTTCGTTTTAATATTATCTTTGGTTTAATTTAAAATTCTCAAAACACCCAACAATCGTACGACAGGAAAATAGTAGGAGCGTGAGTAATAGTAATTGACAACCCCGAGTTTTTAATACGACCTTGGTACTGCAATTCGATAGGTACACTTGCCTGTTCAGATTGATAGTCATTCAATTCACCAATTACTGAGAGGAAGAATATGACTCTCACTGAAACAGTAAGAACCATGTTGAGTGATTCTTCACTTACAGAATACTTCTGGGCTGAAGCTATTAACACAGCATGTAATGTTCTTAATAAAGCTTTAGTCAACAAAAGATTGAATAAAATTCCTTATGAACTTATGAAGGGCCAAAAACCAAACTTGACCTATTTCAAAATCTTTGGATGTATATGTTATGTCCTAAATAATGGAAAAACATATATATCCAAGTTTGCTGAGAAGTCCTATGGTGGCATATTTGTTGGTTATGGTGACCACAGTAAGGCCTATAGGATCTACAACTTGAGGGATCAAGTTGTGGAGGATTCTATTCATGTTGTATTTGATGAAAGTTCTATGTTTTATAATGATAAGCCAGGTTCATCAAGCACAACAGGTGAAGACTTCAAGCTAAACGAGCTGACTATAGAAGATATTATTCCAGCAAGACAGAATGTGCAAGATGGAGTCAATATATTTAAGGAAGTACTTGCACAGGAACAACAAGAAGAAGAAACTCAGCATGATGCAGGTGGTCTAGGAGAAGAAGTCACATTACTTGTTGCTATCAGACATCTAAAGGATCATCCAAGGGAAATGATTATAGGAGATGCTACACAGGGTGTGACCACAAGAAGAAAACATCACAATACTGTGATGTACTCAAGTTTTTCTTTCTCAAACAAAACCAAAGAAATTTGAAGAAGCTAATGTGGATCCATTTTGGATAAGTGCAATGCAAGAAAAATTGAACCAGTTCAAGAGATACAATGTCTGGAAGCTTGTTCCAAGACCAGATGACTGTAATATCATAGGAACCAAATGGATATATAGAAATAAACTGGATGAGAATGGTGTTATAGTAAGAAACAAAGCTAGTCCGGTTGCAAAGGGATATAAACAAGAAGAGGGGATAGACTTTGATCAAACCTTTACACCAGTGGCTAGATTGGAGGCTATAAGATTCTTCCTAGCATATGCAGCCTACAAAAGTTTCAAATTTTACCAAATGGATGTGAAGTCAGCCTTCCTAAATGGTAACCTTAAAGAAAGAGTATATGTTGAGCAACCCTCAGGTTTTGCTGATTCTACGAAACCTACTCATATTTATTTGCTTTTAAGAGCTCTCTATGGTTTAAAATAAGCCCCAAGGGCTTGGTATGAGACTCTGTCTAAGTTCCTTCTGGAGAATAAATTCTCTAGAGGGAAAATAGACAAAACATTATTGCTAAGGGAAGTCAAAGGCAAGACCATCCTAATACAAATATATGTTGATGACATTATATTTGGATCTACTGATGAGTCACTTGGCACTAAGTTTGCTAAATTAATGCAAGGAAAGTTTGAGATGAGTAGCATGGGTGAACTCAAGTTTTTCTTGGGTCTCCAAGTTAAGCAAACTTTAGATGGACTTTTCATTAGTCAGTCTAAGTTCACTAAAGAGTTAATCAAGAAGTTTGGTATGGAAACAACCACTTCAATGAGAACTCTCATGGGGTCTAGTATGTCTTTAGACAAGGATGGTGCTGGGAAGCCAGTTGATATCACCATGTATAGGGGCATAGATGGATCACTGCTCTATCTAATAGCTAGTAGACCAGATATAATGTATGCCACTTATGTATGTGCCAGGTATCAAGCATGCCCTAAGGAATCTCACTATACGACACTATTGATTTTATAACTATATCATTGAATTGGGGTGTGAAAATTTTGGTTGCACTATGTTTCATATGTGTTATCATTTGTGTTGCTTCATATATTGTTCAGCACTGTTGATTTTATAACTATATCATCATATTTTGGTATCATGTTGTATATCATTGAATTGGGGTTATGACTTCTCCAAATATGGGGAGATTGTTGGGTACATTGGACACGATGTACTTGATTTGAAGAAGCCCTTTCAACTCATTGATATACACATATTTGTATTTGATGTATATTTAAGTTTATATTTGCAAGTTGCCTATTTTATATTGATTGGATAGGTGGACACAAGAAGCTGACTGGATTTTGAATAAAAATTGTCTAAGTACAAAAAACATCAAGTGGAGTCAGCAAAGTGCTGAGTGAAGTCAGCATAGTCTACATTCAGCAACATGTAGTGCAAAAAAATGGCTAAGTATAAAAGTGTTGACACACTTCAACTGTGTTGACAACTTTGCAGAAGTTGTGTCGAGACAAGCCGATTAACTCGACACATAGAAGATACAAGACAGCTGTGTCGAGACAAGTCAGTCGTCAAGACACCTTGAAGACTAAGTCAGCATACTTGACACTATAAAGCTTAAAGCAGTTGTATCGAGACAATAAAACTGTCTCGATACAAAGAAGACAAGAGATTTTACTAAGTAATATTGTGTCGAGACAAATCAACTATCTCGACACAATGAAGAATTAAAGCATTGATTTTCCGACATAAGGCAGACAGTTGTGTCGAGATAACCCAACATTCTCGAAAAAAGGCAGAATAAAAGATGTCGACATAGATAACGCTTGTGTCAAGAAAAGTCAACTGTCTCGACACTCTCAAGTTTCATATGAAAATTCTTTCAAGTAGAATTTTGTCGAGACTGTAAGATATCTCGACACAAGTATCGAGACACTTTGGACATCTCGACACTTATGTTTCAGAAAATGTGGAGAGTCAGCACAGAAGTGTTAAGATAAGTTAGAACTGTCACATCAGCTACATGAATAAGATATTTTAACAGAAATAGTCTGAGGAAGGATTTGCAGTATGATGTCAGACTATGATGTCATCATTCAGTTACCAGCCATCCATGAAGGCTATAAATAGAGGGGTTGTTTACATCAACAGAAAAAAGACAAAATCGATAAAGCAAACAAAAATTCTCATTCTTATTACAATCCCGGGGAGGAGGAGGAAGACGAAGGTCTTCAAGAAAGTCTCTAGATCCTTTCACCAAGTTAATCTGAAGATTAAGGTGGATCTGATCTACAATCTCTTCAAGGAAATCAAGCTGATCAACATCAAAAAGATTGCAGATGCAGAGAAGCAACTTTTCAGCAAGTCAATTTATCAATAAGAAATCCTTTGCTATTGATTTGAAGAATCTATGCTAATAGATAAGTCAGACTATAGAATTTCTATTTTATGAAGATTATTGTTTATATTTTCACATCATAATTTTGTAAGATCTCCTTGAGATCTGAGTGGATAGGAGATCTTATCTCTGAGTTGTAAGCCTAACTTATAAAGGCTGAGGTAGGGTTCCTGAGGGACCTTAGGTAGGTGGTTTTGGGTGAATCACTGAGTTGTAAGCCTAATTTATAAAGGCTGAGGTAGGGTTCTTGAGGAACCTGAGGTAGGAGACTGGGAGAATCTTTGAGGTAGGACTTGTTGGTCTGAGTGTAAGTTTCTTAATAGAAACTAAGACTATAGGATCTTAGGATCTGAGTTAAAGAGGAGGAACTATAACCTTATCTAGTACATTGCTAGTGAGAAAGAAGGGGGAAAGTGGATGTACCATAGATAGGAGAACCACTATAAATTCTTTGTATGCAGTGTGTTATGGATTGCTTTTGCTTGTGCTGTGTTCTGAATTCTATAACTACAGAAATAGTTAAGTGATAAATAATTGCAAAAGTATTTTAAAAAATTCACCTATTCACCCCCCTCTAGGTGATTATCTACCAATAGGATTATCATTCAGTGGTGATCTCTCATGGACTGCTAATGCTGTGGATGAGCAGATCCTCAACTCGGTAGTGCCTAGACTAGTACCCTATGGCAGAGCAGGTGAGCTTGGATAGAGCATCAGCTCTAGTGTTCTTCTCCCAAGAAATATGAAGAATCTGGTGGGACTTGAATTTCCTTAGAGAGACCTTGCCAGCTGAAGGTACTACATAAGTAACTCATTATTAGCTTTATAATCTCCCTCAATCTACAAAACTAGAAGCTTAGAGTCAATGTTGATGATTAGGTTCTTCACTCTGTAGTCAATGGCTAAGCAAAGGTCGATGACTAGGGCCTCATATTCTACGACGTTGTTTGTGTTTGGGAACTTCAACATGAGCCCATACTCAAGAGTGTCCCCTTCGGGACTTGTTAGTAGCAGGACTGTGCCTGCCTCTTTAGCTCTGAGGCTCCGTCGTCGTACAAAATCCATTGTGCTAGTATTATGCTGTCTAAGTTGGGCGCATCCTCTAGTGGGATTGTGGATTCCACTATGAAGTCTGTACAGACATGAGATTTTATGATGGGTCTTGGTAGGAATTGGATGTCGAATTCACCCAGTTCCACGACTTATTTAACTAGCCTTCTCGATAATTATGGCTTTTGTAGGATTGCTTAGAGTCGCTGTTGCGTGAGTACTTTGATGGTGTGAGCCTGGAAGTATGATCGTAGCTTTCTTGTAGAGAATACTAAGGCCAAAGCCATTTTTTCCTGTCATGGGAAACCTTCTCCCGAAGTCGGAGAGAACTTTTCTGAGGTAATAGGCTAGGAGCTGGATCCTTCCTTCATCCTTGACTAGGACCGAGCTAAGTGTTTGCGGCGAAATGAGCAAGTATAGGAAAAGGGATTTTCGTATGGTGGGCTTGTAGAGTAGTTGGGGAGTGGCTAGGTACTTCTTAAGTTGTTTGAAGGCGGCATGTGACTCATTTGTCCACTAAAAACTAGCATGATGTACTCTGTGGAGTGATTTGAAAAAGGGGAGGTACTTATCCCCTATTTGAGCCAATAAACGGGAGAGTGTAGTTATCCTTCCATTGAGACATTGAGAGTGTGAGGGGGAAAAATATCTTCTAATGCCTTAATCTTCTTAGGGTTGGCCTCAATCCCACACTGAGTTACCAAAATGCCTAGAAATTTTCCCACAATTACCCCGAACGCTCACTTAATTGGAAGGAATTAGGAACAGTTGAAAACAATAGAGAAGCTAGAAACACTTGTCAAGGTCTTCAAGGTGGCGGCCACACTTGACGCTTTTCACTAGCATGTCATCGACATATACTTTCATAGATTGTCCAATAAGATCTTTGAACACATGGTTAATCAGCCTTTGGTAGGTAGCTCCAACATTCTTTAGTTCGAACGACATCACTTTGTAGCAGTACACTCCTTTATTCGTACAAAAGGTGGTGTGTTCCTCATCCTCTGGGATCATCTGGATCTGGTTGTATCTAGAGTATGCATCCATGAAGCTGAGGAGTTTGTACTCGGTTGTTGCGTCTACAAGCAGGTCGATGTGGGGGAGCATGAAGATGTAATTTGGACAGGCTTGGTTGAGATTGTTGTAGTTGACACGCATCTACCACTTTCCCGAAGCCATCTTGACCATGACCACGTAATTGGTGTATGCTACCTTTCGAATGAACTATGCAGCTAAGAGCTTGTGGACCTCCTCTTCTATGCCCTAGAGCTACTTGGGTGTGAAGTTGCGCTTCTTCTTAACTACATGTCTGCATGTAGGGTTAATGTTCAACAATTGCATAATGACTCACAGATCCACTCCCGGCATGTCGTTAGGACTCCATACGAATATGTACTAGTTCGCGTGTTAGAAGCTCATGTACTCCTCCCGCTCTTCCGTGAATAAGAACAACCTGATCCACACTATACGAGCAGAGTCCCCTGCGTGGGAAGGCCTTAACTAGGCCCTCTACTGGCATCGCCCGCTGCATCGCGACTTCATCCTGTAGATCAAAATTATCATTGTGATGAGTTACAACCCGTAGGAGTTAAGTATGATTTAGATAGCAAATCTACGCTATCGCATGATTTCCCCGGATAATGCTTATATCGTCGGGTGTCAAGAACTTTATTGCTAAATGTGGGTTGGAGGGAATCGCTCCTAACATAGCTTACAAAGGCCGACCAAAGATATTAGTGTAGGCGGGGTTGCATTCCATGACCATGAACTACACGAGGTGGGTCGCTTGCCGTGCAAACTCCTCCAAGGTTTTTGGGAGAAAAATTATTCCCTGCACGGGACTGGCCGGTTGTTGAATGCGCAGAAGAATCTGCTTGTTGGGCAAAGAGATTCCTCGCGGATCATCATGCTCCGAAATGCAGACCTAAAAAGTACATCGACCAAGATTCTTTTCTCCTTGAGAATCCTCTTAAATCTTCGGCAGGGTTCCACAATGCCCACACTGATGTAGAGGGGGTATCAATGCAGCTTGTGTACTCCTACCAGGTCCTCATCCCCGAAACAAATGGTATTATCTTGTCTTCTTATTTTTGTTAAGGTGTTACTCCTCGTGCTTAGTGATGGCAAAAACTTGGTCGTCCAAGGCAGAGGATCCCGCAATAATTTCATCCTTCATGTCTGTAAGCATGCCCCATGTACCTCATGGTGCTTTTCTAGTAGAAATCGCGGTGCGGGTTAAGAGTCAAGTCTTTCCTGTATTGTTATTGTCGGTAGGGAGCTCTTACAAGCTTTTTCCTCTAGGATTCTTTAGAGCCTTTGGGAACATATTCCTGCAGACAGCGCCGAACTATTCCGGGTCACCTGATTTTTCCCCGGTTCGGAGAATTGGACCGCCTAAGCTCGGATCTGTACCAGGTGTGCAAACATTCAATGAAAAATAGCAGCAAGTGACAAGAGTCATCTGTAGACATAAAAAACTCGAAAAGAGTGAAAAATCACGTGGTCGGATCTGTGCTGGGCCAAATTCCACTATTTTGTTGAGTTTACAAGAGTTTGATTTTCCTCGGAGGATGACAGGCCATCTCTCTATTACAAAGATTTGAATACAACAACAATAGAAAAATAAACTATGTTCACAATGCTCAGACAAGAGAGTCTAATGAAGCGCTCTACTGCGCCATCCTATGGGGACAAAAATTGGTTGTCCTTATAGCATTGTGTGTTGAGCACTAAACGGCCTAGGGAGAGAGCGTGGAATAATTTTAGCCCCACGTCCTCATCGAAAAACCTCATAACTCTCTCAAACCTTTGGAGTTTTTTGTCTTCATATGAGGGACTGGGGCCCTTTTCTAGTTTTCTAGAAGGTTATGTTGGTAATTGTGCTAGGACAGATTTTAAGGTGGCGAATGGCGTTGCTCCGTTACGGTCACCTAAATCGCCAATTTTCATGAAATGACGAAAGTTACCCTGGGCGACTTGGGCGTCTCGAGTAAGTTAGCTGAAGGTGGCGGTGGATGACAGCGACCAAAGGTGGAGGAGACGACCAGCGGTAGAGGCGTCCACTGCTGCGCGCGCACGCGGCACATGCTAGCACGCACAGGCCTCACGTGCATGCATGCGTGATGGCCTTGAGTGCCTGAAGTTTGCGCATGCTAGCACACGCAGGCCACACACATGGGTTGATCGCTCACGCGCGGGTGCGCTGCTCATGTGTGAGCACCATTTGAGCGGGCATGTGGGTGGCTTTGCCCTTTTTTATGGTGCTTCTAGGTCTCTGGGCATGCACAGCTTTATGCGCACGAGTCGTATGTTCAGGTTGCTTCCCCTCCATGTCCTTGGTCGAAATCTTCTCGATTTGACTTGGAAAATTCAAGGGGAATCCCATCAATTTAAATTCGTTCAGAAATAGTGAATTAGAATTTTGATTTGAATTTAGATTCGAGCATTGATTTGCATTCGTAAAACTTTGATCGAACGACCAGAATCATCTTTATAGATTAAGATTCATTTTTTTTTTCAAACTTTAATCCAAATCCGGATCAATTCCGAGTTATGTTTGTAAAAAAATTCGAGTTCCTAAGAACACTCAACTGGCCAAGAGATAAAACCACTAGCAATGGAAAAGGAGAAACAACGTCAACTTGTATTAACTTTAAATGCAGATATAATGGCGAGGTATTACAACTCGCGAGACATAATTTCACATGGTATTGGACAAAGCACGCAAAACTTCAAGCCATAACCATAGTGATCGCGGAACTCCCTTTAAAACATAGAGGTTGCACCTTTGGTTGCTTATTGAGCGGCTGAAGGTCATTGAAAGAGAAGATCTCATGACCTGGTCGCTTAACTGTTGCTACTGGCAGCGGTAAGACTTACCGTCGCGTGCTAGCCGTCTATTCGGCAACTGCTGCCCACAAATTTCACTGAAGTTACCTCCACTCGTTGGCCGCCTTACCACTAGCGCTAGTAGCTGAACTCACAGTTGTTGATCGTGAAAGGTTAACTGCAACCTTACCTATATGGTGCTCTTTATATATGATAGGGGTATGGACCCCTATTTTTATGATGGGGGAGCTTTCAGAATCTTGACTTACCGCGCCGAGGTAGCTCACTTCAATTTCAACACTCCCCCTTGAAAATGAGAACAAGGAGCAACAACAAGCAGTCCCCGCAATCGCTCAAATGGCCCATTCAAAAGAGGTTTCATGTAGATGTCAACAACATTATTCTTGCTCTACAAATACTCTACAATCAGAGATCCATCCAGCACCTTCTCTCGAGCAATGTGGTGCTATGTCTCAATATGTTTTGTCTGCGCCAGACAAATCGGAGAATTAACCAGCTTTAATGAACACTCATTATCACCGCGAAACAAGGTAGGTCCTAGTTTCCTCATGGATGTCCTCCTCTAACTTGTGCAGCTTTGTTCATTGTCAACAAAGTAGGAAATGGACAATGAATCCTTCTTTTTGTTACACCACGAGACAGCTGCTGACCTGCATATGAAGACGTACGTAGATGTTGACTTTCGTCATCTACATCTCCATCATAATCAACATCCATGAATCCGTGCAATGAGAAGTCAGTGTCCTTCTCATAGAACAACCCCATGTCCGAGGTTGACTTCATGTACTTCAGTATTCTCTTTGCTGCCTCCAGATGAGGCTTCCTAGGCTCCTGCATGTATCTACTTACTCGGTCGATGACCAAAGAGATGTCCGACCTCGTAATCATCAAGTATATCAAACTCACCATCAGTGCCCAGAATACCATATGATCCGAAAAAACCCTAAAAATTGATAAAAAGCTACAACCGCTCAGTTGATATGAACAAGTTCAGGAGTGCTTGCGTTGGTTTTACACTTGCGGAACACTATTTCAATGAAGTCGAAGGGATTATTTGTGAGGTGGATTCTGTTAATGCATGTGTAAGGATTAATTGCATCCTATTGTGGATCTACACTGGAGATACCAAGACGTGTTTTGCTACGCTGTTAAAGGATTCCCCAAAGTGGTGATCTCTCTTGTTGATCGGGATGCAAATGATGTCGTCGACCACGTTATTATCTGAGACTATGTTATGTTGACTTTCCTTATATATATAATAGGCCCATGTGTACCACCCTTCATGGAAGAACCCTTCTTTCATCCCGCGGAAGTTTCAAACCAACTTTGAGAGGAGTTGAGCTAATTTTTCTTTCCTTCATGTTGAATCTCTCTACGATCCACTTCACATAATTCTTTTGGGACACAAGCACACAACTCATCTTTATCTCCACGTCTAAACCTAGGAAATGGTATATTTCACCTAGATCCTTCATCTCAAACTGAATTGATAGTGAAAGGAGACCTACACCTTATTCTAGATATTTTTCATACACAGCACAATATGCAGAAAATAAAGCAGCAAAAGTAAAGGAAATAAAAACACATAAGACACAGAAAATATAGTGGTTCCCCTCAACTGGGTACATCCACTCTTCTACCACCCCTGGTAGGAATCCACTAGCAGGAATAGTTGATCAGGTGTCCTGGGCACCAATGGGTTTTTGATAAGGTGCCCCACACCATAAGGTTTTTGATCAGGTGCCCTCACACCAAAGGGTTTTTGATCAGGTGCCCTCACACCAAAGGGTTTTTGATAAGGTGCCCTAACACCAACACTTAACTTTTGAAGGGAGTTATAACCCTGTACAAGGTGGGAAAAAGAGTAAAACAAAAAAGGGTGAAAGGTGTTCTTCTCTCTCTCTGGCTCTGAGAGAAGACTAGTGGATTCTTGATTGTCAAAGCTCCCCCTGAAGTTTGGAGTTGGTTCAGGATGAAGAAACTTTGTTCTTGGGGTGTGGTAGGTCTTCTAGTTGCAGATAAATCTGAAGATTCAGATTGCTTGTTGCTCTTGAAGCCTGTATGAGACTGAAGGAGGAGACTCCTTCTTCTTCTTGCTGTGAACAAAAGGCTCTCTGATGAGGATTGATGAGAGCTGTTGTGTTGTTCTTGTATACATGAAAATATGTTGTTGTCCTGTGTGTATCTCGTGTGTCCTTTTTTTTACTGAAAGCCGGAATGCACATATATATAATGAATTGATTCAAATTCTCAAATCTTGTGAGTATTATTTTATTCCATTCTCGGAACTCATGACAACTATTCAGCCTTTAATCCTTTTCCTTTCCCATAGTGACTTTGCATTGATAGCTGGCAACGGCTCTTTGGTTGAATGCTGACATAAATGTCAGGGAATCTGACCGTTGAAGAGTACTTTAGCTTTTATCAAATCCTTGGCAAATCGTCGACCTGAGATGGACGATCGTCGACCTGGGTTCGACGATGCGTCGAGCTGGGTTCAGAGATCGTCGACCTGACTTGGCTGTTCTTCAATTCTTTGGTGATCGACGAGCTGAGTTCAAGGCTTGAGTCGTCGAGCTCACTTTATTGTAGAATCGTTGAGCTGACTTTGTTTAGATATATTTGAACGTCGAGCTGAGTTGGCCTGCAGATCGTCGATCTGAGTTCGACGTTCGTCGAACTCAGTTCAACTATCTTTGAACGCAGTTTGATCATTGCCTGATTCTTTTTGTAATCTTTAGTCAGATCCATGCTCTCTTTGATGAAGTGTATCCTTGCCCAAATCCACAACCGGGGTTGTTCCAACAATCTCCCCCTATTTGGGTTAGGGTACACTTCATACTTTTATGAATGTTTTGTAAAGTTTGGCCCTGTTCTTGATCATCTCTTCATGTTGGAAATTTTGAGTCTGTAATCCTGCAAAACAGAAAACAGATCAAGTGCAAAGGGAACAAGAAGAGATGCAGTTTTTGCTTTTGTGCATGAACAAAAATGAATGAAGCAAATCTTGAAGAAGAAAAGAGTGAGGGCAGAGAGGATATGCAGAGGAATGCAATTTAATGAGCACAGCACTCATTAGGATTATCTGAAAAAGATTTTGAAGAAAATTTTTAAAATCAGAAAGGCACTGTCTGATAATTCCCTTCCTATAGAATCACTTTATCACAAATAAAAACTTCAACACGGTGTGATGATCCACTGGATCAAGTCTGTGTTGAGTTTTAGTGTAGATAATTTTGTGAAAAATCTGTAAGGATGTAGAATTATCTTACTATGCCTCTTTGAGATCTAAGATTCATCAAAAAGGAAAATTTTCAGACCATAAATGTAATGAGGTTTTATTGGTTTATTAAATAAATTTTTCAAAAAATATTTCATGTATGTTTGAAAAATTTGAGAAAACTTTTGAAAAACAAAATCAATGTTGTTGAATTTTCTTAATATTTCTCTTGAAGGTTTTCTTATTGTTTCCTTAAAATGAGTGTGGTCTGCATGTGGATTGATGACGAATGGGAGTAGGCTTTTAAGGAAATTCATATTTTCTTTAGGTTTAGTTGCATCCAAGTTAGAAAGTGATTTAGGATATTTTGAAATGTAGTTAGTATGGGATATCACCTGATATTTTCTAAGTTCTGATTCAGGCTTTTCCTTGTTGTTTGATGCATTTATGGCCTTTAAGCAGAAGGCTACTTCATCAGCAACATCTTCTTCATCACTTAAATAAGATGAATCATATTGTGGTTCATCTGTGTTTGATTTTGGTGAAGATTCAGATGCTGATTCTTCTTTACTTGATTCTGCAACCATCTTGATGAGGGATTGCCATAGCTCCTTGGCTGTGGTGCAGTGCATCAGATTTTCAAAGATGTCATCTGGCATGGATTGTGCCAAGATGTTCATTGCTCTAGCATCAGCATCCTTAAGTAACTTTTGTGCATCTTTGTTTGATGCTGTGGGTGCTATAGGACCTGTCATTATAACATCAAAAATGCTTTCATCAAATAACTTCATATAACATTTTATCTTTGACTGCCATAGTGCAAATGTATTGAGGTTGCACATAGGAAGTTCTGCCATGAGTGAAAAAAAAATTCTAGAATGAAGTAAGATCTGTTGGATCTTTTTGGTTCAGGTGTTAGCCTGTGGTTTTAACCAACCTCCCTCTGATACCAATTGAAAGGAGACCTACACCTTATTCTAGATATTTTTCATACACAGCACAATATGCAGAAAATAAAGCAGCAAAAGTAAAGGAAATAAAAACACATAAGACACAGAAAATATAGTGGTTCCCCAAAACTGGGTACATCCACTCTTCTACCACCCTTGGTAGGAATCCACTCAGGACTGAGTTGATCAGGTGTCCTGACACCAATGAGCTTTTGATAAGGTGCTCAAAAACCAAAGCTAGATTTTTTGATAAGGTGTCTTGCCACCACTGAGTTTTGACAAGGCTCTCAGAACCAGACAGAACTTTTGAAGGGAGTTCAAGAACCCTTTTACAGCAGAAAAAGAAAAAGTAAAAGTTGAGTTTGTCTTCTCTGTTCTCAGTCAAATGAGAGAAGCACAAGTGGATTGAAGATGTCAAAGCTCCCCCTGAGATGTAGAGAGGTTCAGGCAGAGAAGCTTTGCAGAAGGGTGATAGGTCTTCAGAACTTTGATCTCCAGCAAAAGATTGTGATGAGATGTCTGGAGATGATGAGATTGTAAACACTTTGCAGTCAGTAAGAAGAATTTTGAAGTTGCAGTTCTGTTATTCTTCTGCTATCAGTATTCTCTATTCTATATTTTTCTCTTCTTGTCAATCTGTGTATATGTTCTCTCTGAGAGGCAGAAGAGATGAATAATAATTTCTAAGATTCTCTTGTCCAAAGGTAACCGTTGGTCAGTCATAAATGTTTTCCATAAATGGTCTTGTCTTTTAGAGGAAAGTCCAGCAAACATTCTCTGAATAATTCCTTGAAACTTGTTCCAAACGGCTGGGAGATCTTCTGTCATAAATGCTGATAATATTCAAAAACATTCCAAAGAACAGCAGCATTTGAAATCCTGAAAGCGTCGATCTCTCCAAAGAGAACGTCGATCTGAGCTCGAAGATCGTCGAACTGAGCTCATCGACCTGAGAAACAGCTGAAGGAGGCATCGTCGAACTGAGCTAGACGATAGTCGAGGAGAGCTCGACGATTAAGCAAAAGCTTAGCTAAAAGCAGATAGTCGATCTGAGCTCGAAGATCGTCGACCGGAGCTCGACGATTTGTTGAAGTTGAGCTCAGAGAGCGTCGAACTGAGTTCGACGATAATTGCTTTAGACTTAGCTCTTCATCCTTGATCTTGGAGTGGTCTTGGGGGCAGCTTCAAAACTAAGTTCTAGACCCTAGACTCATTCTAATGTTGACCTTCTCAACTATACAACTAGGTCAACTAGGATCCTAAGACAAGCATAGTGATCCTTATCCAAATTAGTAATAGGGTGTTCCAACAGATAGCTCTGCCCTAAGCTTTGTCACATCTCCATCATCATTCTCTGTCACAATTATATCGTCGACATACGTCAATACCAACACTTAGAGATCCCACTTCTTCATCACAAACAAACTCGAGTATAATTCAGATGCATAGTACCCGCAGAACTGTAGGTATTCCGCAATCTTCCCGACTAGGCTCGAGGCACCTACTTCAATCCATAAAGGGACTTCTTCAACTTGCAAGTATGTCCTGGATTAGTATGAGATATGTATTCTGCTGGTTGCACCATAAAGTTGTTATTGTCAATCAATCCCTAAAGAAAACAACTCTTCACGTCATGTCAAATCTTCCATCCTTGGCATATATGCCTCCAAGGAAATCACCATCCACACAGATGTCATCTTCGCCACTGGACTGAATGTCTCCTCATAGTCATCTCTGTACTGTTGTGTGAAATCATGAGCAATAAGGCGATCCTTGTACCGCTATATGATTTTGTCTGCATTCTTCTTCAACTTATACACTCATTTGCAAGTGCCATGTGTGACGTCATCTGCCTTGGATAAGTGGTCTCAAGTCTCATTTTTCTTGAGAGCTGTCATCTTTTCATTCATACATTATCCTACTACTTCACTCCAATGACATTCTCAAAACATAACGGCTCCTGCTCGTCCAAAAGTCCTGTAAAGAAACATGAACACATGTTTATCATGTTTCCATCTTTGTACTAAGCTGGTTGCACAATGGTCATCTTTGACCTACGCAAAGACGGACCACTCCACCATTTTCGTTGTTATCTCAGCATCAACTCTCTCGTCAGAGTTACTAGGGACATTGCTCCCCTGCATCGGGAACCTGAAGCACCCGAACTTGAGCTTGACAAAGTAAGAGCTCCTGGAGATACAAGCATCTCAACTAGAAAGTCATCAATGACTTCCTTCCTTCTTCCTTCTTCTCTGCTCGCTTACAGCTCTACAGTAGAACCTCTCTGGTATGATGTCAGTTTGTCGAATACCACATCCCGCAAAATAATGAACCGCCTTATCTATGAATCCATGTGCTCTCATCGCTTCTTCTGCTCGTTGTACCCAATGAAGACACACTTATGTGTCTTTGCGTCCAGCTTGGTTCTGAGAGCATCCAGGATATGCAAAAAACAAGTTGATTCAAACAGCCGAAAATATTTCACACTCGATTTCTCCCTGAACATCAGCTTAAGAGGAGACTTCTTGTTAACATAACACAACGACATCTTGTTGATGACATTAGTAGCACAAGAAAGGTTTTGAAAACCGGACCGGACATCGAACCGGCGGAGGGAGAGGTTCAAGGTTGAACCGGTCCAACCGGTTTAACCGGGGTCGAACCGTTAAATACATACATACAAATATATATATTATAAAAATAATAATTAACACAATATTAAAAATTTGCATATAAATTATTAAATTTTTATGACTATATTATGATACATATGAAAATGATGTATACATTATCACTATATTAGTATACTTTCAAAGCTTTGTCTGGCGCAACGTTTTTCCTCTATTCAGTTTGGACAAAAACACCGCCGTAATAAAATGGATGTTTGACATGACAGTGGTTAAAATCACAATGAAAATCAAGAAAATAAAACTAATTTTGACTTTTAAAGATAAAAGTTGATGAAGTTTTTTAGAAAAGATTGGGTGATAAAAATTGACATTTCATAACCACCGCGTTTATGACCGCCATCGTCGTGCCAAAGGGAGCCTAAATATATTGTACATTTTAATTATTAAAAGATAATTTAATAATTTATTATAATAATATATCTAGGAAATATTTAATTTATATTCATATAGTTTTATTTTATGAATACATTAATATTTATATTAATATAAAAATATACAATTTAAAACAAAAAGAACTAAGTGGTCAAGTGGTTCGTCTCTTCTTGAATTTGAAACTGGCGTGGGTTCGCGAGACCCCACAGTCTCGAATTTGCTGTAGTTAAATTTTTGGGCTTCGGCCCGCCCGGTTACCCTAAAATCCGCCCGGTTCCCGGCCCGCCGGTCCACCCGCCCGGTTCTGCGGTTCCCAAGCGGTCCGCGATTGGAGGCGGTTTAATACCTGGACTGGATCGACAGTGTGTCCGGTCCGCGGTTGGACCGGCCGGTCCGGTCCGATTTTCAAAAGCTTGAGCACAAGTCATTCTCTCCGCCCATAAGATTTTGGGTATGCCTTTGACATGTAGTCAACTCACACAACTCCGAGGAATTCATCGATCTTTAAAGAGTTCTTAAATTTAATATATCCTACTCTTAGAGAAGTGACACATATCGTAATCGGATAGGCTTGCCCATAAAAACCGGGTCCGGGCCCGGCCCGGTAAAAGCCCGGCTAGGCCCGGGCTAGGCCTGCCCTGGGCCCAGGCCGGGCCATGGGACCTATCAAGGCCCCATATCCTGACATTTGCCCGGTCCGATACCCGGGCCGGGCCGGGCAAAGCCTGGTTTATAGGCCCGGGCTCAGCCCGGATCCAGGCCGGGCAAGGCCCGGTTTCTGGGCCCGGGCTATGCCCGGCCCCTTATTTCATTAAGTAAACCAACGGCTCCAAGAGTCGTTGGTTCCTCCAACGGCTCATAGAGTCGTTGGCTGAGCATGCTGCCAGCCCTATAATAGGGTTGGCAGCATGTTATTAGCATATATTAATATATATTATATATATTATATATTTTATATTTTATATTTTATATAATATAATATTATATATTATATAATTTAATAATTTAATTTATTAAATTAATAAAAAAAATTAAATTTTTTTTAAAAATCCTATAAAACCCACCCCCCACCCCCACTCCCCCACACCCCCCCCACTCCCAACTCCAAGTCCCACCCCTCCCACCCTAATTTTTTTATGTCGACAATTCGACATCAACAATGGCGTCTTCATCATCACCGATCGCGCACGAAGTGGTGGAGCACAAGCATACGGCGCCGGTTTGGACATATTTCGACAAAGTGAAAGTCGGCTCCGAGCATAAGGCGAAGTGCAAACAGTGCTCGAAATTGCTTACTCTGAGTGGCAACTCGACGCTCGCAAGACACATTAAGTCTTGCACTGCCAAACTAGCTCCTCCCGAGTCAAGTCAGACGCAATTATCCCAGTAATTCGTAAACAACAGCGACGAGATTTTAAAAAATTCGTAAACGCTCAAGGTCAAAATTTTTTGAAACCTTTATTTGACATATCAATTAGATGGAACTCGACATTTACAATGCTAAAACGAGCGATTCGTCAAAAAACACTACTAATGGAATTTTATACTATGTTAAATCAACATGAATTAAGCGAGTTCGATTGGGCTGTTTTAGAAAATTATATGGATTTATTAGAAGTTTTTTATACGTGAACAAATTCTCTATCTGGCGTATATTATCCTACTAGCACGCTAGTTATTGAAAATGTTATTAATATTTCCCAAAAATTAGACTATTTTAAGTAACACGCTGGATGGAACCAATTAATAGAAATAATGGAAAACAAATTTTAAAAATATTATAGAGATATCTCAGTAATATTTTCATGCGTCGCTGCTTTGAATTCTCTTTTTGGCGTAGACGGCGTAGAAAATTTTATAGAAGAAATAAATAATAACTTAGGCGTAAATCTTAGTGATTCGGATTTGGATAATCTTAGTATTTTAAATTTTAACACTGTTTTTACTGAATGTTATAATTATTATGATAATTTATACGGATCGCGGCCCCGAGAGGATGTGTCGCAACCAAAACACGCGATAATTTTAAAAATAAAATGTTAGAGTTAGCTTCTCGGAAAAAAGCGCGCACCATATCTAGTAATTTAAATGAATTAGGCTTGTATACAAAAACCCAGTTTTGTGATTTTATGAGTACGGACTAACTAGAAAATTTCGATATTTTAAAATGGTGGAAAGGTAAAGTAAATACCTATCCTATTATGGCCTACATGGCCCGAGATTTATTAACGATCCAAGCTAGCACGGTAGCTTTGGAGTCTGATTTTTCTCTTAGTGGCAGAGTTTTGAACGAGCGAAGAAGTCGCCTAAGCGAAGAATCGCTTGAAATCTGTATATGCTACAAGGATCATTTGGATTCGATCACGAGGAAGCAGCATATTTCATCGATCAAGAATAGCTCGTCGGACATGGAAGATGAGATGGACCCTAAACCTAAATTAAAGCTTAAAGTCAAGATAACGAGACGAATTTTTAAAATTTTGTAATTTTTGTAATTTTGTAATACTTTAAATGTTAGGTTTTTGCCTCCATTAACTCCCCAACACCGTACCAAACCTCGGGGCGTGCAAGGAAATTTTTCGGGGCGAATTTCTGCAATTTTCAAATTCTGGCCGAGAAGTTGCAACCTCGAAAAAGCAGGTTGCAAGCTCGCGAGTTCTGACTTTTATTCAGAATTCTGAACCGGATTTTTTTATTTGGTTTAATTATTAAATCTATAAATATACGGTTCTTTCCCCTGTTTTCCTGCGCTCAACCCTAGCCGTCTCCTCCCCTGTACCCCCCCCCCCCCTTCTCATTGGCCTCTCTCTCTCTCTCTCTTTGCCTCTCGCTGAAGGAGGACCGCCGCCGTCGCTGCTCCGACCGCCGCCGCCGCTGCTTTGAAGAGCCGCCGCCGCTGCTTTTGAGAGCCGCCGCCGCCGCTATTTTGGAAGAGAGCGTCACCGCTGTGCCGGGTTTTGAAAGGGGTTGCTGCTTGCTGCAGTTTTTTGAGGAAGACGTCGTCGTCGTAGAGACGCCATCGGAGTTTGGGTTGCCGTCGTGCTTGGCCGTGAGGAACTTCCTCTTTCTTCGGCCGTTTTGCCGCAAGGTATCCGGGAGTCACTTTTTATCTCATTTTGTATATGGGTATTTTATCCCCATTTGTAACACTGTGTACTTTGTATTGAATGAGATTGTGACTGTCATTTCCGCCCGTGGACGTACCCATTCGGGGGGAACCACGTTATTTTTGGTGTTCTTCTTGTGCTTTTGTGTTTTCTATTATTATTACTTGTGCCAGCATCAGGTATTCTGCACTTCAGCACCGCTTCGAATCCCAACAAGTGGTATCAGAGGCAGGTTGCGGGCTGACACTTTTGTTTAAAGGACGAGTTGTTTCCGATCTCGAGTGTACACTTGGGTGCGGTAGTTTACGACCGTTGGTCCGCTGGCTATCCCCTTAGTTGTGCACTGCTGAGGTCGCCAACTCAAGTTTTGTGTTTCGTGCAGTTTCTGCGTTCCGTTCTCGATGGCTTCGTCTATTCCTGGTGTTGTGGCCAAGTTTGACGGGAAACAAAACTTTGGTCTATGACAGGTCAAAGTTCGCGCACTACTTATAAAAGAAGGCTTACACCGTGCCCTACTGGGCAAGACCAGTAAGGATGTTGAGGTTTCTGATCGTATGTGGGAGGACATGGATCTCAAAACGTTGTCCACCATACATCTTTGCTTACATGATGACGTGCTTTATGGAGTTCTTTCAGAGATGACTGCCTCTGGCATTTGGGCAAAGTTGGAGAGTACCTACATGACAAAGTCTCTCCCCAACCGGATCTACCTCAAGCAGCAGCTATACAAGTTTAGCATGAAGGAGGAATCCTCTATTCATGACCACCTGAACAGTTTCAACATACTGTTATCGGAGTGTCTCAGCATGGATATTCAGGTGGATGAAGAGGACAAAGCAATGATCCTTTTGAACTCTCTTCCAAAGCTCTATGAGAGCATGATTACTACCCTTACCTACAGTAAGGACGTCTTGGACTTGGAAGAAGTGACTGCGGCCCTACTCTCAGATGACATCCGGAAGCGGTCTTCAGGTTCTCATGTTACTGAAGACTCCGTTCTATACTCTCGGGGTCATTCTGGTTCTGATAGAGGGGGCAAGTCTAAGTCAAAGGGCATCTCAGATTTATACTGCAAGAAGAAGGGTCATGTGATCAAGGACTGTTGGAAGCTTCAGAACAAAGAAAAAGGGAAGAGCACTGGTGATGAAAAGGGGAAGTCTGACATATCCCTGTGCTTTGAGGATGTGGGGGACAACCTCATCTAGGTCATCATTCTCTCTGCTCTTCTACTTTCCGTTTATATGTTCGTGCTTCCTATTCCGTTTGTTCCCTATGTTGTTTGCTTTCCTTTCCCTCATTATGTTCATGTTATTCCTGTTATCTTTCTTATAACCTCTCTTTGGGTTATTTAATCCGTCATTACTCCGTTGTATGAATGCTTTTATTTCACCTTAGTACCTAATGTAACGACCCCATCCTTTACTTGACGTATAATAGAAGGTCCGGCCGGGCCCCACACTATATGCCACAAACAGACGGTGAGGTCACAGGATAATACCAAACCAACCACGAATCCTAACTCAGAGCATTCTAGCGGAAGCTTTAAGTAATAATTTGAACTCTAACTAGGAATGTCCAATATATAAACCACCTTTATATATATAACGGAATGTACCCAAATACATAGAGTTTGGCCTTAAGGCCTTACAGTTCCTCTTTTTACAACATGATTTACAAACCTCGGCGCGCAGGCCGGCCATATATGAGTAAAAACAAAAACATTCTCTTAGCCTTCAAGGGCTAGCCACAGCAGCAGCAGCAACAGCAGTAGGGCTTCAGCCCTTCACTTACCACTTGGCTCGCCAGCACCTGCACGGGAACAATCCACCCAACCGGTGGCAAACAATGCAACGGTCAGCATTCAGCTGACCCAATTATAACAATCTTACCCCTTTCTCGGGGCATTAGCATTCTTTCCCTGCAAAGCATGGCATCATATAGCAACTATGTGCGCGCAGGCACATTCAAGCCATCACAACTATCGGCCACACAGCCCGACAGTCCGTGCACTCAGGGCACATTTTCGGTGTACCGGAATACCAGGGTCAACACCACCGTCTACACGGTATTTGAGCATTCTAGTCTTTCCGGCGCGCGGGCCTAAGACTCTCATTAGGCCCTCCAACAAAACCTATAACCAGGCTTCCAAGTCGGACGGACCTAACGCAGGTACGGATCAGCCACCCCCCCCGTTGCTCAAGTCGCCGTGCCACCTCGAATACGGAAGTATCCATGGCTATTTATAGGCGCGGGTCGGTTTCACCTTTCCTGTTCGGCAATCTGCCTTTTCACCGGGTTGCAGCCCAACGGCTCAACCGCTCATAAAGTGGCAACGCACGGCCACAAGAGTTGCATCCAACCCTCTTCATTTCCTGGACATCGTCCAGTACTTCCTGCCGCACCAAGCAACAGGTAGGAACAAGGCATCACAAGCCATAATCACGGAGCCTTCTCCGATATGCAAACAAGCATCACCAATCCAGACCACGTCCAGATGGGCTTCACACAGCATGCCTAGAGCCGTACTCCAATTCCGGCCTCTAACAAGGGGGACTTCACATATCTACCCCAAGGGACACCACAACCCACCGCACACTCGCGGGGAAGGGTTTTCCCTATGCAATGCAAAAAAGAAGGACTTCACATGTCCAAGAAGGGAGATCGTTACCCTTGTCGATCTCTTGGGAGCCATCGAAAACTAGCCGGTGAGAAAGAACCGCAGCAGCCTCGCCTTCACAACGCCGGCTTCGGATCACGAATCGGACCACGGGAACTCCGCCGGTGGCTTGATCTCCTCCTCCTTCTTCTTCCTCCTCTCTCTTTCTCTCTTCCTTAAGCAAAATGAAGAATGAATCTTCATCAATCCTTCACGAAGTTAATCCAGCCAGGAATCACCTGAGCCCTTGGATCCAAAGAGAGAAATCTGAACGGCCACGATTTGCCCAAAAACCCATTTTTTGGCTGACACGGCCTGTGACACGCCCGTGTCACAGGCCGTGTACCCTTAAGCGGCACACGCGGTATTGAACCGACTGAACAACACGGCCATCGACACGCCCGTGTCGAACCTGACACGCCCGTGTCATCCTGAGACACGCCCGTGTCAATCCTGCCTCATCGAGCTGCAACCAGTACACGGGTAGGCACACGGTATCGGACACGCCCGTGTCCGACCTGACACGCCCGTGTTCACTGCCGTATTCAAGGCCGTGTACTTTTCTGACTCGAATAGGCTATTTCGAAATTTAATTGCGCGACACGCCCTGGGACACGCCCGTGTCCATGGCCGTATCCCGGGCTCGACCATCGTCGACTATCGAGCGTCGACCAACCTGAACACGCCCTGGGACACGCCCGTGTCCCAGGCCGTGTATCCCCGACACGCCCTGGGACACGCCCGTGTCCCAGGCCGTGTAAAATTTCCTGTACCTCAAAACTCATTTTGAGTCTTTTGGGTCTTTTTGGGGTGTTACAATCCTCCCCCCCCCCCCCCCCCTTAACAAAATTTCGTCCCGAAATTTGCACGGTAAGGAAACAAGAACCAGCAAAGCTATAACTATGTTATAACAAAAAGTACTCGGTCAACAGTTTATACAAATAACTCGGGAAACTCAGCTCGCATGGTCTGCTCTCGCTCCCATGTTAGCTCTTCACGGCCACAATTGTCCCATCGGACCTTGACCATCCCGATCACTTTGTTCCGCAACTGTTTCTCGGCTCGATCCTCGATCCGAATGGGTCTAACCCTCGTCGTTAGCCCATACTCGACCGGTACCCGATCATTCTCCACTACTTGAGCTGGATCCTTTACCGCCTTACGAAGGACTGAGATGTGAAATACATCATGTAATCCACCCAAGTCTGCTGAAAGTGCTAGTCGATAAGCAGCTTCCCCAATTCGCTCCACCACCTCAAATGGACCAAGATACCTCGGACTTAGCTTTTTCAAACGCCGAATCCTGGACACGCCTTTGAAGGGTTTGATCTTCAAATATACCCAATCACCCACCGCGAATTCCACGTTCCGGTGTTTGGCATTGTAGTACTTTGCTTGACGATCTTGGGCTATCAATAGCCTCTCCCGAATAGAGCGTATGAGCGAGGTAGCTTCTTCGACTTCCTTTTTCCCACTCAGCTTAGATTCGCCTGCTTCTGCCCAAGCTAACGGTGTACGGCATTTCCGACCATATAAAGCTTCAAATGGTGCCATACCAATACTCGCTTGGTAGCTATTATTATAGGCAAATTCGACAAGAAATATATAATCTTCCCATCTCTTACCAAAGTCTAGGGCGCACATGCGGAGCATATCCTCCATTGTCCTGTTGGTTCGTTCAGTCTGGCCATCCGTTTGGGGATGAAAGGCCGTACTAAACGCTAACTTTGTACCCAACATTTGATGAACGAGTCGCCAATCATTCGAAGTGAACCGCCCATCACGGTCACTAACGATGCTCCGAGGAACACCGTGCAGTCGAACAACCTGCTCCACATAAAGCTTGGCCAATGTTTCCACTGAATCGTCTCTTTTGTTTGGAAGGAAGTGCGCCACTTTTGTCAACCGGTCCACAATCACCCAGATTGAATCATGACCGCGTTGAGATCTCGACAACCCATGCACGAAATCCATCGAAATATCATCGAACTTCCACTCCGGAATAGGTAACGACTTCAGGAAACCGCCAGGCTTCTGGCATTCTGCTTTCACCAACGCACAGGTGTTGCATTCAGCCACATAACGTGCGACATCTTTCTTTAATCCGGGCCACCAGAACAGCTTTTTCATATCTCTGTACATCTTTGTGCTCCCTGGGTGAACTGAGTACTTTGCAAAGTGAGCTTCGTACATCAACTCTTCCCTCAATTTACCCACACTCGGGACGCACACTCGACCATTTCTTCTTAACAAACCGTTATCCCAAGAGAATTAGTCATCCGGCCCATCTTTTGCATAGCGCTGGAGGCTTTCATCAAGCTCCGTTGCTCGCCGAACTCGGTTCGTAAGGTCATATTGCACCTCCGTCCAGTTCAAACATGCATCGGTTGACGCACCCTTGTCAACACACGATATCTCCATTGCTTCCAATTCCTGGATTAAACGCTGATCATGCCTCTGCAACCAGCTTGCCCGTACCGGAGTCTTTCGACTCAAAGCATCAGCGACCACATTTCCCTTCCCGGGAGTATAGTGAATCTCGAAGGTGTAGCCCCCGAGGAACTCCATCCATCTTCGTTGTCGCATATTCAGATCCTTCTGATCCAACAAATACTTTAGGCTTTTATGATCTGTATAGATATCCACTTTAACGCCATATAGATAGTGCCGCCACAACTTGAGCGCAAAGATTACCGCCGCCAACTCCAAATCATGGACGGGGTAATTCCGCTCATGCACTTTCAACTGGCGCGAGCCATAAGCAATCACTTTACCAAACTGCAGAAGAACGCAGCCTAAGCCGCTCCCGGAAGCATCACTATAGATCTCATACCCATCGGTACCACATGGCGATGTCAACACAGGCGCCGTGGTTAAACGACTCTTCAAGTCTTCAAAAGCTCGCGCGCACTCCGGCGTCCAAATGAACTTTTGATCTTTTCTCGTCAGCGTGGTCAGAGGTAAAGCAATCCGTGAGAAGTTTTCCACAAACCGTCTATAGTAGCCCGCAAGTCCAAGGAAGCTCCTGACCTCGGCCACTGAAGACATCACTGGCCAATCTCGGATGGCACTTATCTTCAACGGATCCACCGCGATACCCTCTCCGCTTACCACATGGCCTAAAAAGGCTACTGAAGAGAGCCAGAACTCGCACTTTGAGAACTTGGCAAAAAGCTTATTCCTCCGCAGGGTATGCAAGACCAACCGCAAATGGTTTGCGTGATCCTCTTCCGACTGAGAATACACTAAGATGTCATCGATAAACACAATAACAAACAAATCCAAGTACTCTCGGAACGTTCGATGCATTAGGTCCATAAATACCGAAGGCGCATTACATAGGCCAAACGGCATTACCGTGAACTCATAATGACCGTAGCGTGTTCCAAACGCCGTCTTGGGAATGTCACCTTCCCTAATCCGCAGCTGATAATATCCCGATTTCAAATCCAATTTGGAATAGACCGTTGATCCTGCCAGCTGATCAAAGAGGTCATCAATCCGCGGGATCGGATATTTGTTTTTCTCCGTCAGCTTATTCAATTCGCGGTAGTCAATACACAACCGTAAGCTACCGTCTTTCTTTTTCACAAAGAGAACAGGCGCGCTCCAAGGTGACATACTTGGGCGTATATAACCCTGCTCCAATAACTCTTGCAATTGGACTTTCAACTCAGCCATCTCTTTTGGCGCAATGCGATATGGAGAGCGGGCCACAGGTTTTGCACCTGGCACCAACTCAATAGCGAAGTCAATCTCCCGCTGGGGTGGTAACCCAGGAAGATCTTTAGGAAACACATCGGCAAACTCTGACACAACTAGTACTTCACCGACACTGGCCTTTGGCTCAACAGCCTGAATTAGCGTGAAGAATAACTCCGCGCCCTTCCGAACAGCATTGACGACTTGGAGTGCAGACAACAGAGTCCCGCCAACTCCTCGCATACCAGCGAACTTCGTCACAAGCCCGGTATTCTGGCCCAGTGTAATCTCCTTGGAGTTGCAATCAATAAAGGCACGCTGCTCCGAGAGCCAGTCCATACCAAAGATCACATCAAACTCCGACAACGGTAGCACAGCTGCACTCAAACCGAAATCCCGACTTCCTATTTGCACAACCACATCGCAAGCCCTATCCGCAAGCATCATACAGCCATTCGGCAATAGCACCCTTGTACTATCCACCGTCACATGACTTGGTGCCCCAATGCGAGATACGAAATCCTCAGACAGAAAAGAATGCGAAGCACCCGTATCAAACAGGGCTCTCGCCAAATTATTCCGAATCAGGACAAAGCCTGCAGCACACACACATGCACAAGCTATACATAACCAAAAACCATAGCACATAAGCAAGTAAGCTAAATCAACTCGTACCTGTGACGACGTCACTTTGCTTAATCGCTTCCTGTTGGCCAAGCTGATATATTCGGGGCTGTGCCTGAGACGCAGAGGAATCAACCACCGCTTTGCCCTTCTCTGCATACGACGCACCCGCCTTCTTATCCCCTTTGGGCTGAACAACCCGACAGTCACGAGCTATATGCCCCACCCGGCCACAGTTATAGCATGTACGAGAATCCGGCCTTGATGTCGCTCCCGACACAACGGTCGTAGTCACTTGCCCAGACGGCTTGGACCTCTTGCCCCCTTTCTTCTGGTAAAACGATTTGCTCGGGCGAGGTGCTTGAACCTCTAGCTTTGACATAACTAAGCCCTTGTTCCCTTGCACCCGCCGCATGTCCTTCTCCAACGCACACGCAGTATCAACCAACGCCTGGAACCCTTGGCTCACTGAACTCGAAAGCAGGAATCGCAACTCATCCTGCAATCCTTCATAGAACCGATTCGTTTTCCTTTGGTCATCCGCGAAGATTGTACCCGCATAGCGTCCCAACCTGGTAAACTCATGCAAGTAGATATCCACACTATCTTCCCCTTGCTTTAACCGTTGGAACTCATTTTCCATAGCAATGCGTTGCGCCGCTGGGACATGTTTCGCCAGAAATATTCGAGAGAACTCCTCAATCGACACTTGTGTTAATTGCCTGCCCGCCAAATGATGTAGCTCAACCTCATCCCACCACAACCGCGCCTCTCCTTCAAGCATGAAGGTGGCTAAGGTGACCTTTAGAGTTTCCTCCGCCCTGATCGCTGTCATTATCCTCTTGACACGCGATAACCAATCTTCCGCCTGCATTGGGGATCCCATTCCCGCAAACATAGGAGGACTGAAGCTCATGAATTGCTTCAACTGTCGGTCAGCTGCTCGCGGATCTACAGCCTCAACCGGCTCGGGTCTTACACCAACACGAACTGGCTCGACTGTCGGCTGCGCTTGCCCGGTCGGCTGAATCATGGCAAAGAGAGCCTCAGCAACTAAACGAACAGTTTCCGCAGATGGAGGAGGTGTGGGCACCTCAGCTGGTGCCGCACTCTCATCAGAACGTTGGGGCTCAGACTGCCCAGCACCACTACGCGTCACCTATAGGTGGACAAGACACACATTAGCGAACGTATGCAAGCAAAACAACACAAAAAGGAACGCGCAGATTCCTCAAACAAGATTTTGTACATTCCTTAGTGGACATTCCAGAGTTCATTAGCGTTACAGTAGGGCGCATAAACACGCGCTCGCCACCCCATAAAAGAATTCGTCCACGAATTCGATAGAGGAAGACCGAACGAAGCTGATACCAAAATGTAACGACCCCATCCGTTACTTGACGTATAATAGAAGGTCCGGCCGGGGCCCCACACTATATGCCACAAACAGACGGTGAGGTCACAGGATAATACCAAACCAACCACGAATCCTAACTCAGAGCATTCTAGCAGAAGCTTTAAGTAATAATTTGAACTCTAACCAGAAATGTCCAATATATAAACCACCTTTATATATATAACGGAATGTACCCAAATACATAGAGTTTGGCCTTAAGGCCTTACAGTTCCTCTTTTTACAACATGATTTACAAACCTCGGCGCGCAGGCCGACCATACATGAGTAAAAAAAAACATTCTCTTAGCCTTCAAGGGCTAGCCACAGCAGCAGTAGCAACAGCAGTAGGGCTTCAGCCCTTCACTTACCACTTGGCTCGCCAACACCTGCACGGGAACAATCCACCCAACCGGTGGCAAACAATGCAACGGTCAGCATTCAGCTGACCCAATTATAACAATCTTACCCCTTTCTCGGGGCATTAGCATTCTTTCCCTGCAAAGCATGGCATCATATAGCAACTATGTGCGCGCAAGCACATTCAAGCCATCACAACTATCGGCCACACGGCCCGACAGTCCGTGCACTCAGGGCACATTTTCGGTGTACCGGAATACCAGGGTCAACACCACCGTCTACACGGTATTTGAGCATTCTAGTCTTTCCGGCGCGCGGGCCTAAGACTCTCATTAGGCGCTCCAACAAAACCTATAACCAGGCTTCCAAGTCGGACGGACCTAATGCAGGTACGGATCAGCCACCCCCCGTTGCTCAAGTCGCCGTGCCACCTCGAATACGGAAGTATCCATGGCTATTTATAGGCGCGGGTCGGTTTCACCTTTCCTGTTCGGCAATCTGCCTTTTCACCGGGTTGCAGCCCAACGGCTCAACCGCTCATAAAGTGGCAACGCACGGCCACAAGAGTTGCATCCAACCCTCTTCATTTCCTGGACATCGTCCAGTACTTCCTGTCGCACCAAGCAACAGGTAGGAACAAGGCATCACAAGCCATAATCACGGAGCCTTCTCCGATATGCAAACAAGCATCACCAATCTAGACCACGTCCAGATGGGCTTCACACAGCATGCCTAGAGCCGTACTCCAATTCCGGCCTCTAACAAGGGGGACTTTACATATCTACCCCAAGGGACACCACAACCCACCGCACACTCGCAGGGAAGGGTTTTCCCTATGCAATGCAGAAAAGTAGGACTTCACATGTCCAAGAAGGGAGATCGTTACCCTTGTCGATCTCTTGGGAGCCATCGAAAACTAGCCAGTGAGAAAGAACCGCAGCAGCCTCGCCTTCACAACGCCGGCTTCGGATCACGAATCGGACCACGGGAACTCCGCTGGTGGCTTGATCTCCTCCTCCTTCTTCTTCCTCCTCTCTCTTTCTCTCTTCCTTAAGCAAAATGAAGAATGAATCTTCATCAATCCTTCACGAAGTTAATCCAGCCAGGAATCACCTGAGCCCTTGGATCCAAAGAGAGAAATCTGAACGGCCACGATTTGCCCAAAAACCCATTTTTTGGCTGACACGGCCTGTGACACGCCCGTGTCACAGGCCGTGTACCCTTAAGCGGCACACGCGGTATTGAACCGACTGAACAACACGGCCATCGACACGCCCGTGTCGAACCTGACACGCCCGTGTCATCCTGAGACACGCCCGTGTCAATCCTGCCTCATCGAGCTGCAACCAGTATACGGGTAGGCACACGGTATCGGACACGCCCGTGTCCGACCTGATACGCCCGTGTTCACTGCCGTGTTCAAGGCCGTGTACTTTTCTGACTCGAATAGGCTATTTCGAAATTTAATTGCGCGACACGCCCTGGGACACGCCCGTGTCCATGGCCGTGTCCCGGGCTCGACCATCGTCGACTATCGAGCGTCGACCAACCTGAACACGCCCTGGGACACGCCCGTGTCCCAGGCCGTGTATCCCCGACACGCCCTGGGACACGCCCGTGTCCCAGGCCATGTAAAATTTCCTGTACCTCAAAACTCATTTTGAGTTTTTTGGGTCTTTTTGGGGTGTTACACCTAAGCTCTTTCATTGTTACTCCTTCGTCACATGAGCTTAGTGTGTGTGTCTAATCAACATTTCCTGATTAGCTCGTATAAGGGTTCTCTTTATCCATGTTAAGATCAGTTTTGCCTGCATTCAATTGTTGATGTGTTTGCTTTTATCATTTCTCTCCCCGCGCACATCAAAGGGCATCCCGGAGCCAGATGCCCGGCCCAGCCCGGCCTGGCTATAGTCAGGGTCCGGGCCCGGTTCAGGAAAGCCCGGGCCCGGGAGGCCCGGTTTAGGCCCGGGAGGCCCGGTTTAGGCCCGGGAGGCCCGGTTTAGGCCCGGGAGGCCCGGTTTAGGCCCGGGCCCGGGAGGCTTTTTGAACACGACTATAATCGGATCCCGATCACAATAACAATGCAACATATGGGCTCAAAAATAATTCTTCCGCTAATAAAATTTGTCGTTCCAGGTGGATTGTTGCCTCTAGCCAAGCCTGCCTCCTTAAATTAAGTCAAAGTAGCTCCTATTTGTGTTGTTTAAACTTTTGTGGATCCATCCGGGGGAGTTTGATGCCTTGTGAAACTTCAAATCCAATTAAGTGTTGGGGTTGTGGAACACTTCCGGTCCTCTTGTTTCTCACATCGGGTTTGCCCACGTGAGCTTAGAGAAATCAAAGTGTGATCCCCCTTCAATATCTCCGGGATCGACGACAGCGGGGGTCCGGGGGAGGCCGCCCCCGACGGAGGTCCCGCTGACCGGACAGCGTACAGGGGTCCAGGGGACAGCGTCCCCAGTGGGGGCTCGGGGCCAACGCCCCCGGACCAAATTTTTCTGAAGGTTGTTCAGTGGTCGAACGGGGTTCGGAGATCGTCGAGCGGCCTTGGTCGTTTTTCGTCGACCGGTCTTGCTCGTTCGACGATCGCCGATCGTCGACCTCAGCGATCGTTCGACGATCGCCGATCGTCGATGTCCACGGATCGGTCGACCATCGTCGTTCGACGATCGCGGTTGCCGATCGTCGAACGAACTTTGCTCGTTCGACGATCGCGGATGCGGAAGTCTATTTATATATTTATCCCCCATTTTGGGATAACGATCTTTTACAGACTTGCGGCGGCGTATTCTTTTGGAGGCGTGTACGAGGTTTTCCGTCGGCGTCGATCCAGAAGGTATTCTTCTACGGTTTTCTTGTCCAGAAGAGGAAGGAGGTAGGATCGGGTTTAGATCCTTGTAACCTTTGGTGTAATCTGTAACTTTCTGGTGAATACAAGAAGGGAGAAGAAGGGGAGAGAGGGCGTAAACCGGTTTGGGTGAACCTCTGTATATCGTTGTGTTTGTGATTATTCTGTTTTGTGTTTTGTGGTTTGTTATTCGTATTCGAATATCTACTTCTCGGCACTCCGGATTTCTTACATTAAAAGTGTAACATTATCATGATATAATTTTATCACACAATTCTTTCAATTCAGACCAAATAAATTACAACCCTATAATTTTTCACAAATTTCACCCACGTAGAAAAAAAATTCGGATATTATTCTCCCCAAATTTTTAAAACAATATACAAAATAATTATAATAACTATTATTTATTTCACATAATTTTCGAAGTAGCAAGCACATTATTATTTTTCTAGAATAATTTCCTCGAATCCATACAACATTCCCTCCACCGTTGGATCTTAAGTACGGCTTCCCTCCATCGTACCGTACATCATACATACGCGCTGTACCAGCGCGGAGTAACCACGGCTGTCCCTCTCACGTGAGCACCACGTGCGTCCTCGGGCAAGTGAAACAGAGTGGAGTTGGTCGTCAGAATTTATGAACCACCGTTAATTTATTGTGTACAAGCAGTCGTGCACGGGAGACCCCGTGCGGGCAACATTCGTCGTGGGTGTAACATTTGTCGAGGGGGCGACATTTGTCGTGGGAGGCGACATTGGTCATGGGGGGCAACATTGATCGGGGGAGACGACATTGGTCATGAGGGGCGACATTGGTCATGGGGGCGACATTGGTCGTGGGGGGCAATAATGATCGTGGGGGCGACATTTGTCATGGGGGGCGACATTGGTCATGGGGGGCGACATTGGTCGTGGGGGCAATAATGATCGTGGGGGCGACATTTGTCATGGGGGCGACATTTGTCTAGGGGGAGACATTTTTCATGGGGATGACATTTGTCGTGGGAGCGACATTTGTCGTGGTGGAGACATTTTTTCGTGGTGGCGGCATTTTGTCGTGGTAGAGACATTTGGCGAGGGAGGCGACATTTGTCTTGGGGGCAACATTGGTCGTGGGAGGCGATATTGATCAGGGGCGGCAACATTGGTCAGGGACAACGACATTGGTCGTAGGCTGCGACTTTGGTCAAGGGGGCGACATAGGTCGAGGGTGGCGATATTGGTCATGGGGTACGACCTCGGTCATGTGGAGCAACATCGGTCATGAGCGGATACATCGGTCGTAGGCAGGGACATCAGGAGGGGTGGCAACATTTTCTATTGTTCGATAAAATCTTAGAATTTGAAAAAGAAATGAATATTCACTTAGCAGAACCTAATATTCAGAGTGCTTAAAGCATTGTATCCATTACGTTATAAACCAAGAAACTAATTACAAAAACAAAGCAACTAACCACATTGGTGAACTCAAACATCCAAACATTTTCTTAAACCAACTAACATAAAATTAGCGATGGAATTGGTGCTTGTCGGAAGATTCGAAATTGAGGTGGAGGAGAACCTCTTGAGGTGAGTTTCTGTGGGGTACAGTTAAATTTAAGATGAAATTTGACAATATTGTGTTTAGCTGTGACACAACTTAACCATCATCAACAGAACCATGACGACAATTGCTATTATTTTTAGTGTTATTGATTCATTTACACATCAATTGACCATAATTTTCAAAGAAATAAAGTAGGAACATGACTTATGAATAACCAAATAAACTAAGGAATCATACAATATTTTCTTCTGTATAAGAAAACAGAGCTGAATAATGATAATGATGTGTGTCTATAGCAGCATCTATATAGTGCTTAACATCTCCTTTAGAGAGAGAGAGAGGAGAAAGAGAGCGAGCACACCTTCAATGAGAGCACACCTTCAACTACCTGGTCCACATTTTCAGTGAAATGCTCTAATTAATTGGACCGGTGAGTCCACTGAAATGCTCTAATTAATATCAATGTATGATTAGAAACTGAAATCGGGCTTAGGAGTTTTTTGTTATTATTTATAGACCAATTTATAGAAATTAAAACAAAGTAAACCATGAATAAAAAAACAAAGAAAACAAAACTGAAAAAGGGAGGCCTTCGACTTCCTGACTAAAACTCCAGTTCGTAAGAATCAAACAAAATTTATTTATCAATGTGCAGTTAGAAAACAAACCAAAAGTTTTAATCTTCTGGTATAAGCAGCTCTTTTACATGTGTTCAGCAAGACTTTTAAAAAGTGCAAACAAACTGAAAGACAATGGCTATACCGGCAGATGAGTAATGAACCAAACAACTAAAGAATTGGAGAAAACAATGTTGGTATCTTACCGTGAGGAGTTTGCCGTTAGGAGGAGCTCGCCGGAAGAAGGAGGTTGCCGGAAGGAGGAGTTTGTGAGTTTTTGTTGTCGAGGAGAACCTCTTGCGGTGAGAAACTATGAAGGAGGACTACAAACAAACATAAAAAAAGTCTTCCTATTATCATTACAAAGCAAATGAAAAAATACATTACATTAATCTGTAATAATGTTTTAACAATACACATGGCTGTAGTTTGATAGGCATAGAAATGCAACAGGTTCAGTTTGTGCAAACAAATGTTTTAACAACACACATGGCTGCAGTTTGATAGGCATAGGAATGCAGCAGGAGCAGTTTGTGCAAACAAACTGCTGATATAAACATCACCTTTACATGTTAAAGCAGCACTTTTAATTTATGCAATAATTTAAAACTGGTGCAGTTTGTGCATATTTGTGCTATAAGTAGGTGCCCTTGTGAGTCTATGCACTTTTAATTTGTGCATAATTTAAAACTGGTGTAGCAGGTGCAGTAATTTAAAACTGGTGCAAACAAACTGGTGCAGTTTGTGCATATCATGCAGTAATTTATGAATGAAACTGCATCGAATTGAATCCCCCAAATTTGCAAATTCAGCCAACAAAGTCATCCAAAACTTATCCCATCTTATTTGAAGACGCAGGAATGTGCAAAAACTACTCATAACTAAAAATGTTTTAACCCAAATGCAAAAGTATCCTTAAAATAGTTTATCGACATCAAATTCAGTTATCAATAGCCATCGCCATAGCCATAGCCATGGAGAGATGAAATTTGGTTGAATAAAAAAATGGTATGTGAAATTAAAAGGCTAAAAACAAAGGAAAGGGAGAAAACGTGAGGAAGCCGAGGCCATAGCCATGGAGAGATGACATTAAGGCTCCCATATAATAACAGTGCATCATAACAGTTTTAAAAACAGAGGATGACCTTGACTTAGGAATGGAATGCAAAAACTATTATGTTTTCAATTGCGGAACGATAACGATCCAATGCCTTATTCACAAACTAAATGGATAATAACAGAGGATGACCTTGCTTTTTCCAAAATAAATGCAGCACTAACAGTAAAGTAAAATACGGGAGTTAGAGGAAGCATGGCAATGCAGAAAAAAAAAGGAATCAGAAGTGGATATTACAGTTATTATAGAGGAGTTTCTCACCAAATAAATTCATCCTTAGCGGTGAAGAAGAAGAATTAAGATTTAGAGGAAACATGACAATGCAAAAATCACCAAAAAGTGAAAGAATCATGGGGTCTTACTTTAGGTAAAGGTGTCAAGTTTCAGAAACATTGGACGCCCAAATCCTGCACTGAGTAATCAAAAGGAAGTGAGACCTAGGTCGTGAATGACGGAGGGAAGGGAAAAGGAGAACTACAGGGCTCAAAAAATGATTGAAGGAGGGAGAAGATGCTACATACCGAGGAATAGATCGGGGCTCAGCGACGGGAAATAAGCAGAAGGAGGGCATTTGAGCAAATCATTAATTATGAAAAAAACTGAAATATATAATCTGTATCACAAAGCTGAAGCAAACTTTTGCAACAAAAAAATCTCAAGCAAACTTTTGCACCAAGAAAATCAGAAAATCTGAAATCACAAAGCTTATTTCCAAAAAATGAATTCAAAAACGGAAGCAAACAAATGTGCATTTTTATTTCCCCTCTCTACTTTCATTACATGTTACATGGATAACTCATACACTTGAGCAAATCATTAAAGTGAGAAACGGTAAAATATTAAAGTGATAGAAATAGGCAGTGATTTCAAGATCCCTATTGGTTCTATTGCATAAATTTAATATTGCTGTGAGTAAAACAGGGTGCAGAAAGATCATTAAATTTTCTATTGCATAAATTTAATATTGTTGTGAGAAGAACCCTGAGTAGAATCAATAGGGAAGGCAGATCCCTATTTAATGATCTAACACCTGTAACTATTGCCACCGGTAAAGCAACATTTGTGAAAAACTAACAGGGAACCCACGCTGAGAACGGAGAAACCCCAATGGGAGAAAATGGAAGAAACCACCGGTAAAAATGGGAAAATCTCAAGCTTTGAAGTTTACCTTAGGTAAAAAGTGGAAGAAACCACCTTAGCTAAAAATGGGAAAGAATGAAGAACAACCTGGAAAGAAGTTTACCTGCCGAGTAGCTAGGGTTCTTGAGGCTGGGCAAAGAAGAAGTGACCACCGGATTCTTGCACTGGATTCACCACCGGATTCTTGCACTGCCGAGTAAATCAGAAAGACGAAGAAGATCAGAAAGACGAAGAAGAAGGAGGGCAGAGACTTAGGAAATTACACCATACCTGGAAGAATCCGGCGAGAAGACTTCGGCGAGAAGACTTCGGCGAGGAGACTTCGACGAAGAAGCAGGTAGTCGAAGAGTTCACCAGAAGGAGCGACGCCGAGGTCTTCGACGAAGAAGAAGTCGGCTAGGGTTCTTGAGGCTGGACAAAGAAGAAGGAGGGCGTGGAGACTTAGGAAGTTACACCAGCGAGGGCGTCGAAGACTTCAGCTTGAGATTGGGAAGAGGGCGTCGAAGACTCCATTAGAGTTAAACAGAGAAGAAGGAGGGCGTCGAAGACTTCAGCGATGTTGAGGACGGCGTGGTCGGGAAAATGAAATAGGGGCAGGGAATAGAGCGGGAAATAGAGGCGGGAGATCACGAAAATTGAGCGGGAGTATTTTGGGTATCCGGAAATAGAGGTGGGGGTATTTTGGGTATCCGAAAGTTACACCAAAATGGGGGTATTTTGGGTATATGAATGTTACACCATGGCTGTTTTGGAGTTTGCTTATAGTATAAAGATATATGAGTGTTACAGTGCACGGTGCTCCTGCTCGGGCCATAGTATCTGACCTGTGATGGGCTTCGCCCCGCCCGGGCCGGGAAACTAGTTAATTTTTTGTTTTTCTTAAAATATTTTTGTAAACTTTTTTTCTCATTTTTGCAAATAATCTAAATAATTTTTTTTTTAAAAAAAAACTAGCTTCATCTTAACATTGTCATGTAAAACCTTGCCGTCTACCAGATGTATCTTAATTTTCAAATTAAAAAAAAAACTGCATGATGTTTGTTGCGGTCAAACTTGAGGCTCCGGTGAAGTTGAATCGTCTTAGTTCGGGAGCGGTTGATCGTGCAAACGGTCAATATGAAATAGGATGTCTCGCAAATAATTTTTTAACGGGAAAAATCCCGGAAATTGATGAAAAATCATGTGGTCGGATCGGTGCCGACCAAACTTCAACTATTTTTCTTGTGTTGTTACAAGCTTTGCAGAGAACTCGAGGGTGACATGTTGCCTCTAGATACAATTATTGCGGGGAGAGAGAGAAAGGCTCTGAGGGTGACAGGTCACCACTTGCAGAGCTAAGTACTTTAATTTATACTGTGGGGAGCGCTGCTCTCGAGGTGCTCTTAAGCCTTTTGCTGGTGCTCAGAAGTTGGATGGACGCGTTCTGCACATCTTGCAGTCTGTGGCTTGCCACTTGTTGGGCGCATGAGAGTTCATCACTCTCCTGTGTTATGAATTCTTCGGCTGCTGCTTGGAGGTTGGAGGGGGCGCTTTGCCCATCTTCTGGCCCGCAGCTCGCCTCCTATAGCACGCAGAGGAATCTGGAGTGGTGCTCTTGTTGCCGACTAGAGGACTTCCAGCTAATTTGAGGGCGTTACGACCGTTGAGCACGTTGTGCGAGGAATGCTTATTGTAGTGCGTGCAGGGCGCTTGTTGCTGCCCGCGAAGCGTGCTTTGCTAGCTCAAGGCGAAGTGCGTAGCAAAATGCATGCAAGGTGAAACAAGTTCATGAAAGAATGTGCGTCGAGTGTAATGTGCGCAAGGCGCAGAGTGCGCAAGGTGTGCATAAGATGTGCGCAAGGTGCAATGTGCGTAAGATGTGCGCAAGGCGCAATGTGCGCAAGATGTGCGTTGTGTGTAAGATGTGCGTTGTGCGTAAGATGTGTGCAAGGCGCAGTTGCGCAAGGAGAAGTGTGTGCAATGTGTGATATGCGTTGTATAGTCCCGTATTCGCTGAGTGGGTCCTTCCGGCAAGTTCAGGGATTTGCAAGGCGAAATCCAAGGAGACCAAAGGGGGCGAGTGGGGTAAGCAGACCCGCACTCGCCCAGGAGGAAAGGGAGGGTCCCGCCCCTAGTAGGCGGGAAGGCTCTCGCCCATATAGGCGAGTGGCATTTTGAGCTCGCATCTGCCCTATTAGAGAGCCGCGGAGGTGAGTGTCGAGCTCACCCAACACTCGCCCTTTAGGCGAGTGGTGCCTTCATGGATCACTCGCCCAGTGGAGTCCAGAAGCAGAATTAGGGGTGCAAGTTGAGTTGAGCCGGCTCAAAAGCTCGATGAGTCAGCTCGAAAAAAGCTCGACTCGAGCTCGAGCCAGTGGAGCTCGAGCTCTACTACGAGCTCGAGCTCTACTACGAGCTCGAGCTTGAGCTCATCTAGTGTTGTTCATGAGCTCGCGAGCCAGCTCACGAGCTTTTTATTTATAAATTTTTTTAAAAAAAAATAATAAGAAAATAAAGCTCATGAGCTAAAAAGCTCGCGAGCAGCTCGAGCTCGATTAGTTGGCATTGATCTCGAGCTGGGATAAATGAGCTCGTCGAGCTCGAGCTTGAAATGAAAAGCTCGAGCTCAAGCTCGAGCTTGGAAACTTTGTCAAGCTCGACTCGAGCTCGACACGTTTGCACCCCCAAGCAGAATTACTTGGATGCTCTTGAAGGGCTGCAAATAGCCTTCCAGAACAGCGGAGTTACGTTGTTGGCAGACCCAATTGGGCTGCGTATATCAATTCAGAACATCGGTATTACGCTGTTGGCAAACAAATTGGAAATCTATAAATAGAACCGAGGGGGCACCTTTGGAGAGGGAGTTCAATAGTTCTCTCTTGTCTTCTTTATCTCTTCAGGCTCTCTCCAAAGGTGCCCAAGCTCAACATTGGCTTAGGAGAGTAAGAGTTTCTTTATCTTCTGGGTGTGTGGTGGGATCTCTTGGCTGAGACCTCGGCCCTATTCCTGAGTTCCTGAACCTTCGGTCTGGAGTGCTAGTCAGAGGGAAGTAGGTGTAAGGCCACGCCCTTTTGGGACCCCGAACTCCATTGAGACCGATTTTCGGTTTCAACATGCGTAACGGTAGATGTGAGTAAGGCAGAATGCGCGGGGGCCCTCAAAGGAGATCGAATATTTTTGAATGCTCTTCAAAGATGCTCGAAGACCTTGGAAGGATTCTTCAAAGACGTAAGAAGATCTTCGAAGGAGCTCTCTCGTGCGTAGGAGACGAAGTGGTGGAGTAAAAGATGGGAATGAAGGAGGCTTGGTAACATATTTATAGTTTTTGAGGGTGACATTTTCGTAAATAAGTGGTGGTTACGGTGGCTATGTGATTATCAGCACACTGTAACCAATTATGTGATATGCACACATTTGTTCGTCTAGTTTGCAGCGATATGTACTCATTTTACGGATATGGTTATGTGCACACTATAATTATATTATTTGCTATGCGCATACCATCTTGGAGGATTTTACTGTTTGCATCCCATGATGAATGATTTCACTATTTGCACCTCATGATGAAGGCTATTACTATTTGCACCCCCATGTTGGAGGATTTTAGTATTTACACTCAATGATGTGGGATTTTACTATTTGCACCACATGATGGAGGGATTTATGGCTTTATCCCATGATGGAGGATTTTACAATTTGCACCTCCATATTGAAGCATCTTACTATTTGTACCACTTGATGAAGAATTTATTATTTGCACCATCATGATGAAGAATTTTACTATTTGCACCCCCCATGTTGGAGGATTTTACTGTTTGCACTTCATGATGAGGGATTTTACTATTTACACCACCATATTGGAGGATTTTACTATTTTCACCCCATGATAGAAAATTTTACTATTGTACCTTATGATAGGGAAATTTGTATTTGCACCCCATGATTCAGTATTTTACTATTTTCACTTCCATGATGGAGGAATTTACTATTGCACCCCCATATTGGAGAATTTTACTATTTTACCTCACAATAGGGCATCTTACTATTTGTTCCTCCATATTGGAGGATTTTACTATTTGCACCTCATGATGAGAAATATTACTATTAGCACTGAATGATGGAGAATTTTACTATTTGCACACAATGATGAGAAATATATAGTGTCTTATGCTTATCAGTGTTGGAGCTTGAGGAGACCGGGCGATTTTATATCTAACACCAACGGTCTACTTCTCTCAGCGGTCGGGCAGTTTTGCTCAGTGGTCTGATGGTGAACTTCAGCTATCGGTCAGGAGGATAGTAGTAGTGGCGGTCTAAGGAATAGTCGCAGCAGCGATCTGGGTGTTAGCCGCAGTAGCTGTCTGTCAGAAAGCCGCAGCAACGGTATGGTGATTAACCGCAGCAGAGATTTAGTGATTAACCGCAACAGCGGTCTGGAGGTTAGCGCAGTGGTCTGGATGCAGCCGCAACAATAGAGTGGATGTTAGCCGCAGCGGTCTGGAGGAAGCCGCAGCAGCGGACTGATGGTTAACCGTAACTGCGGTATGGTGGCAACCCGCGGTTGCGGTATGGTGGCTTGCTGCAACAACAGTCTGATGGTTAGCCGCAACTGTAGTCTGGTGGCACCCCGCAGTTGCGGTCTAGCAGCCTGCACCGACGGTCTACCTTGACAAGGTGGCGGTTTTCCTTAATAGCCGGTGGGTATTCAATTATTCTTTGTATAGTGTGCGGTTTGACATTGTCAAACCGCATAGACTGCACGGATTGTATTTAGCCCCACATCGTTTGTTGTATTATCTCATCTCCCCCATTTTCTATAAATAAGGGGGGTATACCTATGTAATAATCATCTTTTTGGAGCAATAAAATTTGTCTTTATTTAACTCTTTTTCACATGGTATCAAAGCTAATTGGTCCTTTGCTCCAATTTGTGCGGCTTATTTTCTGTCTGCACGGTTTCCCTCCCTCTCCTCCCTTGCTTGTTCTGTTCGCTCAGCTTCTATCTTATTCGTGCGACTACTATCATGTTCGCGAGGTTTGCTTTGCGGATAGTTCTATTTGCACGGTTATTTTTGCCTTGTTGAGTTCGTGTAGGTTGTTTTCTCTACTCGTACAGTTTCTCTTTGTTCTCTATGGACACTCCTTCTCTATCCTCTTCTTCCACTATCTCTGGCCCTACTTCTCTTTCTACTTCTTATTTCACTGCTTCTGGTAATTTGGGTACTGCTTCAAAGCTTACAGGTCCAAATTATCCTAACTGGAGTGTGTCCTTCAATTTTTTATTGCGTTTTCAGCGCAAGCGTCATAATTTGACTGATGATCCCCCTCCTTCTGGCTCTGTTGCTTTTGATGATTGGGATGCTTTTGATGTCTTTGTGCGTACTTGATTGGCCAATAGTTTGTCTAATGAGTGTCTTCCTATCATCTGACATGATCTCATGGTCAAGACTGCTTGCAATCATCTTGTCGCTTTATATTTCAAGGGAGCCCAAACTTCGCGCATTTATACTCTGTATGCCGATATTTTTGCTCGACTAGTCATGATTCCTGCTTCTGCCTATCAGGAGATCAGGCTCTTGGTGCTGAACTTTTTCAATATAGGCCTTTTTCTGCTTATCTAGCTAAACAACACAAGCATTTTCAGGAGCTTCTTATTATTTGTTATCTTCTTCGCCTACCGGACTCTTATGATATGATCCGTCAGCAAATTCTTGGAGAGACGGATACTCCGACTCTGAATGCTACTGTTGCCAAAATTTCTGCTGTTACTACTCTTCTTCAGCATTCTTTGCTTCCCTCTCCTTCTTATTGTGGCTGACATGGTCACTTTATTGATCGTTGTTGGACCAAACATCCTCATCTTCATCCAACGTAAGCTGATTCCTCCAAGCAATCTACTTCTTCTCTAGCAACTTCAGGTACTGCTCAGTTGTCGACAATAAGTAGGTGGCTCATTGATTCTGGTGCTATTAATCATATGACGGGCAATTCTTGTCTTTTCTCTTATCTTGACAAGAGCACTTGGTTACCTACGATTCTTATTGGGAATGATTCTCCATCTCCAGTTTGTGGTTCTGGCACCGTGCATGTTACTCACTCTCTTCAACTACATGACACTCTTAATGTCCTGAATTTTCTGTTCAACCTTCTTTTTGTTACTACTCTTTGCAAATAGTTGAAATATGAAGCTATTTTTACCGCCTCTACTTGTGCTTTTCAGATTCCTCATTCAACGAAGATGATTGCTACTAGGACTGGGAGCGGCATCTTGTTCTATCTTGATACTGCTCCTGCATCTTCTTATCTACTTTAGTGACATCTTCGTCTTTTCCATCCTCCTCCTCGGATTCTTTATCAGCTTATGCTAGATTTACCTCATGACGAGTCTTCTCTTGATTGTGAAACTTATCAGTTTGGCAAACATCACTGGTCTACTTTTCCTGCTAAGCATGACTGCAGTTCTTCTAATCAATTTGACCTGGTTCATTCGGATATTTGGGGTCCTGCTCCCCTTCCAACTGTTGGTTGGGATAGTTTGTATTTTGTTATATTCATAGATGATTTTTCTCATTCTACGTGATTGTATTTTTTACGAGAACGCTCTGAGATTTTCTCTATTTTTTCTGCATTTTATAATGAAATTCATACACAGTTTAATACTCCCATTAAAACTCTTCACACTGATAATGTTAAGGAATATCTAGTCATCAGTTTACTTCATTTTGTTTGGATCATGGTATTGTCCATCAAACTACTTGTCATTACACTTCACAACATAATGGCGTTGCTGAATGTAAAAAAAATTCCATCTTCTGGATGTGGCTCATAGTCTTCTCACTCATATGCATGTTCCCCGATCTTATTAGGTCATGCGGTTCCCCTTTCCTATTTTCTCATTAATCGAGTCCCGTCTTCGGTTATCTTTTTATATTCTATATCCTGATGGGACACCATTTTCGTTACCTCCTCGTTTCTTTGGATGCACTGCGTTTGTCCATTCCCCTCCTTCTGGCCATGACAAACTCTCTCCTCGTTCTATCAAGTGCGACTTTTTGGACTATTGTCCGACAAAGAAAGGATATCACTATTTTGATCCCGTTCTTCGGAGACAGTATGTGTCAGCGGATGTTATTTTCGTTGAGGATGCTCCATTCTTTTCTTCTCCCTCTCTTCTTCCTTCTTCTCACGGTTCTTCTTTTGCAAATGTATCGGCACCTCTTCCGGAGCTTGCCCTACTTTCTCCTCCTATTTCTGATTCTTCTATTTCTGACTCTTCTACTATCCCTGATTCTTCTCATGAGTCGCTACCACCACCTCTCGAGCTAGTAGTATCATCTTTGAATGGGGCTGATACTATAGGCAAGTTGAATCTAGATCTTCCGATTGCTGTTCAGAAAGGTGTTCGCTCCTGCACACAACATCCTCTTCAGGCCATGGTCTCTTATGCTCAGCTCTCTCCTTTGTCTAGAAGCTTTGCTCTTGCTCTCTTGGCAAATGTTATTCCAACCTCGTATCATGATGCTCTTGTTATTCCTCATTGGAAGGTTGCTATGGATGAAGAGATGTATACTCTTACTGAACGGGGTACTTGGACTCTTGTTCTTACTCCTCCAGGAGCTGATGTGATTGGTTGTCGCTGGGTCTTTATCATTAAGTTTCTCCTTGATGGTTCTATTGAGCGTTACAAGGCACGACTTGTTTCCAAAGGTTTTGCTCAGACCTATGATGTGGATTTATTTGATACTTTCTCTCCTATGGCTAGGATTACTACAATCTGTGTGCTCTTTTCAGTGGCTATCAACAGAGACTGAGAGATGTTTCAGTTGGATGTGAAGAATTCCTTTCTTTATGGTGATTTACAGGAAACTGTCTATATAGAGCAACCTCCTGGGTATGTTGCTCAGAGGGAGTCTCAGGTCTGTAAACTGTGAAAGGTGATCTACGATCATAAACAAAGTCCCATGGCCTGGTTTGATAAGTTCAATGAAGTTATTTCTTTGGTTTGGTTTGCTCGAAGTGTTGTAGATCACTCATTATTCATTCGCAAGACGCCAGCTGGTCTTGTTATCCTTGTGGTTTATGTGAATGATATTCTTCTTACAGGGGATGATAAAGAAGGTGTGGATATGACAAAGAAGCATCTCCTTCAGTATTTTGTTATTACAAATATGGGGTCTCCAAAATATTTCTTGGGGATTGAAATATATAGGAAACCAGGGTATATTGTTCTTTCACAGCGAAAGTATGCTTTAGACCTCTTAAAAGAGACAGGTCTCCTTGGAGCTAAACTTGTTCGATCGCTGATGTCTATTGGAGATGACAAGTGTTGGAGTGAGGACATCTCTTCTTAAAGATGTCACTAGGTACAAACGTGTTGGGTACATTGGTCACAATGTACTTGATTTGAAGAAGTCCTTTCAGTTCAATGATATACACATAATTGTATTTGATGAATGTTAAGTTCATGTGTGCACGCAAATAAAGCTAAGTACAAAAGCGTCGAGACACAAGAGTAGTGTCGACACTTTTGTCAAGGATGCGTTGAGATAAAGAGAAAGTTGTGTCGACACTCAGGACTAGTGTCGACACACTTAAACTAGAAGTGCTGAGTCAAAGAGAAAGTTGTGTTGACATCCAGGACTTGGGTCGACACTATGATATAAGAAAGCAACTGTATCGATACTCAGGACTAGTGTCGACACACACTACTCAAGTTGTGTCGACAGGAAGTAAATGTGTCGACACTAAGGACAAGTGTCGACACACCACACAAGCTGTGTCGAGACAAGGTGAAAGCTGTGTCGACACATTCTATATCAGTTGTGTCGAGACAAGATAAAGGTTGTGTCAAGACATTCAGAATTATATCGACATCACTATAAGAGAAGTGTCGACACCCAGGACTGGTGTCGACACATTCAACAGTCAAGTTTCAACACTTCAAGCAGAATTGTTTCCTAAGTACAGAAATCAAGCCGGAGGTACTGACAACTGTCAGAACTGTCAGATGTCAGTTATTAACCAGATCAGCCGGTTACTCCTAACAGAGCCTATTTAAAGGGATCAACTCTTCAGAAAAAGGAAGAAGAACAATTTGGTGAAGCCAAATCTAAGAAGCATCTGCTATAATTCAGAAGGTGGAGCGAAGCCTGATCAAGAATCGTCTTCAATATACTCCAGCCTAGATCTACCCTAATTTCAACTTCAAGAAGCTTTGAAAAGATAAGAAGGGTTGGATCAAATATTTCACTACAAGATCAAAGGAAGCAAACACATCAGGATTAGATCAAGAAGCAGTCACCCATTTCTCTCTAACTGGGTGATTAATTCTGAATCAATTTCTTTTACCTTTGTTAATCTTGTAAAGATCTACCTGTAGATCTATGAGTAAGGGATTTATTTTCTCTAAGTTGTAAGCCTGAGTTATAAAGGCTGAGGTAAGGTTGGGATTGCTTGAGGTAGGAGAAGTGGGTATTTCTCTGAGTTGTAGGGAAAGATTTTCCTGAGGAGTAGGAGTGTGGATTCACTCTGAGGTAGAGATCTTGGGAAGAACTTGAGGTGTAGGATCTTGGTGATCTGAGTGGTAAGACTTGTATAGTCTGAGTTGTAGGAGCCAACTGGGCTCTGAGCTATAAGACTTGAGGATCTGAGTAAAAGAAGAAGGAGTTTGGCCGAATCTAGTTCATTGCTAGATAGGTGAAGGGGGAAAGTGGATGTATCCATAAACTGGGGAACCACAATAAAATTGTGTGTATTGTGTTGTGATTGTTGTGATTACTGTGCTGAGACTATTTTAAATTGATGTTAAGATCATATCATTTTATCTGGCTGAGATAATTAATTCAAAGAAAGTATAACAAAGGTAGCCAAGATTAAAATTAGACTTATTCACCCCCCTCTAGGTCACTCTCAATCCTAAAGCAAACATTTACAAGACGGCTTGTGGGGAAACTCATTTATCTGACAGTCACAAGACCAGATATTTGTTATATAGTGGGAAGAGTGAGCAAGTTTATACAAGCTCCTAAGGAATGTCATCTTCAGCCAGCAATAAAGATTCTAGAGTATGTGAAAGGTTATCCAGGGAAAGGACTTCTGTTTTAGAAAAGGAGACATTTAAAGGTTGAGACATACTCTGATGCCAGCTATGCAGATCATAAGGAAGATAGGAAGTTCACGTTTGGATTCTGTATTTTTGTTGGGGGGAATTTGGTCAACTGGAAGAGCACGAAAAAAGTTATTGTCTCCAGGTCAAGTGTAGAAGCCAAGTATAGGAGCATGACTCTAACTACTTGTGAGATGAAGTGATTATGGAAGCTTATGCATGATTTTGGAGAGGTTTATGATCATTCTCTACTAATGTTCTGTGACAATAAAGCAACCATATATATTTAGAGCAATCCGGCTTTTCATGAGAGGACGAAGCATATCAAGTTGATTGTCACTTCATTAGAGAGGAGATTTTGAAGAATCAGATCTGCACTCTGTTTGTTACCTCAGAGAGAGAACTAGCTGATTTCTTCACCAAGCCAATTACTCCTTCTGGGGAGGTTTGTAGTAAGCTGTGCATGGTAGATAAATATGCTCTAACTTGAGGGGGGGTGTTGGAGCTTGTGGATACCGGGTAGTTTTATATCTAACTGCAGCGGTCTGCTTCTCCTAACGGTCTTGCGGTTTGGCTCATCGGTTAGATGGTGAACCTCAGCTAGCGGTCAGAAGGATAGCAGCAGTAACGGTCTGAGGGATAGTCGTAGCAGTGGCCTAGGTGTTAGCCGTAGCAGCGGTCTCGCAGAAACCCGCAACAGCAGTCTGGTGATTAACCGCAACAGCGGTCTGGAGGTTAGCCGCAGCGGTCTGGATGCAGCCGCAGCAATAGAGTGGATGTTAGCTGCAGCAGTTTAGAGGAAGCCGCGGCAGTGAACTGATGTTTAACCGCAACTGCGGTATGGTGGAAACCCACGGTTACGGTCTGGTGGCTTGCCGCAGTAACGGTCTGATGGTTAGCCATAACTGCCATCTTGTGGCAACCCGCAGTTGCGGTCTGGCGGCCTACACTGGCGGTTTTCCCTGGCAAGGTGGCGCTTTTCCTTAATAGCCTCTGAGTATTCAGTTATTCTTTGTATAGTGTGTGGTTTGACATTGTCAAACCGCATAGGCCACACAGATTATATTTAATCCCATATCGTTTGTTGTATTCTCTCATCTCCCCGTTTTCTATAAATAAGAGGGCATACCTATATAATAATTATCTTTTTGGAGCAATAAAATTTGCCTTTATTTTGCTCCTTTTCACAATCAGTAAAAATTTCAATACCAATACTGACCAGCATCTTTGTAAATCATGCAACGTAGTTTCAATCTATGTGATCATCGCAAGCTTTTTTTGCACTTATAACATACCATCTCACCTTTTATTTTGTTAATTTGAAGTACCGACATTAAAATTATCTATGGTATGTTTGAAGGAAAAACATGTTTTGGTGAAACATTCAACTTTTCGATTTCAACTCTCTTTATTATAAAAGTTTCAATTTCTTGAATATGTGTTGCGGGCAGCTCGATGCTCATGGTAAGCCGTTCTAATTAAACCATCTTGGTCCATTAAACGGTCAAGCGTGCAAACAGTCGAAAAAAAATAGAACAGAAAATGAGTAGATTTTTGACGTAGAAAACCCATAAACTGGGTGAAAAACCACGTGGTTGATTCATTATCGACGAAACTTACACTAGATAAAATCAATTTATAGGGCTTACAAAGAACTCAAGGGCGACATGTCCCTCGTTACAACTTGAAAGTACGAGAAGTGGATGTTCAATGCGTGACAAGGCACTTCTCGCAAAACTAAGGGCCTTGCGTCTGCATGCAGAGGAGAGTGCACAAACTTTAGAGCATTAACAGGAATCTCCTTGTGTTTGGATTGTTATTGTAGAGAAGGATCGCAACGTGGATTGTTCGGGCGCGCATGCGGGCGGCTGAAGATGGCAGAAGGGGTATGTGGGTCTTTCTGCGATCCCCGACGTGTTTAGTTACTCTGAATTGTACTCAAAGTAGTGTCGACTTTTAGTCAAAGCTGTGTTGACCTCTAGTCGAAGTTGCATCGACTTTTAGTTGATGCATGCTGGCATTTTATAACTTTGCTCTTAAATTCAGTGTGTCTTTTTCATGTTCTTTATATCAATAACACCCTAAGACTTATAAAACCATATTACCCTCTCTATACATCACGGGTAATAAACTTATGATGTAAAATCACTTAAATTAATTTGTTAAGATAAATCATAAGGGGTTTTCCTAACAAAAGACAACAAAGCAGTATAGAAAAGCATGTGGCATGGCTCTAACTAGCATTTGTGTATATGTATACTACTACAATATGTAAAGAGTAAGCTGTTGGAGTTACCATGGTGATCTAGAAGTGGTCAAACATGTGATCTCACTGCCAACGCGATATGAGCCTGCAGGGTCGCACATAAGAGCTGTGGATAAGTTGGAAGATTGACTGTGTTGGTAATGGTTACCAATCACCATAGTGTATGGGGGTCAGGCAATTGTTGCCAAGAAAGTTCATTGAGAATGGATAGTCGATGACTAAGGCTATTTCGACGAGAGTCGTCGAGTATGACTCGACGACTGAGGCTGAGTCGATGAGAGTCATCGAGTATGACTCGACGACTGAAGCAGGGTCGACGAATATCGTCGACCGTCGTTCGACGATTGTCGTCGAACGCGGGTCAACGAATATCGTCGATCGCCGATCGACGAATATCGTAGACCACCGTTCGACGATTGTCGTCGAACGCGGGTTGACGAATATCGTCGACCACCGTTCGACGATTGTCGTCGAACGCGGGTCGACGAATATCATCGACCGGGGTTCGACGATTGTCGTCGACCGCCGATCGACGAGAATCGTCGAGTGTCGTCGAGTATGACTCGACGACTGAGGCCATTCGTCGAGAGTCGTCCCTGATTCTCGACGATTCTGCGGGTGATTCTCGCCGAATCCATCCGCTGTTTCTCGCTGAACGATTCGATTACCTTACACTGTGTGGTCTGTGGATAGAGATGCTTTTAGGTCTGTTTATACTTTTAGTATAAATAGGGACTTAGGGTTTTGGGAAGTATAGATGATTTTTCCTGCGGCCGAATAGAACCCGATAGAAGCGTTCCGTCGTTCTACCGATCCGCCGAATCCCGAACCCCACCGGATGGAAGTGTTCCGCCGCCGTGTTTTCTCCGTCGACCTCCTCTCCGACGATCGTCGTCGGTATTGCCTTTCCTGGCGCGGACCTAGCAGTCCGTGGAATCGCAAGGTGCGGTCGATCTCCTTCCCGACCCTTCGTGTGATGAAGCTAGGTGTTCTCCCGCTCGTGTGGATTTCTGCAGAAACGTAGACATTATTCTACGTGAAACTCCCCACCGACAGGACTCAGATCTTGGAGCATCTTTGTTGAGTTGTGACTCAACAGCGAAGAGGTAATTTTGCCTTGTTATTTTGATAACTTCTTGATTCAACATTCATGGCCCGATCCATTTCTCTTTGGGTTGTTCTTGTTTTATTCCTTCCGCTGCGTGCACAAGTGTTGTGCCAACCTCCATAGAAAACCCAACAGTGGTATCAGAGGGAGGTTTCGGTCATGATTGTTGTATTGGAAGTTAGGTTATTCCAATACGTGTAAACATAGGGATTTAGAAGTGTTCTAAATGTCTAGATTTAATCTTGGAACTCTGCTAGGAACGTCTGGAATTTCATGGTTATTTCTAATTGTTAGAAATTGTTGTCTCCTTAGTAGTAACCGTCCCTCGAATGGTTAGTGAACCAATGTATTGTTTTTGATTTTGTATCCAACAATGAGAGACGAGCTTGTCTACTACTTTAAGTTGAGTTGTCTTTGTTTTTATCCAATGCATGTAAATCTTAAGATTTGGAAGAGTCCGGATGTTCAGATTTAACCCTTCCTTTCTATCAAATATTGATAATGTCAGGTTGTGCACATAAGGGATGCATGTGGATTTTAGAATTGTTCTTCTGTGGATGTTCACATTGATCAAATGTTGATCGTGGTTAATTGTTAACCTATAATTAAAATCCCTTCCTCTAATATTAAGTGTTTGGATGCCTTCCGATGGATGACACTCTTCCTGCCTCGATCGATGAAGTGTGGGCTTGCCAAAGTAAGGTGCATTAATCTATCTTGGTAAGAGTGCGAGCGGATAATTATGATATCCCACTGTCGACATCGGGTCCATCTTAACTAGGTGACCTCAAAAGTTGAGTGCCTAGAGGCATAGGGTTGGCATGCACCATATGATGGATGCGAATAAGGAGTTATTCACCAACCATACAAGAATTGCATGAGGATGCAATTGGCAAGCGTTGCCTACCTAAATAACCGCATTGTGAGAGGAAAGCCAAAGCTGACTCATAGTGTTGGTGAAATACGGATCTTGTCCACTAAGAGAGTAGCTCGCATGAACTCTCCAAATTGATAGTGAGGGTTATTATTTCGAATAAAATAGTGGGAGTTTTAATTGAAGTCCAAATTAAGAAAATAATTGTATTTTGAAATTTTGGTACTGATTTATTCTGCATGAATTCTTATAGAATTCCATGGCAAGTGGTTCACACTCCACACTGTCTCTCAGAGCCATCCTTGAGAAGGATAAGCTCAGTGGGACTAACTACATAGACTGGTACAGGAACCTGAGAATTGTTCTCAGGCAAGAGTGAAAGCTCTATGTCTTGGAAGAAGAAGCCCCCGAGGTGCCGACCGGGAATTCTTCCCGTGATAATAAAGATACTTATAAGAAGTATACTGATGACGCCTTGGATGTCGAATGCCTTATGCTTGCCACCATGAACTCAGAGCTTCAGAAGCAACATGAGAACATGGGGTGCAAGGAGATTGACGAGCATCTCAAGAAAATGTTTCAAGGGCAAGCTCGTCAAGAGAGGTTTGACGTCACCAAAGCATTATTTCAGTGCAAGATGGGAGTTCGAGACTTAGTAGGGACTCACGTACTCAAGATGATTGGGTATATAGAGAACCTTGAAAGACTGGGTTTTCCTCTGGGTCAAGAGTTGGCCACAGATCTGATCCTGCAATCATTGCCGGACAGTTACGAGCAGTTTGTCTTAAACTACAACATGAATGAAATAGACAAGACACTGCCCGAGCTCCTAGGCATGTTGAGAACTGTCGAGATCAATATAAAGAAGGCCAAGCCTGCCAGCCCCATACTGATGGTGCATAAGGGAAAGGTCAAGGGCAAGGGCTCTAAGAAGACGAAGGTGGGACCTAAGTCACATCTTCAGCCCAATTCTTCTGCACTGATGAAAAAGAAGAGCACGGTGAAGGAGGGGAAATGCCACCACTGTGGCAAGGCTGGTCATTGGAGGAGGAACTGTCCTTCGTACATTAAGGATCTGCAGAAAATGAAGGGAGGTATGACTTCCGTATCAAATATTTACGTTATAGAGATAAACCTTTCTGCTCTTTCATCTTGGGTATTGGATACCGGATGTGGTTCTCACATTTGTACAAATGTGCAGGAACTGGGAAGGAGAAGATTGCTGAGTAAAGGGGAGGTGGACCTGCGCTTCGGTAATAGAGCAAGAGTTGCTGCTGTAGCCGTAGGGGTTTACCATCTTTATTTGCCTAGTGGGCTTGTAATAGAACTAGATAACTGTTATTTTGTTCCGGCAATAACTAGAAACTTTATATCCATTTCATGCTTGGACATGATTGGATTTTCTTTTATAATTAAGGAGAACTGTTATTCTATATTTAAGAATGATGTTTGTTATGATGTAGCCCAATTGTTTAATGGTCTTTACGTTTTGAACTTGGACCATCAGATCTATAATGTAGAAAATAATAAAAGACTAAGAACAAATGACTCAAACCCTACATATCTCTGACATTGTCGTTTGGGCCATATAAATGAGAAACGCATATCCAAACTCCATAAAGATGGACTTTTGCACTCATTTGATTATGAATCATTTGAGCGATGCGAATCTTGTTTGTTAGGTAAAATGACTAAAGCCCCTTTCACTGGTTATACTGAGAGGGCTGAGGATCTCTTGGGCGTTGTATATAGTGATGCATGTGGACCCATGAGCTCTATGGATAGAGGTGGGTATTTCTACTTCGTTACATTTACTGATGATTTGAGTAGATACGGATATGTGTATCTTATGAAATGCAAATCCGAGACCTTTGAAAAGTTCAAAGAGTTCAAAATGAAGTAGAAAACCAGTTGGGAAAAAGGGTTAAAGCACTCCGATCTGATCGAGGTGGCGAATACCTGAGTCATGAGTTCCGTGATCATCTGAAAGAGTGTGGTATTGTATCACAGCTCACTCCACCTAGAACACTACAGCATAATGGTGTGTCTGAGAGGAGAAATCGTACTCTGTTAGACATGGTACGTTCGATGATGAGTCATGCAGACTTGCCTGTTTCCTTTTGGGGTTTTGCTTTAGACACTGCTGCAATGACACTGAATCGCGCTCCAACGAAAATGGTTCTGAAGACACCATATGAGATATGGTCTGGGAAGCATCCTAGTATGTCGTTTATTAAAATTTGGGGTTGTGAGGCATACGTGCGACGTCAAATGCCTGACAAGCTGGAACCCAAATCAGATAAATGTTATCTGGTGGGATATCCTAAGGAAACGAAAGGGTATTACTTTTACCTACCGTCCGAGGGCAAAGTGTTTGTCGCAAGGACTGGCGTCTTCTTGGAGAAAGAGTTCTTATCAAGAAAGACTAAAAAGGTAGAACTTGAAGAAGTTCAAGAACCACAAGTAGTGAATGAACCGGAATTGGATTCCTATACAGGACTACAAGATGTTGTAGCTAGAGAACCTGCTCAAGAAACACAAGTCCAACATAGATCTGGTAGATCGAGGTTTGAGCCTGAGAGATATGGATTTCTCATGTCTCAAATAGGTAATGTGTTGCTTATGGATCATGATGATGAACCAGCGACCTACCAAGAGGCTATGAATTGACCGGACTCCGATAAATGGCTTGAGGCTATGAAATCCGAAATGGACTCCATGTATGCAAACCAAGTTTGGAACTTGGTGGAACCACCTGAAGGGGTACGACCCATAGTGTGCAAATGGGTCTTCAAGAAGAAGACCGACATGGATGGAAATGTACAGACATTCAAAGGGCGACTGGTGGCTAAGGGTTTCAAGCAAATTTATGGTATTGATTATGATGAGACCTTTTCTCCTGTTGTTATGGTAAAGTCCATAAGGATATTGCTTGCTATTGCTGCGTATTATGACTACGAGATCTGGCAGATGGATGTCAAAATGGCTTTCCTTAATGGAAACCTCCTTGAGGAAGTGTACATGACACAACCCGAGGGTTTTATATCCCCAAATGAAGCCACTAAAATATGCAAGCTGAATAAGTCTATCTATGGACTTAAATAGGCCTCTCGAAGTTGGAATCTTCGTTTTGATGAGAAAATCAAAGAGTTTGGTTTCATCAAGAATGAAGATGAGCCTTGTGTTTATAAGTGAATCAGTGGGAGCATTGTTGTCTTCCTGATATTATATGTAGATGACATACTGTTGATTGGGAATGACATTCCTACCCTGAAAGTTGTCAAGAACAACCTAGGGAATTGCTTTTCTATGAAGGACTTGGGTGAAGCGACTTACATACTCGGTATTAAGATCTATAGAGATAGATCGAAGAAGTTGCTATGTTTGACCCAGAGTACATACATTGAGAAGGTGTTGAAGCGGTTCAACATGCTTGAGTCCAAGAAAGGATTTTTTACCCATGTCTCATGGTGTGAATCTCTCTAAGGACCAGTGTCCAAAATCTTGTGAAGATAAGGACCGCATGAAGTTGATTCCATATGCTTCGGCAATTGGATCAATCATGTATGCAACGTTGTGTACTCGACCCAATGTCTCCTTTGCTTTGAGCATGACTAGCAGGTATCAGTTAGACCCCGGTGAGTGTCACTGGATTGCAGTCAAGAATATCCTGAAATACTTGAGAAGGACTAAGGATGTGTTCTTGGTGTATGGTGGAGAGGAAGAGCTCGTTGTAAGTGGTTACACGGATGCTAGCTTCCAAACTGATAGGGACGATTCAAAGTCTCAGTCAGGGTTTGTGTTTTGCCTTAATGGAGGAGCTGTGAGCTGGAAGAGTTTCAAGCAAGAGACAGTTGTTGATTCTACAACAGAGGCCGAGTATATCGCTGCAGCTAACGCAGCGAAGGAGGCTGTATGGATTAGGAAATTCATCGGCGAGCTTGATGTAGTTCCTAGCATTGTTGGTCCCGTAGTTCTCTACTGTGATAACAATAGTGCAATTGCACAATCTAAGGAACCTAGATCCCATCAGCGCTCCAAGAACATACTTCAGCGGTTCCATCTTATTCGTGAGATTGTCGAACGAGGAGATGTGAACATTTGCAGAGTGCCAACTGAGGAGAATATTGCGAATCCACTGACAAAGCCTCTCGCACAGAGAAAGCATGATGGTCATACTAGATCGATGGGTATGCAATACCTAAGTGATCAACTCTAGTGGGAGTCTTGTGGGTTGCATGTAATCATATATTCTGTTGGCTGTTTATTTTTTATTCATATGATGAATTGTGTACCAAATATTTTTTTTTACAATTAATGACAAGTTCTTTTATTATGATTTTCCTATGTGATAGTTAAATTGTAACATAATAAATACCCTTAGAGTGTTCGCTTTCATAGGACATCAAGTACGTGACTTGAATGTGAGAGCCTATGATTTATTTGAAGCTTCATTCTTAAAAGGTCCCTGGTCGTTGTATCATCATAGAAGCTAAGGGTGATGATGATACCTTAAGACTAGCACGTGCGTTGACTTATGACCAGTTCTCACAGGTCATGATATTGTGATATCAAGTCATCACGTGGGTACTTGTTAATGAACAAGTTGTACTGAACAGACCCATCCTGAGACTACTTTGTGGATTGTTATCTAATCGTGTCACAAGTAGGTCTCTATTGGCAATGGTGTTGTGGACCTTTGACCTGACGTCGCAGCATTCATCAAGTGAGGAAGAGCGTGCTTTGATGCCATCTAAAGTCTTCCTTGAGAAAGGTTGATGATAAGGGTGATTGTTGGGCACGTTACGAATCATTTGGGTGTTTGTGTGTGAGCAGACATGGGATTTGTCCTCCTATATGACAGGAGTTGCATCCATGGGTCCCTTGATGGAACTGGACTGAGAAATGTATGGCCATGCTTGGTTGAGTCAATATGTGATATTGGACTCACCATTCTCTGGAAGTCCGTTCTAGATCAAGAAACTTGGATTGAGCTATTATGAGGGTGACACGGTACATGCCTCTAGTTCTTTCCGGATGTAAGGGACAAAGACAACGCTGGAACATTGGTCATAAAGGCTTGTGAGTTGTAAACTCTTATTGCTTGGGGAGCAGTGATGCATTTCTAGATGTCGCTCACTGTTTGTACGGTTTTTTTGGTTTGATACTTTCAAGATCAAGTGGGAGACTGTTGGAGTTACCATGGTGATTTAGAAGTGGTCAAACATGTGATCTCACTGCCAACGCGATATGAGCCTGCAAGGTCACACATAAGAGCTGTGGATAAGTTGGAAGATTGACTGTGTTGGTAATGGTTACCAATCACCATAGTGTATGGGGGTCAGGCAATCGTTGCCAAGAAAGTTCATTGAGAATGGATAGTCGACGACTAAGGCTATTTCGACGAGAGTCGTCGAGTATGACTCGACGACTGAGGCTGAGTCGATGAGAGTCGTCGAGTATGACTCGACGACAGAAGCAGGGTCGACGAATATCGTCGACCGCCGTTCGACGATTGTCGTCGAACGCGGATCGACGAATATCGTCGACCGTCGTTCGACGATTGTCGTCGAACGCGGGTTGATGAATATCGTCGACCACCGTTCGACGATTGTCGTCGAACACGGGTCGACGAATATCGTCGACCGGGGTTCGACGATTGTCGTCGACCGCCGATCGACGAGAATCGTCGAGTGTCGTCGAGTATGACTCGACGACTGAGGCCATTCGTCGAGAGTCGTCCCTAATTCTCGACGATTCTGCGGGTGATTCTTGCCGAATCCATCCGCTGTTTCTCGCCGAACGATTCGATGACCCTACACTGTGTGGTCTGCGGATAGCGATGCTTTTAGGTCTGTTTATACTTTTAGTATAAATAGGGACTTAGGATTTTGGGAAGTATAGGCGATTTTTCCTGCGCCCGAATAGAACCCGACGGAAGCGTTCCGCCATTCTACCGATCCGCCGAATCCCGAACCCCGCCGGACGGAAGTGTTCCGCCGCCGTGTTTGCTCCGCTGACCTCCTCCTCTCCGACGATCGTCGTCGGTATTGCCTTTCCTGGCGCGGACCTAGCAGTCCGTGGAATCGCAAGGTGTGGTTGATCTCCTTCCCGACCCTTCGTGCGATGAAGCTAGGTGTTCTCCCGCTCGTGTGGATTTCTGCAGAAACGTAGACATTATTCTACGTGAAACTCCCCACCGAAAGGACTCAGATCTTGGAGCATCTTTGTTGAGTTGTGACTCAACACCGAAGAGGTAATTTTGCCTTGTTATTTTGATAACTTCTTGATTCAACATTCATGGCCCGATTCATTTCTCTTTGGGTTGTTCTTGTTTTATTCCTTCCGCTGCGTGCACAAGTTTTGTGCCAACCTCCATAGAAAACCCAACATAAGCTAGTAACCGCAGGTAATATGTAAGCAGTAAATAAAGTGTGATGCAGATAAAGAATGTAAGTACAGTAAGCTATCTATTACCATCACAGAAGAGTACCTTAACTTATATGAATGCTCATACAAATTTATAAGTTAATATTTCCAGAATTATAATTCATCGTATAAAAAAGTCCATACTAATTTATATGATGATAGTCTACGTGAAATGAGGGTTATGTTATGCAATTCATTTATGGTATGCATCTTACAAGTGCAACTCACACACACTAATTGACTCTATGCGCACAGACTTTTTGTTCCCACTTTTCAAAGGTATTTAACCTCTCTGGCACCCCCGTCGAGGTCAAACGGCGACTGGGGAACGGGCACCTCCCCACTACTAGATGGGTATACACACTACCAGGTCCAAGCCCTCTGTACCCTCTGTACCCATCTCTAGTGTACTCTAGAGTTTCTGCGTACTCAATGCTGAAATGCACCAGTCTTAACGACTAAGTGATAAGTCATTAGAAAAATGACACCAAGACAACAGGCTAAACTGGCCATCTAGACCATATCAACTTGCATTATATTGTCTCCCTTGAGTAGATTTTGTCGTTTTGGGGGCATGGAAGAGACCGTCCTAAGCGGCTTATATTATGCATATATAACTAACAGTTAGGCATGAGACTACACATGCATAATTTGGTGCATACACAATGTTTTTGCCATAAATGTCTTAAATATAGATGGATCATCATTCTTCGGCACAGAGAATTGGGGGCACCCCATATCTCCCCTTGCAACTTCAATTCCTCACATAAGTGTGGGGCCGCCAATTCCCACTTTCTACTCGTTCTCTCTCCGCTCATCGGCCCCACCGCCTCACAATCTTGTTTTAAAAGAGAGGGGTGTAGTTCGCAGCCACCGCTCTCCTCTGCCACCCTCTCTCTTGAGGTTATGAAACGAGCAAGGGGTCTATATACTCCCAGTCCCCGCTGTCGTCCCTCTCTCCCATTATATGCATAGGTGTTGCATATGTTTAGGAGATCTACTTTTTTTCACTTCTCTCCTCACCTAGTGCTCAAGAGGGCCTAAAAAAGAAGGTGTTTGGAAAAACCTTTGGATGATGGATGAAGCTTTGTGGCTGCCATGTGGTTTGAAGGAGTTTGCCCACATATCTCCCCCTTTCTCTCTCTCCCTCCCATTAAATGTGTGGGTGTAGCCAAGATTTAGGAGATCAACTAAATTTTGTTGAATCTCTCTCCTCGATTAGTGCTCAGCAGTGCCGAAATAGAAGAAGCGGTCAAACCATAAAATGGAGGATGCTATGCGCGGTGGCGGATCCTGAAAATTAATAATGAGGGTGCACAAATTGATAATGAGGGTACACAAATTTTTTTTTAAAATATGTCGTTGGGTTCTAAAAATTTTAACATGAGGGGCCAATCATCAGCTTCCTTCAAAAAAAAATTGAACATTTTCACCTTATTGGAGTTGTTTCTCTCTCATCTGACAACCGTTTTTGACGTATAAGTAGTCAAAATTCATTGTCTCAACGAGAGGAATCCAAATACACTAACCATTTTGAAAAATAATGAGGGTGCCAGTATCCCTCAAACCTCCCTCTAGATCCGCCCCTGACTATGCGACTGCTGCCACATGGCCCGAAAGATGTGCTTGAGTTTTATAGTTTAGATAAGAAGAAATAGATTCAAATTTATGTCCAAATCATTCTAGGCGGAGACTTCCGTATATTTCAAAGTCCTTTGTTTGATAAAAGTATAATAATGCCAAATATAAATGAATTACTGTCCCTATCTAAATTTGGCATTGCCAAACTAACCAGAAAAGTGGAAATCAAAGTGATCCATTGACTATTCAGAAACATCAGATATTGCTGTCCAGTAAGTAATAACTGGAGGTGTTTTTAATTGTAAGTATGCTTAATATTATTATTGCGGTCTGACTCGACGTCTTGGTCGGACCGGAATAAACTGAACCGTCATAATTTTTAGAACGGTCGAGCGCGCACACATCCAATGAGATGAGTCGATCGTACACACTAACTTTTAGCATGGAAAAAACCCCTCAACTGGGTAAAAAAACATGTGACCGGATCTCTGCCGGTCAAAGTTCATTACTTGCTTGCGGTTACAGTTGGTTTGCAGAATCGAGGGCGACTGACCACTCCTCGTTACAATTTATAGATGAGGGAACACTTAACACCCGGAGGACAACAGACCGTCGCGCTCGACGTTTGTTACAAAATGCTCTTTGCGGTGATGGGCTCTTTGGAGCGTCGCGCTGGCACTGAACGCGGGAGCGGAGCACTTGAATTTGCGGTCGTGAAGGCCTCAGGAAATTTGCGTCGCGAAGACCTCTCCGCTTCCAGGAGGCCTTCGCGATCGAAAATTCAAGTGCTCCGCTACCGCGTTCAGTGCCAGCGCGACGCCCCAAAGTGCCCATCACCGCAAAGAGCATTTTGTAATAAATGCCGATCACGACGGCCTGTCGTCCGCCGGGTGCTAAGTGTTCTCTCATCTCTAAATTGTAACGAGAAGTGGTATGTCGCGCTCGATTCTGCAAACCAACTGTAATCGCATGCAAGTAGTGGATTTTGACCGGCACAAATCCGGCCACGTGATGTTTTACACAGTTGAGGGCTTTTTCCATGTTAAAACTTCGTGTGCACGATCGACTCATCTCATTGACTGTGTGCGCGCTCCACCGTTCCGAGAGCTAAGACGGTCGAGGTTATTCGGGTCCGACCGGGACGTCGAGTCAGACTGCAACAATTATTATTATTATTACTACTATCATTATTATAATATTATTCTTTTTTTCTTAATATAGCTTGTTAGGGATCAGAGTGGTGTCGCTGCTATATTATGGGTCCGTTTGACGCGTTATTTTTGCTCTGATGAGTTTGGACAAAAACATCATGTATGGTTATAGAATGCATGTTTGCAATGACAACCGTTATGACTGCCAAGAGGAAAAGAATACTAGTTTTAAACATAAAAGTAGATGAAGGCTCCGTTTGGCATGGTGGTGGCGGTCGTAAACGCATGGGTTAAACCTTGATTCGTTAAGGATCACATAACAAATTGTTAATGTGCTCAAAGCATCCCGTGTAGCCGTCAAATTTGGAACGACCTCCAAGTTGCTCCCAACAGAGGTATTTATAGGCGTAACCCTAAATCCCGACGATGGGTTATTAGATGTCTAACGGATCCAAACCGAACCCAATAAGGATCTGTTACCATTATATCAATATACATCAACAATCTTCTCGTATATTGTATATAAATTGTAACATAAAACAGCTCGCTTAAAATAAGAGTTAATAACTACAAATATAAGTTTTTCAAAAACGTTAATATGAGTTTTAAAGTACGGACAAATCTAAACTCAAATACATGATTCCAAACATAATAGTAAATAAAACTGAAAACTCAAACTAATGACTGATCTCTGGTCTACACAAACAACAGATCATTGTCATTCAGATCGAAATCAACTTTCGGTCCTCCATTCTCCTTTTGATTTGCAAACAGTTATAATAAGAATGTCATAAGATAAATCTCTATGAATTCAAGCAATTGCTATCATAAGTAAAGTGATTAGTTCTACCAGTAAAAGAACGTAATACTCTAACCAGGAATAAAAAAACACAAATCAGCATCTCTATCTAATTTACAAAAAAAATATAAAATGATTTCATAGAATCAAAGCATGTTCCTTCGATTATTAAGATTGCTATTAGTCGTTTCATAATTGTGATATATCATCAAGTTTGGAATGATACAACAAGCTGTGACCATTATGGCTCCATTTGTTTGGGCGTTTCGCTGCTCCGTTTTGAGCAAACGCCGCCGGAAGGAGGAAAAACAAATGAACCTCCGGTGGCGTTTGCTCCGTTTCCACCCGCCCGCCGTGAGAAACGCCACCAAAAAGCTCCGTTTGGAGCAGCCACCTCTCCCCTCCGGTTCGAAAACTCCGTTTCCACCCGCCGGATCGACCCGCCACCGCCGAACCAAATGAAGCCTATATCATCAAGTTTGGAATGATATAATTAATAATCATAATATCATGACACATATCAGCAATTTCAGTATTCCTTTTTGGAATAATACCCAAATCAGCCTTTGAATAAAAATAATTGCGTAAGTCCTCAAGTTTAGAATGACAGATAACTATTCATCTCCGACTTTCATCAGATAACATCTAAAATACTTCAATATACCCACTCTACATGCTTAAATGTAAGAAGACTTTGGTTCTAAAATCTACAATATAAGATATGTATTAAGTCCCACTAAATAAACTTTAATCTCATCTCTCCCGATGTTTTAGTTGTTAGAATCTTACATAAGCCCTTGGTAAGGACTTCTGTTATATTATCTTTTGATCTCACATCTAATAGAGAGATTATCCCCTGACTTGTGAGATAGGTCAACTAGGCATGTCTCATCCTTAGTTACCTCCGCTTTCCATTGAACAACATATTTGTTGTAATGATTTTTGTGGCTTGATTGTCACAATATATCATAATATAGTGCATTTTTAGACTCGTCATTGGAATGTCCATTCTCAGATCTCTTATGAAAGAAAGGATAGATCTTATCTTTACACTAGAGTATATTAAACAGAAGATCACAAAACATAAAAATAAAGAAAATGAGCAAGCACACATACGACACAAGGATTATAATGGTTTCCTTAACTGGGTACATCCACTCTTCTACCACCCTGGTAGAAATCCACTACAGGTTTTTGATCAGAAGCCCTTCCACCATAAGATCTATTTAAAGGAAGATCTCGCAACCCTTTGAGCTTTTGATCAGGTACCCAAAAACCAACACAGGTTTTTGATCAGACACCCTGCCACCAAAGGGTTAACTTTTGAAGGGAGTTATAACCCTGTACACAAGAAAGGGAAAAGAAATGATGTTGTCTTCTCTGTCAATGATCTGAGAGAAGACTAGTGGATGTTGATAATGTCAAAGCTCCCCCTGAGATTTTGTAGATGATCAGGAAATGGAAGCTTTGCTTCATGGTGTAGGCCTTCAGATTGATGTTGATCTCCAGCAAGCCTTTTAGACTGATTTTGTATTTTTTTCTCTTGAAAGCTTGGAGCAGATGAAGAACTCTGATACTTAGATTTTTGGAAGAAGGCAGAGTTATTTTCTTGTCTATTGTTGCCTCTCCTCTTGTCTGAGAATTCTCCTGTAACTTCTCTTCTGTAAGAGAGAATCTATATGTATTGACTGATCTTAATTCAAAAACATTTCAATTTCCTTTTACTGCAATGACTGAATTTTCCTGAGAATGGTAATTGCTTTGGGAATCAATTAGCATTAAATCCTGATTTAATTCATAATTAATGCAGCCTCCAAATGGCTATATTCATAAGAATATATAACATTAAATATGATAGCTATAATTGCTTTTAATTAAGCATTAATTAATTCTGCCAGCTGTAAATAATTCTGTCTTAATACTGCAAAGAAATCGTCAAACTGAAATTTAAAGCTTTCTTCAAACTGAGCTCGGAGTTTGTTGATCTCAGCTCGGAGTTCGTTGAGCTCAGCTCGGAGTTCATTGAGCTGAGCTCAGAGATTTTGAACTACATAATCGTTGAACTGAGTTTTACAGCTTTCTTTGAACTGAGCTCAGAGTTCGTTGAACTGAGCTCAGAGAATTTCTTTGAGCTGAATTTCTGAACTTCTAATCTGAATTTCTCTGGAATTTTTCTGAAGGAGCAAACCTGGAAATATACCTATGACCCTTGACTATACATATTGGGTCAATCTAATACATCATAATAGTGAACCTTACCCAAATCAGAACTAGGGTTCCAACAATCTCCCCCTATTTGGGCGAGGATACTATTTACATAAAAACAAATAAAATACAAAGCAAAACAATCTGCCTGAATTATAAATTTTTCAGCAGATGTACACAGGTGCTTTGAGAAATAAAATAAATAAAACAAAGCTACTGATGAATCCTCTGTATTGGTTGAGACTATAGCTTTTGATTATTATAAAATACCACTATTCTTTGTGGTAAGATATGTCTTTTCATGAAAAGAGAGGTTAGGAGTTCTGGACCCAGATTACCTTGGGTCTTAGTTCTCTTTTATAATAATTAGAAATAAAAGAACATTTAGGTTGACTTTTATAACCTAGAGGATGAAATTTTCTGGGTGGAATTGTCCATTGAAAAAAGGGGTTAACAAATTTGTGTCTTTGATTATTGTTCTGATAGAAATTAAAATTTATGTTTTGATAGTTTGAGTTCGATGATTTTTGTTGAGTTCGTCGATCTGAGTTCGACGAAAAGTATTGATTTCTTCGATCTCGGTTCACAGAATGATAATAGTCATAATCTGTGTTCCACGATCGTCGATCTCTGTTCGACGAAACATGTTGATTTCGTTGAGCGCCTTTTGTTGAGAAAACATACCCAAACTCTGGGTTCAGAGATCGTCGATCGCCGTTCGACGTATAATACTGCTTTCGTCGAGCTCGGTTCGACAAAATTTTTTGAACATGATTTTTCTGAAAGTTCTTAACTTGTTTGGGTTTGTCATTATTGTACAAAACTTCAGTTAGTTTGTCCAAATCTTTTAACTTGTCTTTGTCTTTAACTGATTCAAAATAATTAATCTGTTTAATAGCAGTTTTCAAATTTTCTTTAAGTTTTATGTTTTTTGAAGAAAAATGAGAAGTTTTATTTCCTTCTCAAATTGAATCAAGTCTTTACACATATTTTTAAAATCTTCTTTAAAATGATCTGAAGAAAAAATAAAGGAAAAGATTACCTGATGCTCTTCTGATTCAGATCCTGCTTCAGAGTCTGATTGTTCATCTGAGTTGCTGCAAGAGGCATTTATTGCCATTAGGCAAAATTCTCTTTCTCATGACTCTTCTTCATCTTCAGTTATATAGGATGAAGCTTCAGAGTCAGAGTCACTTCAAGTGTCAGCATCAAATATTCTCTTTTTAGTTGATCCAACAACCATTGTTGTGAGGGAGTCCCAAATATCCTTTGCTGATGAACATTCAGCAATTTCCTGAAAAATGTCATCAAACATTGATTGTGCAAGAATGTTCATTGCTTGTGCATCAACAATCTTTAGCCTTTTCTGGGCATCTATCCATTGAGGTGATGAAACAACATTGGTGCTTGGATTTTCCACAGATTGAGATGGTCCTGTCAAAATGAAGTTGTAAATGGCTTTATCAATAGAGTTCATAAAAAGCTTAATCCTTGCCTTCCATAGTGCAAGCTTATCTAGATTGCACATAGGAGGTCTGGTGCTTGAAAACTCTTCATTTTGTGCCATGATAAACTCTTAGGAAATATAAGATCTATCAGATCGTTTTGGTTCAGGTATTAGCCTGTACAACCAAAGGAACGACCCTCTGATACCAATTGAAAGAAAGGATAGATCTTATCTTTACACTAGATTATATTAAACAGAAGATCATAACACATAGAAATAAAGAAAATAAGCAAGCACAAAAATGACACAAGGATTATAGTGGTTCCCCTAACTGGGTACATCCACTCTTCTACCACCCTGGTAGGAATCCACTACAGGTTTTTGATCAGGTGCCCTGCCACCACAAGATCTATTTCAAGGGAGATCTCGCAACTCATTGAGCTTTTGATCAGGTGCCCAAAAGCCAACACAGGTTTTTGATTAGGTGCCCTGCCACCAAAGAGTTAACTTTTGAAGTGAGTTATAACCCTGTACACAGGAAAGGGAAAAGAAATGATATTGTCTTCTCTGTCAATGATCTGAGAGAAGACTAGTGGATGTTGATGATGTCAAAGCTCCCCCTGAGATTTTGTAGATGATCATGAAATGGAAGCTTTGCTTTAGGGTGTAGGCCTTTAGATTGATGTTGATCTCCAGCAAGCCTTGTAGACTGATTTTTTTATTTTTGTCTCTTGAAAGGTTGGAACAGATGAAGAACTCTGATACTTAGATTTTTGGAAGAAGGCAGAGTTCTTTTCTTATCTATTGTTATCTCTCCTCTTATCTGAGAATTCTCCTGTAACTTCTCTTCTGTAAGAGAGAATCTATATGTATTGACTGATCTTAATTCAAAAGCATTTCAATTTCCTTTTACTGTAATGGCTGAATATTCCCGAGAATGGTAATTGCTTTGAGAATCAATTAGTATTAAATCCTGATTTAATCCATAATTAATGCAGCCTCCAAACTGCTATATTCATAAGAATATATTACATTAAATATGATAGTTATAATCGCCTGTTGGGTACATTGGAAAATGTGTACCTGATTTGAAGAAGTCTAACTTAGCATTAATGATATACATCAAGGTGTATTTGATGTTATTTTGAGTTGACTTGTGCAGGTTAAGTAAGTTCTAAAAGTACAGGAAATTATTCTAAGTCCATGTGTCGACACCAGAAAAATCTATGTCGACACTTCAAAATAATTGTGTCGACACTTGAAGAAGGCTGTGTCGACACAGAGAAAGAAAGTCGACCACATTTATGTCGACACTGGGAAGCAGTGTCGACTTACAGAAGTAGAGTCGACAATAACTATATCAATACTGGGAAGCTGTGTCGACACATTGAAGCAGAGTCGACACCAGAAGGCAGTGTCAACACATTGAGGCAGAGTCGACACATATTGGCAGGGTCGACAATAGTTGTGTCGACACCAGAAGACAGAGTCAACACATATTGGCAGGGTCGACAATAGTTGTGTCGACACCAGAAGACAGAGTCGACACATATTGGCAGAGTCGACAAAAGCTGTGTCGACACCTGAAGGCTGTGTCGACACATACTATGTTCTGAATCTATAACAACTGTGTCGACACACAGGACTTGTGTCGACACACTGCAATGTCTAGACCAAGTCATCTTCTGAAGAATGATGGAGTGCTTGAGTCGACACAAATATTCAGTGTCGACTCGCTCTCAAGATGAGGTTCTGAAGAAGCTGAGTTGACTTAAAGGCAAATCAGTCGACATCATCAAAGGCTGTGTCGACACCTAAGTTACTTGTGTCTACACATATAGACAGATGGTCTCGACACTTTCTGACTGTCAGTCTCGACACTTTGCTGTCCAAGACAAAGGCACAGGATCTGTTTGAAGATTTGACAGCTACGGGTTGCAACAGGTTAACTGAAGCTGTCAGACTTGTCAGAAGACAGTTAGAAACCGGATCAGCCGGTTACCATGAAGAAGGTCTATAAATAGACAGATTCAGAAGGCAATATTAAGGATTTTGATTTTGAGAGCAATATACATACAAACTGATTGAAGAATCAAATAAAGAAAGTGCAAGACACTAAAGAAGATCTTCATCGGAAGATCTAGGAAGATATTCTGAAGGGTTCAACCTATCAGGATCTGTCTAAGGAGAATTCGTTCAAGAATTCTGAAGTAGATTCAAAGGGATTGGATAGAGAGGGATCCAGCCATTTAAGATCAAGAAGGAAGCTGTTACAAGTTTCTCAAGAAGCTGTTTGGAAATCAACTCAGCTAGTTCAGATTCAAGAAGCTTTGAAGAAAGCTAAGTTTCAGTTGGTTTCATCCATCAGCTGATAAGGTGCTATCTTGTCCATTCTCTCTCAACAAGGGCAAGATTCTATAAAAACTCTTTTCTAATTTCTGTAGGGTCTATTAATATAGATTTGAGTTGTAAGCCTATGTTATAAAGGCTGAGTGTAGGAGAGTTGATCTCTGAGTGGTAGGGCTGTTGCCTGAGTGTAGGAGAAAGTTTTTCTATGAGTTGTAGGCCTTGTGTCAAGGCTGAGGTAGGGCTATTGAGCCTGAGTTGTAGGAACCATTCTGGGTTCTGAGTTGTAAGAACCTTTCCAGGTTCTGAGCTGTAGGATCTGCTGATCTGAGTTAAAGAGGAAGTTTGGCCGAATCTAGCACACTGCTAGATAGGTGAAGGGGGAAAGTGGATGTACCCAGCCTTGGGGAACCACTATAAAACTGTGTGCAATCTGTGTTGTATGAATTTCTGTGATTGCTGTGCTGTGTGATTTAATTCAGTTATTATATTCTGTATAAAAGTGAGAACAAGCATTAGAACCTATTCACCCCCCCCCCCCTCTAGGTGTTTAGGTAGTCTTGAAAGTAAAAACTATCAAGTGGTATCAGAGGGAGGTTACTCAAATAAGGACTTAACAGTCTGAGTAAGATCCCTTAGGCAGAATCAAGATTCAAGAAAATGGGTTCTGGAGAGAATCACAAGGAGTTAGGGTCAATGAAATTACCAATCTGTAGAAAAGAAATCTTTGGAATTTGGAAAGAAAGGGTGAGGTTGTTCATGGAGGCATCTGACCCAAGGATATACATCACAGTACAGGAAGGCCCCTTCATTCCAATGAAGATATCAGTTCTTGATGCAAATATCCAAACTCCAAAGAGTTATTCAGAAATGACCAAGGATGAAATCATTTTGGCAACCATGGATAAAAGAGCACAGAACATTATTGTAAGTGCCATAGATGATTCTACATTCCAAAATCTGATTCACTGTAAGACCTCCAAAGAAATGTGGGACACCTTGATTGTCTACATGGAGGGTTCTGAAGAAGTAAGACAGGATAGAAAGTATATGCTCAATCAGGAATATGAAAGTTTTAGACAAGGAAAATCTGATAGCATAACTGAATGCTATAAGAAATTCTATAGAATTGTGAATGAGTTGATGTCCTATGGAAGAGTCTTCAGTACCTATGAACTGAATGACAAATTCTTAAGATCCTTAACAAAGGATTGGGACACCAAGATCTGTGCCATAAGAGAAGTGGCTAAATTGGCAGAAATTTCTCCTCCAACATTGTTTGGAAAGTTGCTATCTTATGAAATGCAACTAATGGTGAGGAAGGAGGAAGAAAAGATTTCAAAAGGAGAGCATAGAGAAAAGTCTGTGGCATTCAATGCAGAAGCCACTAGAAAGAATAGGAGGATACCTCCATCTCCTCCTAAGGAAGTTGCAGAAGTTAGTTCTGAAAATTCAGATGATCAGGGTTCAGAAAGCTGTGATTCAGATGCAGATTTTGCTGCATTCACAAGGCAATTCCAGAGGTTCTTGAAGAAGAAGCAGTGGAAGTCTAGGCCCTCCACATCACAGCAAGTTGATGACTATTATCAGAAGAAAAAGTCATCAAGGAAAGAGAAGAGCAGAACAAAGCCCAGCAAAGCCACTACATCAAAGATAGTCTGCTATTGCTGTAATAGGCCAGGACATGTAGTAGCTGATTGTCCTGATAAGAGGAAGGAGTCATCTGAAAAGAAGAAGACTCATCAAAAGGGCAAGAAGGAGAAATCCTTTGTTGCAAAGAAGGAAAAGAGCATAACAGATCAATCAACTTCAGAGTCAGAATCAGAAGCTGAAGCATATATTGGACTATATGCTGCTACTGAAGAAGAGGAGTTCATGCAATTGCTAGACTCCATCTATGAACAAGAAGATCATCAGTACATGGGATTGATGGCAGGATCAGAAGAGGACATGTGCCAGAATCAGTCTGGTCCTAATAAGGTACAATGTCCTTCTATAAAATCTGTTTGTAGTATAAGTGCAAATTCAGCTACATCTGCATCAAGTGATGTAGATGCATCTGAATCTGAAGGAGATGTCTATCAATTGATAGATAAGTATGGGGACTTGTTGCAGGCCCTTAAGAAAAGCAAGAATCTGGTTAAATCTCAGGCTCAGGAAATTGCTGATCTAAAGGTAGCTGCAACTGAGTTAGAAAAAGTAATAGATCAAAAGATTAATGAGATTGCCAAACTGAAAAATATAACTGTTATTCAGATGGGCACAATCAGATATACTAATGATCAAGTTAAGAGTCTGGAGGCCAGACTAAGAATAGAAAAAGATTTAGTGGCTAATTACTCAAAGCCAAAATCTGTCTTACCCTTGATAGATGAGTTTGTGGCTCAAAAGGGTAAGACAGGATTAGGGTTCAAAGGTAACCCCAGGGCTGCCCTATTCAAGAGAAAAGGCAAAGCTCCTGCCCAGCCACTAAACCTTTCAATCCCTATTAAGTTTAGAAAGGTGCAAGTGCCTTCTAACCAATATGATCTTGAGAATATTCATGGTCATATTAAGGCTAATGTTCAGATAAACAAGAGTGTAAATGCCAACAGGTCTACCCATGCTCATAAACCTCATGGTTATAAGAAATATGTGGGTGAAGCTGCAGCAACACCAGCAATGGACAGAAATTCTTCTGTCAAGGGTGTATCTAGATCTAGATACAACAAGTTTGAATGTTGGTGTTGTGGCAAGAAAGGCCATTTTGCCTTAGACTGCTGACACAACACAAGTGATAGGAAGAACAATAGTCTACCATTTAGAAGAGCAGCTGGTAGTTTTGTTGGTGCTAACCTGAACCAAGGACCCAAGACTTACTTGGGTTCTAAGGGAAAGTAAATCTGTATTGCAGGTGAGTCCAAGTTGCCATGCCCCTATATGGTACTTGGACAGTGGATGTTCCAGGCACATGACTGGAACAAAGGGACTACTGAAGGAGTACACATCTATCAAAGATGGACCTAAAGTAATCTTTGGTGGATCTGAAAGAGGAGTCATCAAAGAGTTTGGTAACATTTCTTCTAACCTAATTACTATTACCCAAGTGGCTTATGTACAAGGTTTGAAACACAATCTGATAAGCATTAGCCAGCTGAGTGATTTAGGATATGACATTTCATTTGTTAAGGATGGATGTCATATCAAAAGATCAAGTGATCAAGAGATCATTTTGACTGGGTATAGGAAGAGAAATGTATATTGTCTTAATTTTGTATGTGAGAATAAGGATTCTCCCATATGTCTTGTAGCTGATGATAATGCATCTCTTTGTGTCAAGTGGCACAAGAGGTTGGCTCATCTTAATTACAAGACAATTGGCCTACTCTTTAGCAAAGAGTTAGTGAGGAATGGTCCTCAAGTTAAGTGCATAAAGGAAGGGATATGTTCAGCCTGTCAAAAGGGCAAGCAGACTAAATCCTCCTTTCATAGCCTTGAAAACAAGGATTCTGTGAGGTGCTTATACCTCTTGCATATGGATCTTTTTGGTCCTATGCCAATTCATAGTCTAGGTAGGAAGGTCTACACTTTTGCGGTTGTAGATGACTATTCTAGATTTTCATGGGTGTTCTTTCTGAGACAGAAATCAGAAACCCCAAGTGTCTTACTTAGTTTTGTAAAGCAAATTCAGAATGAACTGAACAGTACAGTGGTCAAAATCAGAAGTGACCATGGCACTGAATTTCAATCTGAAAGTATGACAAAATTATGTGAAGACTTTGGGATTCTCCAAGAGTTCTCCTCACCTAGAACACCTCAGTAAAATGGAATTGCTGAAAGAAAGAATAGAATATTAATTGAAGCTGGTAGAACACTATTGAGTGACACCTCTCTTCCAGAATATTTCTGGGCTGAGGCAGTAAACACTGCATGTCATGTAATCAATAGGGCTTCTATCACCAAGGGCCACAAAATGACTCCCTATGAGATTATGAAAGGTAGAAAACCAAATCTATCCTACTTCAGGATCTTTGGTTGCAAGTGCTATATACTTAACAATGGCAAGTCATATTTGACTAAGTTTGCTGCCAAATCCCAGGAAGGGATATTTGTTGGGTACAACATAAATAGTAAGGCCTATAGAGTCTTCAACTTGACTACACAAGTTGTAGAGGAGTCTGTTCATGTTGTATTTGATGAAACAAGATTAATCAACTGTGAGTTGTCTTGTAGAACAAATGATTCAACAGGTATAAGCCAAAGGATGGACAAGCTTTCCATTACAGAAACATCAAAGGAAGATGGAGCATTGGAAAATGAAGGCTTCTGTCTAGGGGGAGTACAAGACTCTTTTGAAGCTGATGAAAACCAGGAGATACAGCATAATGAAGGAGCTGGAGATGTTCAACCTGAAGGAAACCTTCCTCCAGCTACAAGACATCTTAAAGATCATCCAGCTAATCAGATTATAGATGATCCAAGACAGGGAGTGCAGACTAGAAGCAGAAATCTGAGCACAGTTCTGCATTCAAGTTTCCTATCTCAAATGGAGCCTAAGAAGTTTGAAGAAGCCATCCAAGACCAACACTGGATTGATGCTATGCAAGAGGAGCTGAATCAATTCAGAAGGTGCAATATCTGGGAGCTTGTTCCTAAACCAAAAGGCCACAATATAATTGGCACAAAATGGATCTATAGGAACAAGTTGAATGAGAGTGGAATAATTGTGAAGAACAAAGCTAGGTTGATTGCTAAAGGATACAGGCAGGAAGAAGGGATTGACTTTGATCAAACATTTGCCCCAGTAGCAAGGCTGGAGGCAATCAGAATGTTCCTTGCCTATGCAGCATATCAAGACTTTAAAGTGTACCAGATGGATGTGAAATCAGCATTCCTGAATGGTGATTTAAAAGAGGAAGTCTATGTAGAGCAGCCATCAGGTTTTGTAGATCCTCTTAAACCTGATTATGTTTATAGGCTTAGGAAAGCTTTGTATGGGTTAAAGCAAGCCCCAAGGGCTTGGTATGAAACCCTGTCTACTTTCCTTATTGAGAACAAATTCTCAAGTGGGAAAATAGATAAAACTCTATTCCTTAGGGAATCTAAAGGTAAGATCATCTTAGTTCAGATCTATGTAGATGATATAATTTTTGGATCTACTGAGAACAACCTTTGCAAAAGTTTGCCAAACTTATGCAAGGGAAGTTTGAGATGAGCAGTATGGGGGAACTTAAGTTCTTCTTGGGACTTCAAGCAAGACAGACTGATGATGGCTTGTCCATATCCCAGTCTAAGTTCACCAAAGAGTTGATAAAGAAATATGGTATGGAATCTTCCTCTACCATGAAAACTCCTATGGGAATAAATATGCCTATATGTAAAGATGATACAGGTAAGCCTGTAGATGAGTCTTTGTATAGAGGAATAGTTGGTTCTCTATTATACCTCACAGCTAGTAGACCAGATATTATGTATGCTACATGTGTGTATGCTAGGTACCAAGCCTGCCCTAAAGAGTCTCATTATACTGCTGTCAAAAGGATTCTGAGATATCTTAAGGGCACACCTAATCTAGGCCTTTGGTACCCTAAGAATAGAGATTTTCTACTAACAGGTTATTCAGATGCAGATTTTGCAGGCTGTAGAGAGGATAGAAAGAGTACTATAGGTACTTGTCAATTCTTGGGAGGAAGACTGATATCATGGAGCAGTAAGAAGCAGACCAGTGTGGCAATATTCACAGCTGAGTCAGAATATGTTGCTGCTGGAAGCTGCTGTGCACATCTATTGTGGATACAGCATCAATTGAAGGATTATGGTATTCAAGTAAGTAGAACACCTTTATTGTGTGATTCTAAGAGAGCTATTTCTATTGCTAATAATCCTGTTTCTCATAGTAGAACTAAGCATATAGAAATCAAATATCATTTTCTTAGAGAACATGTAGAAAGCGAAGACATCTCATTGGAATTTGTTAAAATAGATTATCAAATTGCAGATGTATTTACTAAGCCACTGGATGAAACAAAATTCAATAAATTTAAAATTGAATTGGGAATGCTGACCATTGACTAGTATATCAATAAACTTTCAAGTGGTATCAACAAACAAATATTGGCTAAGTAAAATAGTGTCGACACTTATAGTAATAAAGTGTCGACTCAGTGTAGTCTGGTCGACTAGTCAGAGAAATTGTGTCGACACAGAGAATATGTGTCGACACTTAAGGGTCATATAGTTGACTCATCCAGAAATGTGGTGTCGACTTTACCAGAACATTGGTGTCGACACTTACAGATTTTGTGTCAACACTTGAACAAAGAGTCGACACAGAATTTCTGATGCTCTACTATGTATCCCCAATTGGTGTCGACACATAGTAGTCAGATTTGTTTGTCAAGACAATAGAAGTTTGTGTCGACACATTCCATCTGTGTCGACACATTTAGTCTGTTTTTTTTGGTCCGCCTTTTGACCTTCTTTCAATAGAGGGTATAAATAGGTCAAGAACTTATTCTGTCGACACGCTTACAAGATTTTTGAGACTGAAACCCTGTGTCGACAATCTCTCTCTTCTCTCTCAAGCTTTCTCGTCTGATCAATGGCACCAAAGGTTGAAGATAATGTGAATGAAGGATATAAGCTGGTTAGGGCTGCGTTCGACTCTGCCGCACCAGAATTCAAACAAGTGATTTCCCTTATTGCTGCAAATGGATTGGAATTTCTAGTTTCTGAACCAACGAAGATCTGGAAGAAGGAGGTACTTGAATTTTACACTTCTGGATCAGTGGATTCTTCTGGACTCAAGATCAAATCCACAGTTCATGGCACCAAGGTCAAGCTTACTCTACGGAGTTTAAGAAAAATTCTTCAATTGCCAAGCATAGAGAATGAAGAAGAGGTTCCATCCTCTAAGACAAGGGAGGCTCTCCAATGGTGTGGAATGGATCCAACCATAAAGATTGGAGCAGCCATCAATAGAAAAGGAATGAATCACCAGGGCAAGTTTCTGTCTGAGCTAGTTGGAAAGGTGATTTTGTGTAAACCTGGAGGACATGATAGGGTCTCAGCCTATATGTTCTGCCTTATAACAAGAATTGTCTTTAAAATTCCAACTGACTGGTCAGCAGTTGTATTTGATAAGATCAAAGAAGGACTTAAGAAGCCAAATCAGGCTAGGATTCTGAGTTTATACTTGGCTGGAGTCATCCCAGAAGTTATGCAACAACTTCTTGGGACTAAGATTAATCACATGAGAAAGATGGATATGAGATTATTCTCAAGATGAGATAGAGTGCTGTCCAAAGAGATGCCTGAGGTGGACAAGCGGGATTCACCTGAGAAATCCCCATGTTATGAACAAGGTACTGAGCAGCATCAAGAAGCACAAGTTAGAGAACCAGCTGAGGACCTGCTAAGATCTACTCCAGCCCAGCAAGAAACATTACATGCACAGGTGCAGGGGGAGCAAGTGTACTCACCTGCCTAGGACATTCCAAATACTGAACAAGTGCAGGGGGAGAAGAATTCTGAACAAGTACAAGAAGTAGAAAGAGAACACCTACCAGAAGATCTACACAGTCCTGCTCCAGATGATTCATCTTCTATTCAAGCTTAGAAGGAATACACTCTAGATGAGTTATTTCCTAATGTTGAAATTGCTACTGATAGAGTGGAGGAGGGGCAAGACAATGAGGAGGCACTAGACATGGAGATAGAGCAAGAAGCTGAGAAGGCATAAGAAGTTGAGGAAGGGCAAGTAGTTGAGGGGGAGCCTGTGAATGTTGAGGTTGAGCAACATGTCACTGAAACTAATATTCCTCCTACTCCTCCTGAAAGAGTTCAAATAGAAAGTTCATCAGACTCTGAGACTGAAGAAACCAGAATGGCTAAGAGGAGAAAGCTCATAGTCTTCAAGAGAAGGAGCCAAAGTTATAAACAGGCTCTCCAAGCTTCAACTCACCAATCTCCATCTGAATTTAACTACAACAAGTTCATGGTAGATTTGCAAGTTAAGTTGGATGAGCAGAGATTAGCTTTGGAGAAGTATGTTGATGAGAGCAATAAATCCCTTCAATTTGACCTGGCTCAAGATATTAAATCTATCAGATTTGAGGTGAATATGAATAAAAAGGAAATGACAGATTGCTTCCATAAGGGAGGTAATGCTGTAGTATTTTTAGCTAAACAACAGCAGTCCATTCTTACTAAAATAGATGATATTGCTTTGAAGCAAGGTTATGTTTTGGAAAATCAGCTGAGAATGAATGAAAATCTGACTCAATCTCACCATGAGATTATCAAAAAGGTAGTAGATACGGCTGCAGGACTGTCTGCTGCAAGAGCTAAAGAAATGGAAGTGTATGATCAGAAACTCAAGGAGGCTATCACTTCAGTTCACACTGCTATCACAACCTCTCAGACAGAGATATCTACTAAGCTTCAACAGTTGAAACCATTTTTTAAAGAGGGTGTGAATTATCTTGATGGCCAGATAAGATTTCAGAAGGATGATCTCCGAGACCATATTGCAAGAGAAGTCCTAAAGGGGGAGAGATTATTAGTTCATGCTGGCTCAGAACACACCAAATGGGTGACTAATAGTATTCGAGCCACATTGGGATATCCACCTTTATGTGATGATGCTATGGTGGCTGAGTCAGGAATTCAACAAGATTTACTTGATGGCAATCCACTTGAGGTTGCCCAAGTCATTTACCCCCCTGCAGATTTTGATATGATTGATCAGCAAGTACAGGCTATGTATAGTCCTCCACAGGAGGTTACAAATGTGGTTATTGAGAAAGTTGATAAGCCTGATGCAGGTTTGAAAGAACAACAAAATGCTCTACTGTCCAAGAAAAGATTTAGAGAGCAAGCTGAACTTAAGCCTGACTTTGAGCAATGGAGTCCCACTTCAAGAAACATTATACTGATAGCATGGAAGGCTGTAAAGGATCAAGTCCATGAAAGAGGAAAGTGGTATAATGAGATTGAATGACAAAAGTATGAAGCTAGGCAGGAGGCTATAGTTCAATATAGAAGAAAAGCCAAGATGGGGAGGCTACCACCAGGTGCTCAAGAGCCAAGCAAATATTTTCCAAAGCCCTTTCACTACTTTGAAAGGCAAAGGCTCAAGGGAAAAGCTCAGAAGAAAGCTGATCTGAAAGGCAAGAAGCCTGCTGAGGTTGCCGAACCTGCTGTGAAGGCTCAAATTCAATCTGGCAAAGGAATTGTCATAAGAGAGCCTGATCAGTCTTAGCTTAAGTTTACCGGTCCTTTAAATTGTTTTGTAATGTTTTGTTAAGTCATTCAATGTAAACATCTGTAACAAATATTTCCAAGTTATAAACAAAACATTGTTCTGTAATCATTTATTAATGTTCATATTTATTATGTGATGAATTTGCTGAATGTTTTGTTTAATAATGTATTCCTGTAATGTCATGCTTATATACATCATCATATTATATTTTTTAAATGGTGTATATCATTAGCGAAAAGGGTTATGACTTCTCCAAATAGGGGGAGATTGTTGGGTACATTGGAAAATGTATACCTGATTTGAAGAAGTCTAACTTAGCATTAATGATATACATCAAGGTGTATTTGATGTTATTTTGAGTTGACTTGTGCAGGTTAAGTAAGTTCTAAAAGTACAGGAAATTATTCTAAGTCCATGTGTCGACACCAGAAAAATCTATGTCGACACTTCAAAATAATTGTGTCGACACTTGAAGAGGGCCGTGTCGACACAGAGAAAGAAAGTCGACCACATTTATGTCGACACTGGGAAGTAGTGTCGACTTACAGAAGTAGAGTCGACAACAGCTGTATCAACATTGGGAAGCTATGTCGACACATTGAAGCAGAGTCGACACCAGAAGGCAGTGCCAACACATTTAGGCAGAGTCGACACATATTGGCAGGGTCGACAATAGTTGTGTCGACACCAGAAGACAGAGTCGACACATATTGGTAGGGTCGACAATAGTTGTGTCGACACCAGAAGACAGAGTCGACACATATTGGTAGAGTCGACGAAAGCTGTGTCGACACCTGAAGGCTGTGTCGACACATGTTATGTTCTGAATCTATAACAACCGTGTCGACACACAGGACTTGTGTCGACACACTGCAATGTATAGACCAAGTCATCTTCTGAAGAATGATGGAGTGCTTGAGTCGACACAAATATTCAGTGTCGACTCGCTCTCAAGATGAGGTTCTGAAGAAGCTGAGTCGACTTAAAGGCAAACCAGTCGACATCATCAAAGGCTGTGTCGACACCTAAGTTACTTGTGTCGACACATATAGACAGATGGTCTCGACACTTTCTAACAGTCAGTCTCGACACTTTGCTGTCCAAGACAAAGACACAAGATCTGTTTGAAGATTTGACAGCTGCGGGTTGCAACAGGTTAACTGAAGCTGTCAGACTTGTCAGAAGACAGTTAGAAACCAGATCAGCCGGTTACCATGAAGAAGGTATATAAATAGACAGATTCAGAAGGCAATATTAAGGATTTTGATTTTGAGAGCAATATACATACAAACTTATTGAAGAATCAAATCAAGAAAGTGCAAGGCACTAAGAAGATCTTCATCGGAAGATCTAGGAAGACATTCTGAAGGGTTCAACCTATCAGGATCTGTCTAAGGAGAATTCGTTCAAGAATTCTGAAGTAGATTCAAAGGGATTGGATAGAGAGGGATCCAGCCATTTAAGATCAAGAAGGAAGCTGTTACAAGTTTCTCAAGAAGCTGTTTGGAAATCAACTCAGCTAGTTCAGATTCAAGAAGCTTTGAAGAAAGCTAAGTTTCAGTTGGTTTCATCCATCAGCTGATAAGGTGCTGTCTTGTCCATTCTCTCTCAATAAGGGCAAGATTCTATAAAAACTCTTTTCTAATTTCTGTAGGGTCTATTAATATAGATCTGAGTTGTAAGCCTATGTTATAAAGGCTGAGTGTAGGAGAGTTGATTTCTGAGTGGTAGGGCTGTTGCCTGAGTGTAGGAGAAAGTTTTTCTCTGAGTTGTAGGCCTTGTGTCAAGGCTGAGGTAGGGCTGTTGAGCCTGAGTTGTAGGAACCATTCTGGGTTCTGAGTTGTAAGAACCTTTTCAGGATCTGAGCTGTAGGATCTGCTGATCTGAGTTAAAGAGGAAGTTTGGCCGAATCTAGCACACTGCTAGATAGGTGAAGGGGGAAAGTGGATGTACCCAGACCTTGGGGAACCACTATAAAACTGTGTGCAATCTGTGTTGTATGAATTTCTGTGATTGCTGTGTTGTGTGATTTAATTCAGTTATTATATTCTGTCTAAAAGTGAGAACAAGCATTAGAACCTATTCACCCCCCCTCTAGGTGTTTAGGTAGTCTTGAAAGTAAAAACTATCATCGCCTTTAATTAAGCATTAATTAATTCTGCCAGTTGTAAATAATTTTGTCTGAATACTGCAAAGAAATCGTCAAACTGAAATTTAAAGCTTTCTTCAAACTGAGCTCGGAGTTCGTTGATCTCAGCTCGGAGTTCGTTGAGCTCAGCTCGGAGTTTTTTGAGATGAGCTCAGAGATTTTGAACTGCATAATCATTGAACTGAGTTTTACAGCTTTCTTTGAGCTGAGCTCAGAGTTCGTTGAACTGAGCTCGGAGTTCGTTGAACTGAGCTCGGAGAATTTCTTTGAGCTGAATTTCTGAACTTCAAATCTGAATTTCTCTGGAATTTTTATGAAGGAGCAAACCTGGAAATAAACCTATAACCATTGACTATACATATTGGGTCAATCTAATACATCCTAATAGTGATTCTTGCCCAAATCAGAACTAGGGTTCCAACATCTTATCCACTCTACTTCTTCTTTTACTGAAGCTAGAGCATAGAGTTTTGATTCCATAGAGAATAGTGCAATGCACGTATGCCTCTTTGACTTCCAAGCTACTGCAGATCCTCCTAGTGTAAACACAAAACCACTAGTAGATCTACTATTAACAATTTCTAAGCACCAGAATGCATCAGAATTCCCCTCAAGCACAGGAGGATGTCCATTGTAACATAAAGCATACTTTTCAGTGTACTTTAAGTATCGCATTAGCCTTTCTAAGGCATCTCAATGGTCCTTCCCAAGGTTACTCGTAAATCTACTTAACATGCCGACCATAAAGGTTATGTCAGGTCTAGTGCAGATTAAAGCATACATGAGACTTTTTATTAGTTTGGAATAATCCAACTATCTAATAAGTGAACCTTTATTAGGTTTTAGTCTATTTTTATAATTGTATGAAGTCTCAATCTTTTTGATCTTATCGTAACCCCACTTTTCAAGTAGATTTATAATGTAGTGACTCTGACTTAGGGTAACACTCTTTTTAGCGAAGTTCAGTTCCATTTCTAGGATAATTTTCACCATACCTAAGTTTGTCATGCTAAATTGTATCGTCGAGGTAACTTTCACGTCTTTCACCTCAGACTGATTAATATCAAAAATTAACATGTCATCAACGTACAAGCATATAATTGCCACTTTATTTGAACGTGTTCTTACGTACAGACATTTATCTGATAAGCTAGATTTGAAACTCATGTTTTTAACACAAGTGTCAAATTTATCGTGCCATAATTTTGATGCTTGCTTCAATCAGTATAGTGACTTAATATACTTACAAACCTTGTTTTCTAGACCTTCTATGACAAACCCTTCAGGTTGGTGCATATAGATCTCCTCAGTCAGATCTCCATTAAAGAATATAGTCTTGACATTCATCTGATGAACGTTAAAATGTTCAATAGATGTTAATGCGTGAAGAATCCTAATGTCGCAATGTGACAAATATGTGAGTATATATCAAAGTAGTTTATATCATTTACTTGAGTGAAGCTGTTTGCAACTAGACGTGTTTTGTATTTAGTGATACTCCCATCAGGATTTAACTTCTTTTTAAGGATCCACTTACTTCCAATTGTTCTAGCCCCTTTGGGCAAGTCAACCAAGGTCCAAGTGTTGTTTTGTATGAGAGAATTCATCTCAACATCTATAACTTCTTTCCATAATAGAGAATCTCTAGATCACATCGCTTCCTTACAGGTAGATGAATCAACTTCAACTTAGTAAGTCATAAGTCTGTATTGAAGCTTTTAGGCACTCGTTCTCTATTAGATAACCTTTTAGATGCTAAACTACTAGTGTTTATGGGCTCAGTGTCAGAGATTCTTAGTTCTGCCTCAACAGTAGTCTCAGTATTAGTGGCTGACATACCTGGAAGGGTCAGGTTTGTGTCTTTAAGGAACTCATCCTCAAATAAAATATCTCTAGATTCTATTACAATAATGGTTGAGAGATCTAGAAATTTGTTTGTAGCATTTTCTTCTGCACATCCTAGATAGATGAATGTGTCTGTCCTAAGACTAATCTTAGGTATCCTAGAGTCAGGTATCCTAACATAAGCGATACAGCCCCTAGTCTTAAGATTGTCAAATCTAGGAGGTCTTTTAAACCAAATCTTATAGGGTGTTTGTTTCAAATTAACACGAGGAACCTTATTAAGAATGTGATTTTACATGAGGACAACTTCACCCTAATATGTTGCAGGCATGCCGACAGTCGATAACATAGAATTCAACATTTTTGTTAAAGTCCTATTTTTTCTCTCAACGATGTCGTTAGATTGTGGTGAGTATGGAGCGGTGGTTTAAGGGATTATGTCAGTGCTGATAAAGATTTTATAGTCACATATATAGGAATGTATTAACTCTAGCAGTTGTGTGCTTCTAAAAACCTGACTAAAAGGTGTTCTAGTTATTTTGGCCTGAGCACAAATTTCACATTTATTAAACTTGATTGTTGTGTCTAAGGGAATATTGAGAGTTTTAGCTAGCAGCAGTAGTTTTTTTATAGTTCACATATCCTAGTCTTGCATGTAAATTCTTAGGATCTATCAGATTTGAACTAAATTGATTTACTACTTCATTTTCTAGACTCAACCTATATATTTCATTTACTACATAAGCACAATCAAAATAATGTGAGTTAACCATTAAAGTTACTCTACCACTATTAATGTTAAATGACATATCTACATCGCATAACAGACTAATTGAAACTAAATTAGCAGCTAATGTAGATATAAATTTAACATTTTCAAAATTAAATGCGTACCTAAAGAGAGTAGCAAATCCACAATCCCGGTCTAGATTACATGAACAATGTTTCCATTCGTAATAGTCATAGTCACATCAGTTGTGGAGACATCCTTCAGAAGCGCAGAATTATTGCAACGTGGTATGTAGCACCTGAATCTAGTCACCAATCAGTACTGTTATTCTTTTTCCAACCATGGCGGCAAAGTTGGTAGGCTCAGTTTGATAAAGTATGTTTGCTTTATTATCAGTCTTTGGTGTGTTGGATTAACCTCTTTTAGGTTGTTGGCACTCAGAAGCACAGTGACCCCACTTATTACAGTTATAACACTTGCCTTTAAATTTCTTAATTTTCATGCTAGTGTCAGCAACTGATAGTGTACTGGTGAGCAGTTTGTCTTTTCACGCTTAGGCTTTCGCTTAGGATGTGTGACCATGTTAGCATCAGATTTCTGCTTACTAACCATCTCTATGGCGTGCTTAGTCCGGTTCTCATCCTCAATGTAAATAAATTGCTTGAGGTCTTTAAGACTTACCAATGCCTTCTTCTGATACATCTTTGTTTTGATTTAAAATAATAAAATATAAAAAAAAGTCACCTGATTCGTGCGGAGATGACAAAGTCTTCGGATTCAATCCAGTAAATTTGTTCTGCTCCTCCTTTCCGTCTAACACACAGTCGCCAAAGACTAGGGCTCCTCCAAAACAAAACGACAAGAAATCCTTCAAGCGAAATAGAGGAGATGAGAACTCCTCCAAAGACAATTATCAGGTCAACTGTAATGAAGGTAGACTTGTCTCTGCCAGACTCTTACAAGGAAAACAGAAGTTGAACACCTTGATTACAATCTTCTACCTCAATCGACTAGGTCCAGTATCTTGATTTCCACAAAGAGAGTCGTCTTCTTGATTCAAGAAGACAAATTCTTCTAGCAACAGATACAACTTGCTCTTCTCCCAATGATGATGTCCTACAAAGTAACAAAGATGAACTGTTGCGAGAGAGATGGATGACCTCAAGATCTGTTATAGATCTGCTGATGTCATGTACGAGTACCTTCTCCCAGTGACACCAGCACCTAGATCCAAATATCCTGCGGGAAGAAACAACCCTGGTGACTGCATACAAGTGAGAATGGAGGGAACGACAAAACCGCCCTACAATAGTAGAACTTAGGGTCAGCGAAATCACCAAGAACTCCATCCCTTTCCTCGCAAACAGAAGAGCGCACCAGCAGAAAAATCGTGAGCGGGATAAGCAATAAAGGAGTCTTCTTGCTTCCAGATTCGACTTCCTCCCAGCAATCTGCTCCTTGCTGAAGGAACTGGGTGACTCAACAAGTTTCAAGACTGATCTGCACCCAGCGATCTGCTCCTTGCACCTTGTGCAGGTCGACAGATCTGGGGATCTGCTTCAAGACTCCTTCCGGAGATAGCAGCGCACTAGAGTAACAGCTACAGAACCTCCTCCCGACCTGCAACGATCGAATGCAAAAGTCTTTCCGACGAGAAACCTCCTACGAACAGGGAGCGGCGCGGGGACTGCAAAATCTCGAAATCTAAATAGGAAAAACCTTGCGAAGAGGAGCGATGGAAATTGCGAATCCTCCGATCGACCTAAAAGGCAGCGCCGTTCTGCTTCTTTGATTGGCAACAACCAAGGAGCGACGGGCCTGAGAGATTCACAATCTGAGCGGCGAGGGTTTTGCTAATCCAGCGGCGATGGAAACGAAAAAAAATCACAGATGCGATGAAGAGCGGCGGTGGCGGGCGGCTTTTGTTCCTTTTCAGCAACAACAACTTTCACTTTCACCATCTTTCACAGGAGCTGCGCTGGAATCGTGAAATCGGGAGAAAAACGAGAGCGAGCAAGATTGCACGGGAGAGCGGGCTAGGGCGCATGAAACAAAAACTTCGAGAATGTTACTGCGCTCGAAGCATCTCGTGTGGTCGTCAAGTTTGGAACGACCTCCACATTGCCCCAACATGGGTATTTATAGGCGTAACCCTAAATCTCCGACTATGGGTTATTGAATGTCTAATGGATCCAAACTGAATCCAATAAGTACATGTTACTATTATATCAATATACCTCAACACAAACATCATCCGTTTGAACATAAAATTGAATGAAGTTCCTTAGGTGGGGGCGTTAACGAATGACAATTTAACTCCTATGTTCATAACAACCACCACCGCGCCAAACGTAGCCTAAGTTCCTTAGATGAGATTGGGTGTTCATGAACGATAGTTCATAACCACCATATTCACGACCGTCGCCATTGCGCCAAATAGAGCCTCAGGGGAATAATCCCAATCTGCAAGCTTCAAAATTCCAATAAGTACCAAATTCAAATTCTGAATTATCCACCCTCCAGAATTACAAATATTTTCACCTAATCAATGATGATTTTGGGAGCACGTTACAATGCAAATATTTATGAGTCAATGAAGATGCACATAAATTTGAGATGCATGCATACTGATTTCCCGGACTGAGCCTCGTCTACTTATTGCCTCCTCTTTAAGTAGAAAGAGCAGGAGGCATGGTAGGCATGGCGAGCGTCTCTCGCTATTGATGAGGGCAGTCTATTGATGAGGGCCACCTATTATGCACGCATAAGTGCGCTCACTATTGATGAGGGCCACCTATTTTACAAATCTACACATGTAATGTTCGGAATTGGACAGCCAGCCCAACTGATACACACAATGGAGTACACGAAGCGGCGCTGTTAAAAATGTTGAAGTGAAGATGGCGGTCTGGATGCTCAGACCGCACAGACTGCGGGAGACCACGAAGGTCGCGCGACTTGTTTTTCAGTTCATGTGGTTGGTCTTTGGCCATTTGAAGTCCTCGCGATCTGAATCGGCTATTCGCACAATTGTGCGGACTAATGTTGTTAACCTCACGCGCGGTTTGGTTCCCGAGACCACAGTGCTATGCGGTTAAATGTTTCTAACCGCCCTTTATGCCGGTGGTTTCCCTATCTCCTGTGGCGGTGACCGCATCCCCCTGCCCACCTATAAATAGGGATCCTGACCCCGTTATTCTAAACTGGAATTGTGAAAACTATAGCTTGGGTTAATCTTGCGGTTAAGTTTCCTAACCGCGCGATAGGGAGAATTAACTTGTGTTGTTGTGTTTGCAGGTTGTACGACTAGCATTGAGCGACTAGACAACTAGTGTTGGTGGTTAGTCAGTGGAGGCTCAGTGTGGATCAGCGGACCGTAGTTAGCAGTTTAGCAGCAAGTCGCGGATAGTGCGACTAGAACATTTTTCTTTCTTGACGGTTTATTTTCAGTTCAATAAGCCGGTCTGCCCGTTCCTTGCGGGTTGGCTGTCAGATTGGTTAGAGCAGCTTGTTCGCGCGACTTTAGCGGTTAGACAACTTTAGCGGTCAGGCGACCCGAAGTGAGGACAGGTAGTAGTTCAGTAGTCCAATAAGGCAGTTAGCGTGACCTCGCAGTTAATTGTGTAGACAGGCGGCTTGGTGGTCTCGGTGCTCAATCTGCCAGTTCTGTACTTGCCTGTTTTTTTTGTGATCTCCATCGAGCACAATGCAAAATCATATCTTGCAATGTATATCTTATCTTGTAAAGAAGTGATTAATACAAGTGTTGTTCTTGCTATTTCTACTTGTTAGTGGTTTACTTGGTCTTGTTTTGTTTGAAAGTGGTCATGTGACCTTCGGTTCACAAAATTCTACATGGTATTTGAGGGACAGATTTTAGCAGTTATCAGCCAACTTTGATAAATACCTTTAGAAGTCAAGTGAACCTGGAATCTAGTAATGGAAGGCAGTTATGCAAGAGCCCATGGTATTAAGTTGTTATCTCATACCAATTATACAAAATGAAAATCTTGCGTGGAAAGCTACTTACTTGGCGAGGACCTCTAGGAGGTTATCAGTGTAGACGATAGACAAGAGTTGTTGTTGTTGGAGCTAATACACAGGAGGTGAGAGCCTGAAGGAAATCAATGCTAAGGATGAGTTCACTCTCAAGTGGGCTATCTCATCGGAACTGCTCAACCACATTATTGGGTGTAGGTTAGCTGCAGAGATCTGGACATCTTTGGAAGATCTGTTCAATAAGGAAAATGTAACAAGGCTACATTTTTTGGAGAATGGTTTGGCAAGAGCCACTCGGGGAGACCTGTCGATATCTTCATTATTCTTGAAGATGAAGAATCTGTGTGCTGAGATTTCAACACTCGGCCTAGTAGAGTCTATCTCTAAGGCTAAGCTAAAGAGGCACGTCATCCGCGACTTGTGGAAGGAGTATCTTGCTTTTATCACTTCAGTGTAGGTGTAGGCTACTCAACCATCTCTGTTGGAGTTGGAAAACTTGCTTGCCTCTCCGGATATCTTAGCAAGACAGGTGGCTGAAGTCTCTATCTTAGGGGGAGATAGTGAAGCTATTTTTTCTATGAAGAAGAAAAATGGGACAAGAAGTAGAAGTCTTTTGGTGAAGATAATCCATTTACTTCATCACATCAAGAGAGGAGGAAGTCACCTAAGCATAATGGAGGTAAGAAGGGAGGACCCGTGTGCTTCAGATGCAATAAACTTGGTCACTTCAGGAAGGACGACAAGGTAAACCTTCAATCAGGACACGTTGTAGGGTGAGAAGGTGAATCCAAGAATGAAGGTGAATGGTGGAATTGCTTCATAACAAACATAACAATAAGGTCTGTCGGTGCCTTGGCCTCCATTAATTTCTAGGAGGATTGGATCATTGACTTCGGGTTTATTCATCACCTCATCGGTGACGGGTCGAAGTTTTGCACTACGCAAGTATATATAAGTAATGATGTTATTATTACAGCTGACGTTACTATTCATGCAGTTGAGAAGGAGGGAACGGTTCTTTGGGTAGTGATAGGATTCCATTGACCTTAAGGAGTGTATTCACGTGTCTGGGATGAAGAAAAACCAATTCTCTGTAACCATTACGGTTGATGTTGGCTATCACGATCTGTTTGGTCCAATAGAAGTGAAGTTCTTAAAAAACTTGTCAGCGGTAAAAGCTGATGTTATCCATATTGGGAGAAGGACAAACGACTTGTTCGTTCCGTCGACAAATTCATATGTTAAAAGATGAGAGCTAATGATAGCACTGTCTTCTGGCCTGAGAGGCTTAAATACATTGAAATGGACAAGTTGAAGACTATTGCGACAGGATGCCTGGTGAAATGACTGCCTAGTCTTTCATCTCTGGGCGATGGACACGTCTGTGAAGGGTGTTAGTATGAGAAGGCACATTGACTCCCATTTGACAAGTCCTTGTATAGATTCAAGTCACCGCTGGAGTGCATCCACGATGATTTGATGAGACCATGCATCACCCATAGTCTTGGAGGCAGCGGTTACATTCTAGCTTTGGTTGATGATTTTATAAGGTACACTTGGGTGTGCTTCATAAAGGAGAAGTCAGAAGTCTTCCAAAAGTTTGTGGAGTTTAAAAGGCATGTTGAAGGCATGTTAAGGTTGCAGGTAAAGAAGCTGAGGACAAATAATAGGGGAAGTTTATTTCTCATGAGTTCTCTAACTTCTATAGGAAGCACAAAATCAAGAGGGAGCTGACTTGTGCTCATACTTCATAATAGAATGGAGTGGCAGAGAGAAAGATCCATCACTTGGCGGAGACTTGTAAAAGTTGACTTCTTGCTAAAGGCATTCCCAGGGCTTTCTGGGTAGAGGGAATTGTCTATGGGGCATATGTCATCAATTGAGTGTCCTTAAGTCCCAACAACATGAATTATCCACATGAATTGATGTTCAAAGAGAAGCTCAGCGTAACATGCCTTCGGGTGTTTGTCTCTACCTACTACGTGCACGTTCTCGATGCTCTCAAGACTAAGCTAGATGCTAATGTTAGGAAGCTTGTCTCCGTTGTCTATGATGCGAGAAATAAATTATGGAAGTGCATGGAACTGAGACAAGAAAATTTGTCATCTCAAGGGATATGGTATTTGAAGAGCTAACATCATACCAAGGAAGTTTTTCTGTTGAGATACAAGAAAGTAGGGAAGCTGCTGATGATCTTCTGGTGGAGCTGTCTGCGTCTCTAGGGGATCCAATTGCATTAAGCTCAAGGCAAGTGCTTCTGTTATTAGAAGCAAGGGGAGTGATAATCCTAGTGTGGCAGTAGAAGATCTGATGAAGAAGAGACATCTGAAGATGTAAAGCATTGTCAGGCCCTACGGAGGGCAAACCGACCATTGTACCACCAACTCAGTATAGAGAGGAAAATATGATAAGTTTTGTCTCATGCTACTTTGCAGGCCCTCTAGACGAGCGGGATTCATCATGATATGAAAATGTAATTGGAGTAAATGAGTGGGAAGATGTCATGTATGCAGAGATGACTGCCCTCAAGAAAAATAAAACTTCGGACCTTATGCCCAAAGTAGAATTCATAACTCTTGTTACTTATAAATGAGGTTACAAGTTAAAGAAGAAAGCAGACCGTAGTATTGAGTGTAACAAGGCTCACCTTATTTCTTGAGGGTTCTCACAACAGTGCGAAGAGAATTATGAAGAGACATTTAGTCCTGTGGATAAGATGACGTCAGTTAGGACTGTGATTGCTTTGGCGATATGCAAGGGATGGAAGATTTGGTAGCTCGACATGAAGAATGCATTTCTTTACGGAGAGATTGAAAAATATCTTTATGATGCAAATACCAAGGTGTTGGGTCCATTGATCTCAATGTTCCAGATTTGAAGAATGCCTACTAGACAATGGTATACACATGTATGTAATCTAACAGTTGTCACAAGTTCTATTTGTGTTGGATGTTCCTTGGAACAAGTTTAGATAGGTTGTCTAAGTGATTGTAATAGGTGGTCATAGGGTAGAGAAGTGGAGAGACAGAAATCTGTCTAAGTCTATAGGCATTGAGTGAAGCCAGTTCACTCAACGCCATATACCACGGAAGGATGCTGGGAAGACTGAAAAATCATCTAAGTCTACAGGCGTTGAGTGAATCCAGTTCACTCGACGCCAGATTCCAAAAAGCGTCGAGTAAAGGATGGACAGTCAAATCCCAGCAGTTTGCAAAGCAGTTCTGCAGCTAAGTACACAGGCATTGAGTGTAGGCAGTTCACTCAATGCCATATAATAAAAGGCGTCGAGTAAAGCTGAGTGTAACACCCCAAATTTGATAGCAGAACTTTTTGTCACTATCGTCGGGCGATAGTGGGTATCACCGACGGCGATAGCAATAGCACTCGACGCCGTAAAACATTGAGTGAGCTCAACACACTAGATGCCTTTCGATGAATTGTTGAGTAAGAGACTATCGCGTGGCGATAGTGGGTATCGTGCGGCGATAGCCCTAGCACTCAATGCTCTCAACGCCTTAAAGCGTTGAGTGAACTCAACGCACACGACACCGTAAAACATTGAGTGAGATATTAGAATGGCGATAGTGGATATCGTCAGGCGATAGTCCCACGTATGCTGGACACGTGTTGGATGGCCGGTCGACGGCCGATGAACGGTGGTCGACTGGGGTCAAAGCGGCGAAAAAGCCAATGTCGCCAGGCGACAGTCGATATCGCTCGGCGATATCGCTAAAATTGACCAGTCAACTCAAATCTTGGCATTTGCTTCCTTTTGAAAAAATAATCTTGTGGCTGGGATTAATCTCGAGGCCACTTAAACTAGGGCTGATATCGAGTCGAGTTCGAGCGATTTTGGCTCGGCTCGAAATCGAAATTTTTGACTCGAACTCGGCTCGAAATCGACTCAAAATCGAAATTGATTTCGAGTCGAGTCGGCTCGACTCGAAATGGCTCGATTCCGAGCTGACTCGAAATCGAATCGAGTCGGCTCGAAATGGAATCGAGTCGGCTCGAAATTTAGCAATATTTCATTTTATTCCTAATTTGTGCAAAATAAAATTGGGCAACTTATAAATTTAGCAAATAAAACACTTAAAGCCTTTATTCTTTTTATTTATGTTTAAATTTTGTTATTTTTAATCTTAAAATAAGAATATATTAATAAATACATATATTTTTTAATTAATTCGAGTTGATTCGAATCATATTTCGAGCGATTCAGGGCTGGCTCGAAATCGACTCGAAATTAGATTCGAGTAGAATTGAATCGACTCAAATTGAGTCGAATCAATTTTAACCGATTCCGATTCGGCTCAATTTTCGAACGATTTTCGAGCGACTTTCGAGTTTCGAATAATATGCTCAGCCCTAACTTAAACAGAGGAGAGATCAAGAGAAGTCTCATTTCACTTCTCACTCTCTCTTTATTTCCATTTGCTCTCTTGGAAGAAGGAGCTTAGGAAGAAGGCTGAAGCTGAGCTTAGAAGGCTTGGTGAAGGAGATTCTGTGATCAGAACTTAGAATCGAGGCTAGATCTGCGAAGAGGAAAGTGGAGCGTTCCTTTCCAATCGGACACAAAAGCTCGTTCATGGCTCCAAAATGGACTATAAGGGTAACGTTCTTCCTTCTTGGATAAGTGAAGCCCTTCTTTTGGCAGGTGAATGGAATCCCCCACCCAAAGGTGGACGAGTGAAGGGAATTTCATTCGGGTTGATACGTGATGTCCCCAATAAATTTGCATATAGATCCAGAAATGCGCAGTACGGAATAGGCATGCTGTGTGAAGCCCATCTGGACAGGTTGGTCTTGATTGGTGATGTTTTGATTTGCGTGCTAGAGAATACTCCATGGAAAAATGTGTAGGTGAACATGTGAAATCTGGGGTCTAGGGGTGTGTAGGGGACTGCAATAAAGTACTGGAGTTAATCTCTAGGAAAACCCCAAATTAGGGAAGCAATGAAACTCTGTTCCCTATCACTCAATGACAGTTAGTATCGCCCGGCGATAGCTCTTAGTGAGCTATGTAGCCTGTCTCTGGGAGACCTGTGGGCTACTAATGGTAAGGCATGTCTCCAGGAGACCTGAGGGCCATTATTGTTTGTTAGCAGGAACTTCAAATGTTCTGCTTGGGCACAAAGGAAATGCTGACCCGCATCATGTCACTGACATGAAGGTTTCATTTTTCGGCGCATGACGGTTTGAGCAACAAGCAAGGTTGACCTGCACTCACCTAATGATGATCGACTTGAAGCACGTCACTGGATTGAATCTCAAATTAGTAGAACTCCTTTGACTTTGTCAACTCATAGGAAGAAAAGAGAGAAATGCTCAAGTGTTTCCATCAAGTCACCAGACTGAGAATGGTCGTGGGGACTGAAACCTCGGCACATCGATAATGTGCCCTGAGTGCACGGGGCGTGTGGCTGTTAAGCCTGCATTTGTGTTGAATGATTATTGTCACTTTGTATACATGCTATACCTGTAGGTAAGGAATATCGCTGCCCCGAGAATGGGGTAGGGTTGTTATAAATTGGTCGGCTAAATGTTGTCTGTTACCTAGTTCGCCATCCTTGTGATGGATTGTCACTGTGCAGGTGCTGGAGAGCCGAGCAGTAAGTAGTGGGCTAAAGCCCTAGAAGCTATGTCGGCCCTCGAAGGCCAAGCAAAGTTTATTGCTTTCATGTGTGGCCGACCAGTGTGTCGATGTCTGTAATCCACACCTTGTAAAGAGTAAATGTAAGGCCTTAAGGCCAGAAAAGTTTTGATCACTGTTGACTGTCGTCGGGCGACAGTGACTATCGCCGCCTACGATAGTGACTTTTGTGTCTTTTTGTAATAAACATTCCAGTGTTAATATAGTGGACGTTCTTGTGATTACTTGAGTTCAAAAAGTTAACCCTTAAGCTTCCGCTAGAATGCTATGAGTTAGGATGTGTGTAGTTTTTTATATTAACATGTAATCCCGTTGCCTGTCCGTGGAATATGGTGTGGGGCCCCGGCCGGAACCTCTATTATACTTCATGTGACAGACGGAGGAGTTACAATATTGGTATCAGCTTATCTTAGCCTTGCTTCTCCGAATTCATGGTCGAATTCTTTTGAGGTGTGGTGAGCACGTGTTCGTGCTTATTGTCATATCATAAAAGAACTCAAGAATGTACACTTAGGAATATAAAGACACATGTTTGAGGGACTTGTGCGTTCCTATAATTGCTTTTGGCAATATTCTTTGTTTCTTAATTGTGTGTTTCATATTGTAGGAGACTAGCAGTGGTGAGGGGCAGTAAGAACCCCAATGCTCAGTGGAGAGTAGTGCACCAAATAAGGTGCCAACACCTCCTCCTTCTACGAAAATTATATGGTTGGTTGCGGAAGCCGTGTTCGTATTAATCAACGCGTAACTAGGAGGTCAGATACAACCTCCTACCCCTGCGGTGGTCCAGGAACCGGCTGGCGTAGTTAAGCACGTAACGGTGTAACAAGTGGTCGTTGAACCAGTGGCCGCAAGGCGAGTGACGGAGAAGCAATTGAAACACATTATGAGTTTCAATCCTATTATGTTTGCGGGTACCAGAGTCCCTACACAAGCCGAAGATTGGCTCTCAAGGATAAAGAGAGTCCTGATGGCAGCTGAAACAGAGGAGTGGCAAAAAGTCACTGTGGTTACCTTCTTGTTAGATGGTGAGGCGAGTCTATGGTGGGATGAGTAGGAGCTACACAGTTTGCTGGTCGGCTGTTGATCGAGATCTCAATGGAGGAGTTCTCAAGGTGTTTTCTGGTGAGATACATTCCATCGGCACAGCGGATTACGATGGAGAACCAATTTCAAAGGCTAACTCAAGGTGAGAGGTTGGGAAGGTATGCATACTCTACGTTTGCAGGCGAGGAACAGAAGAAAAACAAGTTTTATGAAGGGTTGAGAGATGACTTGCGGTTGCTTCTGTTAGGACCGATGATGCAAGGTTTTCTTACCTTGGTCAATACGACCCGTTCCCTCGAACTTGATATGAAGCGTGTGTAGCGTAAGAACAACTTGGCAATGATGAAGCCAGAGTTCAAGGTACCTTGTTCTTCAAAGTCTGGGTATCGACGTTGGAACAAGAAGCGGAGAACTTCGGAAGCAGCTCCTTTTATGTCTGGTCCAACATCTGGGAAAGGTCCACTGATTTGTTACACATGTGGTAAGCCGGGTCATATGGCCCGCGAGTGTCGAAGTGGCCCGCAAAAAGTAGAGAAAAAGAATGGTGCGTCTTATGCTGAAAAGGGAAAGGAAGTGGTGGAATCAACTACATCTCAAGCGCAACCACGAGTCTATAATCTTGACCAACAGGAGGCCATAAAACAAAGTAACGTCATAATAGGTATGAGTTAAGATACAGTTTTTACTATTTTCCATACTTATTAACTCATGCATTGCTTGTGTATAATTTGTTTATGTTAGGCTTTGTCTTGATTCGGGACTATCCGACGAGAGCACTGTTCAATATAGGTTCTTCGCATTCGTTTCAATCTGAGGAATTCATGTCGCGGATCGGAGTGCCTACTCATGTGCCGACAGATAGACTAAAGTTGTTGTTTCCTAACGGATGCTTGATGCGTGCAGATAGGTCTTGCTTTGTTAAGGTGCGGATAGGAAGTCGGGATTTCGGATTGGAAGCATCTGTGCTGTCGATATCTGAATTCGATGTGATCTTTGGTATGGACTGGCTCTCGGAGCAGCGTGCCTGTATAGATTGCAACTCAAAGGAAGTTATGCTGGGACAGAATACCGAGATTGAGACTAAATTCGCTGCTATGTGAGGATCAAGTAAGATATTGTTGTCTGCTCTCCAAGTCATCAAAGTTGTTCGGAAGGGCACAAAGTTATTTTTCACGCTTTTAAAGGCTGTTGAGCCGAAGTCTAGGTTGAGTGATGTTCCGATTGTATTAGAGTACACAGATGTTTTTCCAAAGGATCTTCTAGAGTTAGCTTCCCAAAGAGAAATTGACTTCGCTATCGAGTTGGTGCCAGGTGCGAAACATGTGGCCCACTCACCATACTTGGTAGCGCCTAAGGAGATGGAGGAACTGAAAGTTCAGCTGCAAGTGTTGCTAGAGCAAGGATATATATGCCCAAGTATATCACCTTGGAGTGCATCGGTCCTCTTTGTGAAGAAGAAGGACAGTAGCTTGAGTCTATGCATCGAATATCGAGAGCTGAACAAGCTAACGGAAAAGAACAAGTATCTGATTCCATGGATTGATGACTTGTTCAATCAGCTAGTGGGATCAACTGTCTACTTGAAGCTGGATTTAAAGTCTGGCTATTACCAGTTGAGGATTTAGGAATGTGACATTCCCAAGACAGTGTTTGGAACACGCTACGGCTATTATGAGTTAACTGTTATGTCGTTTGGCCTAACAAATGTGTCATCGGTGTTCATGGACCAAATGCACCGAACATTTCGAGAGTACTTGAACTTATTTGTAATCGTCTTTAATGTCTGAAGAAGTTCATGCAAACCATTTACGGATGGTGTTGCACACCATGAGAAGAAACAAGCTCAATACCAAATTCTCAAAATGCGAGTTTTGGTTATCGTCGGTGGCTTTTCTAGGCCATGTAGTTAGTGGAGAGGGCATTGCGGTGGATCCAGTGAAGATAGTTGCGATACAGAAGTGACCCGTTCTGGCTACTATAGCTGAAGTCAGGAGTTTCCTTGGACTTGCGGCTACTACATACGCTTCGTAAAGAACTTTTCACGGATAGCCTTACCTCTGACCACACTGACGCGGAAAGATCAGAAGTTCATTTGGACACCTGAGTGTGCACGAGCTTTTGAAGAGCTGTAAAGTCATCTGACTACGGCGCCAATCTTGATGTCGCCATGTGGTTCGGCCGGTTATGAAATTTATAGTGATGCATCAGAGAGCAGCTTAGGCTGCATTCTTCTTCAGTTTGGAAAGGTGATAGCTTATGGCTCACGCCAGTTGAAAGTGTATGAGCGGAACTATCCCGTCCACGACTTGGAGTTGGCGGCAGTGATTTTTGCACTTAAATTGTGGCGTCACTATTTATATGTCGTGAAAGTTGATATCTTCACAGACCATAAAAGCCTTAAGTATCTTCTAGATCAGAAGGATCTAAATATGCGGCAACGGAGGTGGATGGAGTTCCTCAGGGACTACACCTTCGATATACACTATACTCCCGAAAAGGGAAATGTGGTTGCAGATGCCTTGAGTCGGCGGACTCCGGTAAAGGCAACTTGGTGGCAGATGCATGATAAGCTTCTGATCCAGGAGTTGGAGAACTTAGACATTTCTTGTGTTGACAAGAATGCTACTGCAAATGCGTGCCTAAGCTGGACGGAGGTATAGTATGAACTTATAGACAGGGTTCATTGAGCAACGGAACAAGATGAAATTCTACAACGCCATGCAACAGATGGGTTAAATGCTAAATTCTCATTGGATGAAGGACTTTTGCGGAAAGATGGTCATTTGTGCATCCTGGATGTAGGTAAACTACGTGAGGAATTGATGTACGAAGCACACTTTATAAGGTACTCAATTCACCCAGGGAGCACAAAGATGTATACGGACATGAAGAAGATGTTCTAGTGGCCGGGTTTGAAGAAAGACATAGCCCATTACATGGCAAAATGTCAAACTTGTGCCTTGGTGAAAGCTGAATGTAAAAATCCTGGAGGTTTCCTGAAGTCGTTACCAAACCCGGTATGGAAGTTCGATGACTTTTTTATGGATTTTGTGCATGGACTGCCGAGATCTCAGAGCGGAAACAATGTCATGTGGGTGATTGTTGACCGATTAACAAAAGTATCACACTTCATACCTAACAGGAAGGACGATTCAGTTGAAAAGTTGGCTAAGATGTACGTGGATAACATAGTACGATTGCACGGTGTACCCTATAGCATTGTCAGTGATCGAGATGGGTGCTTTGCTTCAAATGATTGGAGGCTAATCCACATGTTGTTGGGTACTCAACTGAAATTTAGTACGGCCTTTCATCCTTAAACGGATGGTTAGACCGTGTTAGAAACGAACTAAAACAAACCGGAAAGAGTATAACTGAAACTTTATTATCAAAAAAAGGTACCTATTACAAAGGTATGCCCTCCCTTATGTAGAATGGAGGAGAGATGAGAGAATACAAATAAGAGATGTGGGACTAAAAATTTACAAGACTAAGCGGACTGTACAGAACAAACCGCACAAGCCGCACGGTTAGACGGAAGGGCTAACCGCACGGCTACCACCAGAGAGAGAGAGACCGCAAGGGGAGACCGCCAGAGAGCTCGGCAACCAGACAGCAACAGCACAGCAATCAAACCGCTGAAGGGAAACCGCCAGACCGCGCGGTCTCTAACCCGCCAAGACAGACCGCCAGATCGCCCGGTCTCTAACTTCAACACTCCCCCTCAAGCTGGAGCATATATATCGATCATGCCCAGCTTGTCACAAATATGATGAAACGAGGCGGAAACTGGCTTGGTGAAGATGTCAGCCAGCTCTTTATCAGAAGTGACAAAGGGAGTGCAAATTTATTCCTTTAAGATCTCTTCACGAATGAAATGACAGTCGACCTCAATATGCTTGGTTCTTTCATGGAAGACCGGATTTTTGGAGATGTATATGGCAGCCTTGTTATCACAGAACATAGGTAGCGGATGGTTGTAGACCTCTCCTAAATCCAGCATTAGAGCCAGTAGCCATTTTAGCTCACAAGTGATCGACGCCATACTCCGATACTCTGATTCAGCACTGGATCTGGAAACAACAGACTGCTTCTTGCTCTTCCAGCTTACCAGATTACCCCCAACAAAGGTGCAAAAACCGGAGGTAGAATTGCGATCCCCTTTATCATCAGCGTAACTTGCATCTGAGTAAGCTTCAACCCTCAGATGACCATTCTTCTGGAAAAGCAATCCTTTCCCAGGTGCGGCTTTGACGTACTCCAAGATCCATAAGGCGGACTGCAGATGACACTCCCTGGGAGCTTGCATGAATTGACTCACCTTGCCAACAGCATAGGAAATGTCGGGTCTGGTCACTGTGAGATATATGAGCTTACCAACAAGTCGTCTGTACCTCGTAGTATCTGAAAGAAGAGGCGAATCATCTGTCCAGGTTTTGTCTTCTCCAACAGCCATGGGACATCGAGCAGGTTTGGCCCCAGTCAATCCTGCATCTTTTAAAAGATCAAGGCATACTTACGCTGGGAGAGGACTAAGGAATTGGGCTTCCGAGAGATTTCGATCCCCAAAAAGTACTTTGGAGAGCCCATATCTTTCGTGACCATATATTGACGAAGATGCCGCTTTGTCAAGGCTACCCATTCCTGGTCATCGCCAGTGAGAAGAATATCATCAACATACACTGCAAGAACCACCAGTCCCAAGGAGGTTTTGCGAGTAAATAGAGAGTGATCGGCAGAGCTGCGCACAAAACCAACGGCCGCCACGATGCCGCTGAACTTGTCAAACCAAGCTTGAGGGCTCTGCTTGAGGCCATAAATTGCCTTCTTCAGCCGGCATACTCGTGTCTCCCCCTGAGCAACATACCCAGGAGGTTGCTCCATGTAGACGGCCTCCTGAAGATCACCATAAAGGAAGACATTCTTTACATCCAGCTGGGAAATCGGCCAATCCTTATTGACCGCCACAAAGAGAAGAACCCGTATAGTGCTGAGACGAGCCACGGGAGAGAAGGTGTCAAAGTAATCAACCCCATAGGTCTGAGTAAATCCCATAGCAACAAGGCGAGCTTTATAACGGTCCACAGTGTCATCCGGGGCAAATTTCACCACAAAGACCTAGCGACAGCCGACAACATAAGTACCGAAGGGAGGAGGAACAAGAGTCCAGGTACCCCGCTCCGTTAGGGTGGTCATTTCCTCATCCATGGCCATCTTCCAGTGAGGAATAGCAAGGGCCTCCTGGTAGGAGCAGGGCGTGGCAGTGGTGGAGATAGCTAGAGCAAAGGCCCTGCGAGAAGGGGTGAGACGATCATAAGAAACAACAGCCGTAAGAGGGTGTAGGGTACACGTCCGCACCCCTTTGCGAAGAGCTATAGGAAGATCCAGGTCAGCAGGTTCCTCGGCATCCGGAGCATCCGTGGCAAAGAGAGCTGGCCCGGGAGTAGAGAGCGACGGCGGCGGAGATGCGGGAGACGGTGGTGGAGAAGAGGGAGAGAGAGGTGGAAGAAGAGGAGTGGACGGGGGCGGAGTAGGGGTGAATATCGTAGTGGGAGACGAGATAACAAAGGGAACAGCAGGAGAATCAGAGGCTGGGAGAAGAGGAGGGGAGTCATCCGAGAAGTAGGAGGTATTCTCGAAGAAGGTGACGTCAGCAGAAACGAACTGCTTACGAAGGATGGGATCAAAGCAACAATAACCTTTCTGAGTGGTGGAGTACCCCAGAAAGATACATTTGGTGGAGCAAGGAGATAGCTTATCACGGGTGGCAGAAGGGGCATGCACAAAGGCAGTGCATCCAAATATTTGGAGAGGGAGAGGAAACGGCTCCTTGCCCGGATACAAAATGGAGAAAGGGGTTTTTCCGTGGAGAACGGTGGAGGGAATGCGATTGATGAGGTAACAGGCAAGGAGAACAGCATAGCCCCAATAGGAGCGAGGAACATGCATCTGGGTCATCAAGGAGCGAGCGACATCCAGAAGGTGACGGTTTTTGCGTCCTGCCACACCATTTTGTTGTGAGGTATAGACACAACTCGTTTGATGAATAATCCCATTGTGCATGCAGAAGGCAGAAAAGTCATGACTGATATATTCTTGGGCATTATCAGATCGAAGAACTTTAATAGAAACATCAAACTGAGTTTTGATCATGAGATAGAAGGACGTCCATACAGAGAATAAGTCGGAGCGATCTTTTAACAGATACACCCACGTACAGTGAGAGAAATCATCAATGAATGTGACAAAATACGAACTACCCCGACCAACCGTAAGAGTAGGAGAAGGACCCCAAATATCGGAGTGGATGAGATCAAACGGACGGGTGGATCCACGAACGTGCTTTGGAGGGAAGGAGGAGCGGTGATGCTTGCCAAGCTGACAGGCTTCACAGTTGAGCGGAGGACTTTGGGGAGGAAGGTGGGGCAGAAGTTGACGAAGAAGATGAGGAGGAGCATGACCAAGGCGGAGATGCCATTGGAGAAGATCTGTGGAGGTGGAGGAGAAGGTGGAGAAGGCGGAAATGTTGTCCAGGAAGTATAGGCCGCCACTCTCAGTCCCAGTAACAATCGTCCGTTGGGATTCCGGATCCTGAAAAGAGAAAGTAGTAGAAGTAAAAGTAACAGAACAGTGTAATTGCTTGCATAGAGAGGTAACAGATAATAAGTTGCACGGGAACTTGGGCACGTAGAGAGTATCCTCCAAGCGAAGGGACGAAGTGACATGAACTATCCCCATCCCATGAACCGATGATGAAGAGCCGTCAGCGAGAGTAACCGGGGGCAACCGACCATGTGTTTCTAAGAGAGAAAAACACTGGAGATTGCCGGTCATATGATTAGTAGCACCGGTGTCGATCAACCATTTTCCTTGAGTAACAACGTGGGCACTTCCAGAAGACGTGACCACCGAGGCGTACGGCTTTGAGGAGTATATGGAAGCCATGAAGGGAGGAACAAAAGAACTGCAGCGGTCACGGTGACAGCACACCAGTGGCAAGAAGGGCCACGACCAAGATGCAGAGCAAGGCAAAAGGGGACGAAGAGGGAAGCACAAGCCGCGCGACTCAACAGGAGGTCGCGGCGACTAACAAGCAGGAGCGGCTAAAGGAAGAGCCGCACAGAGGAGAACAAGCCGCTGCAACTTAGAGACAGGTCGCGGGGACAAGAGAGAGAGCGGCGAAGGAAGAAGGGCAGAGAGGCCGCCTAAACAAGGAAGAACCCGCGCGAACAGAGAAAAATAGCAGCGGTTAGGAGAAAGAGATCTGCCGCGCAAACAATAGGAAGCCACGCGGTTAGAAAACTATCCGCGCAGATAGGAAGAAGAAGATCTGCAGCGGTCACGATGTCAGACACCAGCGGCCAGAAAAGCCACGACCAAGCCGCAGAACCAAACAGAGGGAGAGAAGTCGGGCGGCTAGCAGGCAGACCGCGCGAACAGAAGAGGAGGATATCGGGAGGCAAAAGGCGAACAAGGCAAAAGAGGCTGCGGAGACAAGTCGCGGTGACTAGAGAAGAGAAGGAGGAAGCGGCGACTAGAACAGGTCGCAAGAAAGAAGCAAGCAACAGAAACAGGCCGCGCGAACAGGGCGCAAGCAAACATGCGGAAGAAACAAGCTGCGGGAGACAGGCCGCGAGAAGAAGAGGCAGGTCGCGCGGACAGGAGAACGCACAGAATCAGGAGCCAAAGATCGATTCCTCTGATACCATGTTAGAAACGAACTAAAACACACCGGAAAGAGTATAACTGAAACTTTATTATCATAAAAAGGTACCTATTACAAAAGTATGCCCTCCCTTATATAGAATGGAGGAGAGATGAGAGAATACAAATAAGAGATGTGGGACTAAAAATTTACAGGACTAAGCAGACTGTACAGAACAAACCGCACAAGCCGCGCGGTTAGACAGAAGGGCTAACCGCACGGCTACCACCAGAGAGAGAGACCGCAAGGGGAGACCGCTAGAGAGCTCGGCAACCAGACAGCAACAGCACAGCAATCAAACCGCTGAAGGGAAACCGCCAGACTGCGCGGTCTCTAACTCGCCAAGACAGACCGCCAGACCGCCCGGTCTCTAACTTCAACAGACCGAGAGGACCAACAGAATAATGGAGGATATGCTCCATATGTGCGCCCTGGATTTCGGGAAGAGGTGGGAAGATCACCTCCATATGATTGAGTTTGCCTACAATAATAGCTATCAAGCTAGTATTCAGATGGCGCCCTTTGAAGATTTATACGGTCGGAAATGTCGTACACCTTTAGCTTAGGAGGAAACAGGCGAGTTTAAGTTATATAAACATAAGGAGATCGAAAATGCTGATTTGACGATATGCTCTATTCGAGAAAGGCTATTGATAACCCAAGATAGGCAAGCGAAATACAACAACGCCAAGCACCAAAACGTGAAATTTGCGATTTGCGATTGGGTATATTTGAAGATCAAGCCATTCAAAGGCTTATCCAGGATTCGACGCTTGAAAAAGTTGAGTCTGAGGTATCTTGGCCCATTTGAAGTGGTTGAGCGAGTTGGAGAAGCTGTCTATCGGTTAGCCCTTTCGGCGGAGCTAAGTTATTTGCATGATGTGTTTCACATATCGGTGCTACGCAAAGCTGTGAAAGAGCCAAATCAAGTAATCGTGGCTGATCAAGTACCAGTTGAAGCTGGGCTAACGATGAAGGTTAGGCCCATTCGGATCGAGAATACGAAGATCAAGCAGCTGTGAAACAAGACAATCAGGATTATCAAAATCCGATGGGACAATTATGGCCGAGAAGAGCTGACATAGGAACGAGAGCAAACCATGTGCGAGGAGTACCCCGAATTGTTTGTAAAATAATGTTGTAACATATAATTTGTTGTTTTTCCCTTATAGATGAATAAAATTCCGGTACAAAATTTCTATAAGGAGGGGAGGGTTGTAACACCTCAAATTTGACAGCAAAACTTTTGGTCGCTATCATCGGGCGATAGTGGATATCGCCAGCGGCGATAACAATAACACTCGACACCGTAAGGCGTTGAGTGAGCTCAACACACTCGACGCCTTTTGACGAATCGTTGAGTCATAGATTATCGCATGGTGATAGTGGGTATCGTGCGGCGATAGCCCCAGCTCTTAGCGCTCTCGATGCCTTAAAGCGTTGAGTGAACTCAACGCACTCGACGCCATAAAGTATTGAGTGAGATATCGGAATGGCGATAGTGGATATCGGAATGGCGATAGTGCCACGTATTCTGTATGCGTGTTGGATGGACGGTCGATGGCAGATGAGAGGTGGTTGACTGGGGTCAAAGCGGCGAAAAAGCCGATGTCGCCAGGCGACAGTCGATATCGCTCGGCGATATCGCTAAAATTGACCAGTAAACTCAAATCGTGGCATTTGCTTCCTTTTGATAAAATAAGCTTATGGCTGGGATTAATCCAGAGGCCACTTAAGCAGAGGAGAGATCAAGAGAAGTCTCATTTCACTTTTCTCTCTCTCTCCCTCTCTCTTTCTCTCTCTATTTCCATTTGCTCTCTTGGAAGAAGGAGCTAAGGAAGAAGGCTGAAGCTGAGCTTAGAAGGTTTGGTTAAGGAGATTCTTTGGTTGGAACTGAGAATTGAGGCTAGATCCGCGAAGAGGAAAGTAGAGCGTTCCTTTCCAACTCGACACAAAAGCTCGTTTATGGCTCAAAAATGGACTACATGGGTAACGATCTTTCTTCTTGGAAGAGTGAAGTCCTTTTTTTTGCATGCGCATGGAATCCCCCACTGAAAGGTGGAAGATTGAAGGAAATTCCATTCGGGTGGATACGTGATGTCCCCGATAAATTTGCATATAGATCCAAAAATTCACAGTACGGAATAGGCATGCTTTGTGAAGCCCATCTAGACAGGTTGGTCTTGATTGGTGATGTTTTGATTTGCATGTCGGAGAAGACTCCGTGGATAAACATGTAGGTGAACGTGTGAAATCTGGGGTCTAAGGGTGTGCAGGGGACTGCAATAAAGTACTGGAGTTAATCTAAATAAGGGAAGCAATGAAACTTTGTTCCCTATCGCTCGACGACAGTAAGTATCGCCCGACGATAGATCCTAGTTAGTTATGTAGCCTGTCTATGGGAGACTTGTGGGCTACTAATGGTAAGGCCTGTCTCCAGGAGACTTGAGAGCTATTATTGTTTGTTAGCAGGAACTTCAAATGTTCTTCTTGGGCAAAAAGTAAATGCTGACCCGCATCATGTCACTGCCATAAAGGTTTCGGCTTTCGGCGCATGACGGTTTGAGCAACGGGCAAGGTTGACCTTCACCCACCTTATGACGATCGACTTGAAGCACGCCACTGGATTGAATCTCAAAGTAATATAACTCCTTTGACGTTGTCGACTTATAGGAAGAAAAGAGAGAAATGCTCAAGTGTTGCCATCAAGTCACCAGACTGAGAATGGTGGTGGGGCCTGAAACCTTGGCACACCGATAATGTGCCCTGAGTGTACGGGGCGTATGGTTGTTAATCCTGCGTGTGTGGTGAATGATTAATGCCACTTTGTATACATTCTATGCCTGCAAGGAAGGAATACCACAGCCCCGAGAATTGGTTAGGGTCATTATAAATTGGTTGGCTAAAAGCTGATTGTTGCCTTGTTCGCCATCCTTATGGTGGATTGTCACTATGAAGGTGCTGGAGAGCCGAGCGGGAAGTAGCGGGCTAAAGACCCAAAATCTATGCAGTCCCTCGAAGGCCAAGTGAAGTTTATTGCTTTCATGTGTGGCCGGCCTGCGTGCCAATGTCTGTAATCCACACCTTGTAAAGACTAAATATAAGGCCTTAAGGCCAGAAATTTTTTGATCACTGTTGACTGTCGTCGGGCGATAGTGACTATCACCGCCTACGAAAGGGACTTTTGTGTATTTTTGTAATAAACATTCCAGTGGTAATATAGTGAACGTTCTTGTGATTACTTGAGTTCAAAAAGTTAACCCTGAAGCTTCTGCTACAATGCTATGAGTTAGGATGTGTGTAGTTTTTGATATTAACATGTAATCCCGCTGTCTGTCTATGGAATATGGCGTGGGCCCCGGCCGGACCCTCTATTATATTTCATGTGACGGACGGAGGTGTTATACTGAGTCTGTCAAAGCCTCATTATTGACAAGCAGAAAAATTGACTAAGTCCAGAATCATTGAGTGAGGACAGCTCACTCAACATCTAAAAAGAAGCGATGAGTCAAGCTCAAGTAGTCAAAGCTTTTGAAGAATCTGTCAAGAATTCTTGCTAAGTCTATAAGTGTTGAGTGAGGTCATCTAACTCAATGCCTAAAGAGGAAAGCGTCAACAGAGCAATGGTCAGTCAAAGCTTAATAAGATAGATAGAAAAATCTGTCCAAGTTCAAATGTGTTTAGTGAGGACAGCTCACTCAACGCACTCAATGCCTAGCAAAAGGCAGAAAGATTGGCCGTCCAAATACATTATCGATGAAGGTTAAGTCGACGCCTAAACTATTGGACTGTAAAAGTCAAAGAAGGCATTGAGTGATGAAGGCTCACTCAACGCACTTAATGCCTGAGAAGCAGAAAGATTTGGCTGTCCAAATACGTTGAGTGATGAAGGATCACTCAACGCCTAAGAAGAAAAAAGATTTGGCCAAGTCCAAATGCGTTGAGTGATGAAGGATCACTCAACGCACTCAATGCCCGGCAGTGCAGTTTATTTGGCTAAGTGTTTTTTGCGGTAAGTGAATGCTATTCACTCAACGCACTCAATGCATGGAATGAAATTGAGAATTTGGCTAAGTCCACAGATGCTGACGTCAACAAAAGTCAACAGAATTCAAATTAGTTGTGGCAAAGCTACAGTACGCGAAAAATGACGTCGCAGACCTACTGTACGTCTTTTACTGTAAAGCAAGTTGCAGCCAACAACTACAGGAGGTCCCCACTGACTCAAAGATCCATTAGACGGCGGAAGCTAATAAAAGAATTCAGATCAATTTGAGTAAATTGACTTTTTGGTATTATTCTGAAAAGAAAGAACTTCATCTTCTTCCTTGCCATTGTTGCAGAGCTTTGAAGAAAGAAGTTCAAATCAACTGATCCAAAAGTTCATCAAGCTAGTTGTTGTGATCAATACCGTCAAAAATAAGTTTAGAGATATTTCTCTGAGAAAGAAGAAGCAGCCAAGGCTAACCCTAGTTGCAGCATATCTGTTGATACATGATAACAGTTGCCATTTCTCAATTGGAACAACAAGATCAAAAAGCATTATTTCTGAGCTCCAAGAAGATGTAGAGCTTGATAAACTCACTCTTTAGTTAGTCTGTGATTTACAGACAGTTGGATGTTTGAAGAATAAAAAGAACTGTCTACTCTTTTGTCTTCAACAACAAGGTTAGAAGCTTAAGTTTCTGAGTTACTTCCAGCATAAGCAGCAGTTTACTGAAGATCAAATTTCTTCTTGCTGAGAAGAAGTTAGGGCTGGGATTTTCTCAGCTCAGGAAGCAGAAGGGTCAGAGAAATCTCTCTAGAGTCAAATCAACACAACCAATTTCTTTTATATAGGATCCTTTGGATCTGAGTTGTAGGCATATTTTATAAAGGCATAGTGTATGATCATTTGTTGAGCTGAGGTAGGATCCTTGCATGGATCTGAGTGTATGGAAGTTTTACTAAGGTAGGATCTATTTCAGATCTGAGGTAGGAGAGTAATCCTCTTTGAGGTAGGGCTTTTGTGCCTGAGTTGTGTTGTCCAGCTTTGGATCTGAGGTAGGGCCTTTGTGTCTGAGCTGTAGGAGAGTCATTCTCTTTGAGTGGTAAGGCTATCCTCCTAGCCTGAGTGTTGGACTTGTGCTCAAGTTTGAGGTAGGTGATCTTTGGATCACTGAGCTGTAGGAGTAAATATTTACTTAGAGTTGTAGGGTCTTATGCCTGAGGTAGGTCTTGGAGGAGACTTTGAGATCCCGAGGGATCTGTGTTGTAAGCTCTTAGGAGCTGAGATTGGAGAAGTGTTTTGTCTAACAAGCTGTTAGAAAGGTGGGAGGGATAGTGGACGTACCCATAATCTGGAAACCACTATAAATCTTGTGTGTACTTTGTGTGATTGTCTTAAACGCAACATATAACTAAATCACAACACACCAAAAGGAAAGATAGTCATAAAAGACTAAGATACCTATTCACCCCCCATCTAGGTGTTTAGTTATCTTTGAAAATAAAGACTTTCAAGTGGTATCAAAGGGAGGTTGCTCAAAAAAGGACTAAATAGTTTGAGTAGATCTCAAAGGATAGCTAAAAGGTTTGTACTTTTGGGTTCAAGAGTGAACCATAAGGAGACTGGGTTGTTTGCTGCTGCTGAAGCAGATGAAGACTATACAGCTGCTTGGATAGGAATCATAGCCCCACTGTCCTCTATGTACAGTGATAGTGATGATGATGTCAATCCAAATACAAGGATCGAGATCAGGGCCCCTCTATTACATTCAGATAGTGATACTAATGAGGATGAAGATGACATCAGCTGTTATGGGTTGATGGCCATGTCAGATAAAGAATCCTGTCAGGATCAGCCTGGTCCAGAAAAGGTACATTCTCTGTCTAGTTCTTCTTATTATTTAGATTATGAGACCAGTCCAGATTCTGATTCATCCTCATCTATTGATGAAGATGACTCACAATCTGAGGAAGATGTCAATAAATTGATTAACAAGTATGGTGAAATTTTGGATGCTTTGAAAAGAAGCAAGAAGTTAGCCAAGAAGCAAGCTGAGGAAATTGTCTTCCTATAGCTAGCTGCTTCCCAGCAGTTTGACTTAGCATTCTTGCTAAAACAGAAACTAAGGGAATTCAGCCAACTAAAGGTCATCTCAATCATCCAAATTGATACCATAAGCCAGAAGAACAAGATCATCTTGGATCTTGAAGAGACTCCTAATGAAAAGAAAGATTGTGGCTGAATTTAGTAAGCCCAAAATAGTGTTTCCACTGATTGACTCCTTTACCTCTCAAAAAGATGAGAGAGGTTTAGGGAGTAAGTGGAATTCTAGAGTTGTCCTTTTCAAAGGGAAAGGCAAAGCTCCTATAGTGCCTCAAGCCACCCTTCACAAGGTAATCCTCCATTCCAACAGATATGACCAAGACTGCATGTATGGTCACTAGAAGAATGAGAATTTCCCTTGTAAGAGTATAAGTGTATCTTACAATGGAAGAAGAATGGGCAAGGGTTTGAGTGCATAGAAGGCTCCCCATGAATAATTCCAAATGGCCCATTGATGAGTCCATATTTTATACTTAATTTCGGACTCATCTGGGCTCATTTGCATGTCTTTGCACTACCATTCAGTGCCATTAGCACTCCTTTTGGTTCGCTGCGACATTCCACATCTTGTGCACTTTATTAGCCTATTTCTGTGCGTGTGTGTATTTCCCTCTTGCTGTGTATTTTATTGATATCCGTGACTGCCATGTTCGACAACCCGTCCAGTTTTCCTGCAGGTTCGGGGATCGTGTGGGCGTCCGGGGTAGGACTTTCACCATTTTTGGCAAAGGAGTCAATGGTCGTGCGTTTTTACCCACGCACGACCATCGACCTCTTTGGCGCACGATCATCAGTCGTGCGCAGTCATGCCCTCTTTTCGAAAGTTCTGTCCTGCCATATTGCACGATCACCTGCTATACCGCGCACGATCACTGCTCGTGCATTGCCGATCGTGCGCAGTCATGACCTCTTTTGTGCAAGTTCTGCCTCCATATCACACGGTCATAGGCCATAGCGCGCACGACCACTGGTTGTGCGCCTGTGATCGTGCACAGTATTTAATCCTGTTTTCTATAAATAGCGCAGGTCTCGCCCTAATTGAAGGGATCCACGATTTTCTCCGCCGTTTTTCGTCCCCGATGAAGGGTTCCGCCATTTCCCTTCATCTTCCACCATAGGGAGGTGCTCCGGTCAAGCTTTCAACGCCAAATCATCGTTGGAGCTTCCTCTCGGCCTCCTCCTTCATCCTCGAGCTTCAAGGGAGATTTGACCTAGCTTTCTTCACTAAGCTAGGAGGAGCATGTGCTTTCATCTTCCGCAGCGTGATATGAAGAAGACGGGCCATTGGGAGTGAGTGACAGCCTCCTCTACCCCGGACGCAGTTGAGTACTGTGTTTGGACTCGGATTGACAACCCGGGATCCCAACCGTGATCCCTCAATAAGGCTTCGGACCCGGTCGATTTCACACACTCCTCTTAAGTTGTTGTTGTTAGTTTAGTTTCATTTCCATATATTGATGAAGTATTTTTACATTGATAAACACTTTCACTTATTCATGTCTATGTGAGTTATTGTGATTTTGTTATTTTTGCTTGAGGTGCGCTATATTCCATCCACCGCCATCATCCTTGCCGCACTAGCAATTGCTAGTGGCGTGTGTTGCGAAGAGGTGCTTACGACCCTCATTCCGCCGTTCTCTCCACCTCATCCGCTAGCCTACTCGCCCATCCGCCTAGCGATTCGGTGCATAGCGGCCCGGCTAGTCTTCATCCCGCCAAGCGAAGCTTTGCATAGCGGCATTGCATAGGAGTAGTTGATAGATTTTTACTTTATTTTCCGCAACCATCAAAACCCCCATTTCATTACCTCCGACCCGAGGACTTCAATCTCAAGTCCTCCTCGAAATTAACTCCACCTTACTGTGTTCCTTGTGAGATCGATACTTGGGAAAACTCGCTCATTTTATATTACTTGTGCGACTGGTTCACTGCCGTGATCTTCTTGCATCAAGTTTTTGGCGCTGTTGCCGGGGAACACAGTCGTATGAGTTTCTGTAGAGGGAGACGTGAGATTGCTTTCCTTTTCCGTTGTAAATTGCTTTTGTTTTGTTCTATTTATGTTTAGCTTTCCTTTTTTCTTATTTGTCTAGGCAACTGTAGTAATATATTGTTGGATTTTGTAATTTGCACAATTTATTTTGAATCTGCTATTTCGATACCATGTGGGGATATTCTTATGCCCAATGCCATTGGTGTGGAAATTCCTCCCACACTAGTCATGAATGCCCTACGAGAGATATTGAGCATAGACCTCAGCGCACAATGCATGAGATGCTGTATTCGTACAACCCTTCAAACATTGTACCCCGAGCTTATGGTCATTCGTTCTCGCCTCATGCACCATTCTCTTATTCCTCTCCGGCCCCACAAGGACCGCAGAGTACTGGGAGAAAGTGTTTGTATTGTCGTAGAACAGATCATGTCCTGAAGGACTGTGCCAAGTACCTCCGTGTTTTGGAGGAGGATGATGAGTCGGACATCCGGATCATCCCGACTCCCACCCTTGGTGGCACACCTTCATCGTCCGGTTATGTATCCCTATCATCTTCATCTTTTGAAGGGAATGATGTGGATACAACCACCAGATGTGTGGCTGATCTAGGCTTCGACTTGGCTGAGCCCATCTCTCCTGTGCATACATCTCCAAGCGTGGAGCTGATTCTTTGTGAAGAACCTACGCTTGATTTCTATCCAAGCACAGTTCTTCTGCCTTTGGTGCATTCTACGTCATTCGTTTCTTACGACATTTTCGATGATGCAATCCAAGTTGCGGCTTGTGCTACATGGATTGTTTCCACTTCCATGGAGGAGGACAACCTTCCTGGCATCGAGGATTCTCCCTCGATACCAAGGGAGGAAGTCCAAGTCTTGGTGGAGACCTCTATGGATCCGGCCGAGTCTTGCAGCATTGTCGACAATGCCGACAATATTTTTCTACCTCAGCCTTTGGGGAGTGAGACCGGGACCACTCCCCCGATTATTTCCATATGTTCTTCGTCTCCTTTATTCCTTGACCCCCCTTCTTTATTTGAGCCTGTGTAGGTGGAATCTCCATGGGTATGTGAGGTTGTCGATGTGTCTGGCATTTTTGCCGTTGCCGTCGCTTCCTACGAACCTGTGATGGACGATACCTTGCTAGGCAAGGATTTGTTTTGTGGTGAGTTGAGTGAGGACCAGTGCTCCTCCTCATCTTACTTCCTATTTCCTCTGCCTGCGAGGAGCAGGTATGATTATTTAGGCAGAGGGGTAACTGCTCTATGTCCGTATCGGTACCCGTTACCGCAACGGATATTAGGCCAGTTACCTGTGCATTTTTCTTTTCATAGGCCCATTAGCTAGAACTGTTTAGAATTTAATAAGTCGTGCTGGGATGACAATAACCCCAGTACTTATCTTTCATTTTTTGTATTTTTATTTCCATGTCTATTTTATTTTAGCATTTCTTTTTGTATATTTTTCTTTTGCTTTTGCGGAGCTCACCCCTGCAGGTATTTTTGGCAACTTTGTGTTGGCGGGGTTGTGATTCTTCGTATGGCGAGCCTGTTTCTACTTTCCACGCGTCTTCTAGTATGCTCACTAGTTGAGCATTGGGTAACCTCTTCCCTTAGCTCATTCTGATTTTAATTTCCCTATCATTTGATGTGTTGTTTAGTCTAAGTCTGGGAGAGAGCTATTAGTTGTTGCCTTTTGTACGTGCACATTGCATGCGCATACTTGAAGCTTTTGTAGTTTTATTTTATTTAGTTCATTACATCGCACACCACTGCACCCACATGAGCGCATGCTTAGATGTTAGCGTGTCGCGAGTTAAACTCATTTCTTTTGTTTGATTTGGAAAAATTATTGTGCTAGTTTAGGATTGCACGATAGAGTAAAATGTTGGCCTTGCTGTGTTCCTAGTCAATTGCTCTCGTTTTGTGTAAAAATTTGTGTAGAATTAATTTTTCTGTATGCTTATAGTTTTATATTTTTCTATTTGCGTAAATATTTCTTATTCTACTCAAAAGTTGGTGAATCCGGTGTGAATCAAACGGTAGCGTAGGAATGTGTGTAGCCGCTACTAGACTCGTTTTGCTCGAGTCGGGAGGAAGGATTATCTTTCTCGGTGGCTAAGAACTTGCCCCAAGCTACTCTTGAAGCATTGGTGCATGGTTAGTCTAGTGTGAGCGTGATGTAGGCCATCATTTTGGCCCGGTTGAGCTTTGTACCGTTCCGAACGTCATATCCTCGCTAAACCCCATTGTGCCTACCCTTCTTTTGATTCAGCTCCACCATTATTTCACCAAAGCCTCATAGCCGATCCTAGTCGCACACCCAAGTCGAGCTTAGTGTTTTATATTTTCATGTTGGGTTGTGATGTGGTATTTTTATTCGTGAAAATGTGGAAGCGCGCCCAAGTTTTTATTTGTTGAGATTTTGAAAAAAAATGAAATGTTTGTAAAAAGAAAAAAAATGATGAAAGAAAAAGTTTAATTGAAAATCTTTTGGAGATGATTTTGATTTGCAGTAGGCGGTGCACACACCCATGTTGCAAAAATCAAGTCTGGGGGTGTGGTGCACCTGGTTATATTGAGGTTTGCTGAGGGATTCTTTTAGGCTAGCTCATTTGGGTTAGGTGCATAGCCATTCTTTTTATCATTGCTTACCTCACCGTAACCCAAGCCCCATGATTCTCCTAAAGTCCTACGGATTTGCGCTTGAGTCTAACTAGTGCCGTGGAGAGAGTGTGAACGGGTAAGCGTATGGTCCCCGACATTGGTGGATTCCTTTGGAGGTGATCCTGAGCCCCGATCTTTGGCAAAGCTCACCTTAGTGGCCAGTCTACTTTCTTCCTATACGTGACCGGATGATTCACCGTGATTCTATTTTTGAGTAGTAATAACTTGTTGATACACATTGTGAAAAATATAAACTATTTTGCATACTTAGAAATTTCTTCTATTGTATTTTTATGCACGCGGGCATGCGACTTCGCATGGTACTCTGTTCTGCAATTTCTTTGTTAGCTAGTTCTTTTTCCTTGTCTGCTTAGGTTGTGTTTGCTCGGGACGCGCAAACAGTTAAGTCTGGGGGTGCGATGAGTCCATATTTTATACTTAATTTCGGACTCATCTGGGCTCATTTGCATGTCTTTGCACTACCATTCAGTGCCATTAGCACTCCTTTTGGTTCGCTGCGACATTCCACGTCTTGTGCACTTTATTAGCCTATTTCTGTGCGTGTGTGTATTTCCCTCTTGCTGTGCATTTTATTGATATCCGTGACTGCCATGTTCGACAACCCGTCCAGTTTTCCTGCAGGTTCGGGGATCGTGTGGGCGTCTGGGGTAGGACTTTCACCATTTTTGGCAAAGGAGTCAATGGTCGTGCGTTTTTACCCACGCACGACCATCGACCTCTTTGGCGCACGATCATCGGTCGTGCGCAGTCATGCCCTCTTTTCGAAAGTTCTGTCCTGCCATATCGCACGATCACCTGCTATACCGGGCACGATCACTGCTCGTGCGTTGCCGATCTTGCGCAGTCATGACCTCTTTTGTGCAAGTTCTGCCGCCATATCGCACGGTCACAGGCCATAGCGCGCATGACCACTGGTTGTGCGCCTGTGATCGTGCGCAGTATTTAATCCTGTTTTCTATAAATAGCGCAGGTCTCGCCCTAATTGAAGGGATCCACGATTTTCTCCGCCGTTTTTCGTCCCCGACGAAGGGTTCCGCCATTTCCCTTCATCTTCCACCATAGGGAGGTGCTCCGGTCAAGCTTTCAATGCCAAATCATCGCTGGAGCTTCCTCTCGGCCTCCTCCTTCATCCTCGAGCTTCAAGGGAGATTTGACCTAGCTTTCTTCACCAAGCTAGGAGGAGCGTGTGCTTTCATCTTCCGCAGCGTGATACGAAGAAGACGGGCCATTGGGAGTGAGTGACAGCCTCCTCTACCCCGGACGCAATTGAGGACTGTGTTTGGACTCGGATTGACAACCCGGGATCACAACCGTGATCCCTCAATAAGACTTCGGACCCGGTCGATTTCGCACACTCCTCTTAAGTTGTTGTTGTTAGTTTAGTTTCATTTCCATGTATTGATGAAGTATTTTTACATTGATAAACACTTTTACTTATTCATGTCTATGTGAGTTATTGTGATTTTGTTATTTTTGCTTGAGGTTCTCTATATTCCATCCACCTCCATCATCCTTGCCGCACTAGCAATTGCTAGTGGCGTGCGTTGCGAAGAGGTGCTTACGACCCTCATTCCGCCGTTCTCTCCACCTCATCCGCTAGCCTACTCGCCCATCCGCCTAGCGATTCGGTGCATAGCGGCCCGACTAGTCTTCATCCCGCCAAGCGAAGCTTTGCATAGCGGCATTGCATAGGAGTAGTTGATAGATTTTTACTTTATTTTCCGCAGCCATCAAAACCCCCATTTCATTACCTCCGACCCGAGGACTTCAATCTCAAGTCCTCCTCGAAATTAACTCCACTTACTGTGTTCCTTGTGAGATCGATACTTGGGAAAACTCGCCCATTTTATATTACTTGTGCGACCGGTTCACTGTCGTGATCTTCTTGCATCACCCATCATGGACAATTTGTATTTGCTGCACCAACCTCTACTCTCAAGAATAAGGAAGTGGCCTTTTCTCAAGATCTCCCAGCTCAAATACAGACCAAGGGCAAGTCTGTCAGCAAGCCAGACTTGGGCATTTCTGAGGCCATCAATAGTATATCATGTGCAAAGAACACCACTGTTGGTAGATCTCAAGAAAAACCAAGCTCTTTTACTGACAGACTCACCTTCAGTCAGATTGTGGCTGAGAGAAATAAGAAAAAGGAAGCTGCTCTTCCTTCTGAACAGTCTACTGTTAATCTGTAGTATCAAAGCAGACCTGCTCAGAAAATAAGGTACAATATATATGAGTTCTGGTGTTGTGGCAAAGTGGGGCATTTTGTCTTTGATTGTTGGCACAATCCAACTGTGCCCAGGGCTAGTGCTAGTCTTCCTGTCAGAAAATCTGTAGGAAGATAATTTCTATTTCAGTGTAACGCCCCAAATTTCTTGAGGCGTGAGATGCTTCTCTGGGGGTTACTGCCTGGCGGTAGCTAGTTACCGCGCGGAGGTAGCTCCAGGGTTTGCGTCGAGAGCGTCGATTTCTCGAGAAAGTGCCGAGTTCTCGAGAAATTTGAAACTGCGTGACGGAAAGTTGTTACCGTGTGGCGGTAGTAGGGGAATTAATCTTCCAGACCTCTCGGGAAGCTATCGCCCGGCGATAGGGTTATCGCTGGCAATAACTGGGTCAATTTAATTGGCATAGTTCTCGGGATCATACAGCGCAGTGGTAGAAATTAGCACGCGATGGTAGTGGCTGGTGTCGTGTTGTAACCGACGTCCTCTATCGCGCGGCGTTAGCGTCCTATCGTGTGGCGGTAGTGAAACTATAACGGCATTGTCCACATATCGGCCCGTGATTGGAGGGTTTGGTCGGTTGCGCTCAAAACGAAGCGTTGTATTAAGGTACCACGCGGCGGTAGCTAGTTACCGCGTGGCGGTAGCTAGTTACCGCGCGAAGGTAGCTTTATTTATGTGCCTGATTTTGGCTATTTCCACTTCATTTCTTCATGATTTGGAGTTGGCCTGGTTTTCCTAGAGGAGGAGTGTCGACGCCGAAGGGTAAATCTCGCCGCCGTTGATGTTCTGAAGTTTCGATTCGCAAGCCGAGTCCGGATCTATGGAGGCAAGATTTTTGCAGTCGCGTTCATCCGTCTATATCTTTGGCATGGAACCGAAGAGAGCGCAAAGGGTAACGATTCTCAACTTGTACATGTGAATTCCTCATCCTTTTGCATAGGAAACCCTCTCCCGCGAGTGTGTGGTGAGCGTGAGGTTTTTCCTTCGGGTAGATACGGTATATCCCCGTTGTTTTGCATATAGAGTTCGGAATCGAAGTACGAACATAGGCATGGTGTGAGAAGCCCATCTAGACAAGTTGGTCTAGATTGGTGATGTTTTTGTTTTGCTTGTATTGGCCAGAGAAGACTCCGTGATGTTTGTTTTTGGGTTTCTACACGGCATATTGCAGCATGGAACCTTGGGGACTAACTCCAAGGAGCACCCGAAAAACTGGGTAGAATCGCATTTTTGCCTGATACCGCGCGGTGGTAGTGCTACCGCAGGCGGTAACTCCTTGAGAGCTTTGGTTGTGTCCCGTGTCGTAGAGACGTAGGGCTTGAGATGTGGGGCTGAGAGCTCTAGTACCCTAGCCAGGTGGCCTGCGAGCCACCCATATAGCATAACAGGGTTATGTTTTGACTAGAGGAATGGGAATGGGGAGGCCGGCCCGCGTCGCGATAGTTTTTTCCCGGCGATGTGAGCAACGGGAAAGGGATGAACCTACCTAGTAGTTGTGTGGTGCGTCCGTGGGTAGTGATGCATGTCGCAGACGGAGTTACGGGATTTAGGCCTTGCACAGGCCGTAAATACTACCAAAATGCTCATGTTTGCTGCTGTCTTATGAACGGCGGTGGGCCTTGGATTTTATCCGGATGCCGAGAATGTGCCCTGAGTGCACGGGGTATGTGGTCATTCATGCCTACGCCTGTGGAAGACAACTCACCAATGTTTCAATGGACGAGTTCTCGAGGTTATTCCTGTCTAGATACCTCCCCTTAGTGCAGAGAATTGACATGGAGAATAAGTTCCAAAGACTGACATAGGGAGATTGTTGTGCGGATGAGTATCTCCACGAGTTCACGAGGTTGTGACGTTATGCTGGCATTACTTTTGCTAACGAGGAGCGTAAGACCAACCGGTTCTATGAGGGTCCGTGTGATGACCTAAGGCTACTACTCTCTGGGCCTATGATTCAGTGTTTCCTAACTCTGGTCAATACCGCTCGATCTCCGAAGAAAGATATGAAGAGGGTTCAGGAGAAGAAGGAATCAAGCTCGAAGAAGTCGGAATTCAAGGTACCGTGTTTGTCAAAGTCTGGGTTTCGTAAGTGGAACAAGAAGGCTCGGACTTTGAGTCCAGCCACACCTTCGGGTACGTCCTGAGTTACTACAGTGCAAAGACCGATTACTTGCTATAATTGTGGCAAGTAGGGACATTATGCCCGAGACTGTTGGAGTGGGCGCTCGAAGTCAGAGAAGAAGCCTGGAGCAACATATCGCGCATTGGAGCGCCATATTCGATGGAAAGAGATATATTGGACGTGCTGCTGCCTAACAAATATATAGTGGAGTTTGATGTGATCTTTGGCATGGACTGGCTCTCAGAGTAGCATGCGTACATTGATTACAATCGCAAGGTGGTCAGACTGGGGGTGGATATAGAGTGTAAGACTATATTCTCTTGCATGAGCTGATCAAGCAAGACTTTGATGTCTGTTATCTAGGTGGTTGAGGCAGTTCGTAGTGGTGCAGATCTATTTTTCACCTTAGTGGAGACTTCAAAGCCCAAGCCAGGTCTGGATAGTATCCCAGTTATAGTAGAGTTTCCTGATGTTTTTCCTGAAAATCTCCCTGGAGCCCAACCTCAGCGCGAGATCGACTTCACCATCGAGCTAGTGCAATATGCCAAGCCTGTAACACGCTCCCCTTACTACTTAGCGCCTAAGGAGATGGAGTAATTGAAGGTACAACTGCAAAAGCTGTTAGATCAAGGGTATGTGCGTCCAAGTTTGTCGCCTTGGAGCGCGCTAGTCCTTTTTGTTAAAAAGAAGGACGGAAGCTTACGACTGTGTATAGATTGCCGAGAGTTGAATAAGCTGACAGAGAATAATAGATATTCGATTCCGAGGATTGATGATTATTCGAACAGCTGGTCGGGTCAACTGTGTACTCGAAGCTAGATTTGAACTCCGGGTACTATCAGTTAAGAATTAGGGAAAGTGACATTCCCAAGATGGCTTTCAGCACATGTTATGGGCATTATGAATTCACCTCCATGTCGTTTGGGCTGACGAATGCGCCATCTGTGTTTATGGATTTGATGAACAGGACGTTCAGAGAGTACTTGAACCGTTCGTGATAGTCTTCATCGATGATATACTAGTGTACTCACAGTGCGAGGAGGATCATTTCAAGCATCTTCATATGGTTTTGGAGACCCTGAGGAGGAATCAACTGTATGCCAAATTCTCCAAATGTGAGTTTTGGCTATCCTCAGTAGCATTCCTTGTTCACGTGGTTAGTGGTGAGGGAATTGCAGTAGATCCGGTGAAGGTAGCTGCGATACAGAAATGGCCTGTGATGTCTTTTGTGTCGAAAGTCTGGAGTTTTTTTGGGCTTGCCGCCTATTATAGGCGCTTCGTGGAAAACTTCTCGTGGATAACACTGCCCCTAGCTACTTTGACAAGGAAGGATCAGAAGTTTGTTTGGTCGCTGGAGTGCGCACAAGCTTTCGAAGGACTAAAGTGTCATCTGACATCGACGTCTGCCTTATGTTTGCCTTGTGGTTCAGAGGGCTTTGAGATTTACAATGATGCCTCTGGGAGTGGATTAGGTTGTGTTCTGCTTCAGCAAGGGAAGGTGATATCCTATGGATCGTGTCAGTTAAAGGTACATGGGAGGAATTACCCAGTCCATGATTTGGAGTTGGCAGCTATGGTATTCGCTCTTAAGATTTGGAGGCATTATCTGTATGGGGTTAAGGTCGATATCTATTCAGATCGCAAGAGCCTGAAGTATCTGATGGATCAGATGGATCTGAACATGCGATAACATAGGTGGATGGAGTTCCTTGGGGATTACACCTACAAGATTCATTATATTCCTGGGAAGGGGAACATTGTGGTAGATGTGTTGGAACACCCTATTACTAATTTGGGTAAGTATCACTATGCTTGTCTTAGGAATCCCAGTTGACCTAGTTGTATAGTTGAAAAGGTCAACATTAGAATGAGTCTAGGGCTTAGAACTTAGGTTTGGAGCTGCCCTCAGGACCATTCCAAGATCAAGGTTGAAGAGCTTAGTCTAAGGCAATTTACGTCGAGCTCAGGTCGACGAATCGTCGAACTTCGTTCGACGCTCTCTGAGCTCATCTTTAATAAAACATCGAACTCCGGTCGACGATCTTCGAGCTCAGATCGACTATCTACTTTTGGCTAGCTTCTGCTGAGTCGTCGAACTCCCCTCGACTATCTTCTAGCTCAGTTCGACGATCCCTCCCTAAAGTTATTTCTCAGGTCTCTGAGCTCGGTTCGACGATCTTCGAGCTCAGATCGACGTTTTCTGTCTGCTTGTCTCTGTTCATCTCTGAGCTTAGTTCGACGCTCGTAGAGCTCAGATCGACGTTTTCTTTAGAGAGATCGACGCTTTCAGGAATTCAAATGCTGCTGTTCTTTGGAATGTTTTTGAATATTATCAGCATTTATGTCAGAAGATCTCCCAGCCGTTTGTCTTTATTCTGGAGCAAGTTTCAAGGAATTATTCAGAGAATGTTTGCTGGACTTTCCTCTAGAAGACAAGACTATTTTTGGAAGACATTTATGATTCCCAACGGCTAATTTTGGACAAGGAAACGTCAGAAAACTTTCATTCCTTTCTTCTGTGTTATTAAGATATACAGAATACACAAGAAGAAGATACACAGAGATTGACAAAAAAAAAGGAAAGTGAACACACAGAATAGAGAATACTGATAGCAGAAGAACAACAGAAGAACTGTGACTCCAAAAATCTTCTTGCTGACTGAAACGTGTTCACAATCTCATCTCAGAACTCTAGACACCTTATTTTCAGCCTTCTTGCTGAAACCATCCTGTGCTGGAGATCAAAGTTCTGAAGACCTATCACCCTAGAGCAAAGCTTCTTTTCCTGAACCTTTCTACATCTCAGGGGGAGCTTTGACATCATCAATCCACTTGTGCTTCTCTCATTTGATTGAGAACAGAGAAGACACCCTTCACTCTTATTTTTCTTTTCCTGCTGTAAAAGGGTTCTTGAACTCCCTTCAAAAGTTCTGTCTGGTTCTGAGAGCCTTGTCAAAACTCAGTGGTGGCAAGACACCTTATCAAAAAATCTAGTTTTGGTTTTTGGGCACCTTATCAAAAGCTCATTGGTGTCAGGACACCTGATCAACTCATCCTGAGTGGATTCCTACCAAGGGTGGTAGAAGAGTGGATGTACCCAGGTTTTTGGGGAACCACTATAATTCCTTGTGTTCTCTGGTTTGTTTGTGTGATTAGTTTGTTGTGTGCTGTGCTTTTTACTTCTTAGTTTTTAACTTCTTACTAGCACTCTACACTATATCATAAATTGAATTTTATATGTGTTGTTTATTTCAACTGTGAAAAGTTATTTTAAAATACTCTATTCACCCCCCCCCCCCCTCTAGAGTTGAGATAGATCTTAGCCTCACTTTCAATTGGTATCAGAGCCAGGTTGGTTGCTCATACAGGCTAACACCTGAACCAAAAGATCCTTGATAAGATCAATCTCTTAAGGGGATTATTTTCTATACATCTACCTTTTTATTTAAAGACATGGCACAGAACAAAGATTATGCAAGCACCAGACCACCAGTGTGCAACCTTTCTAAGTTTGCACTCTGGAAGGCAAGGATTAGATTATACATGAATTCTATTGATGAAGACATTTTCAATTCTGTCTTGACAGTTTGTCCAACTCCACCAGCAAGCTCAAGTACAAATGCTGTTCCACCTCCTTCTGGAACAGATGCAGATATAAAGAAGTGGAAGACTGCAGATGCTAAGGCTATGAACATCTTAGCCCAAACAATGTCTGATGAAATCTTTCAGAAGGTAGCTGAATGCCACTCAGCCAAAGAAATCTGGGACAAACTCTCTGAAATTGTCTCAGGATCTGCTGATGAAAGGAAAGATAGAATATCTCATCTGATAAGCCAATATGAGAACTTCAAAAAGGGAGAAGCTGAATCAGTGGCTGACATGTACAATAGACTAAGTCTAATTGTCAATGAGCTAAAAACCCTAGACAAAGAAATCTCACTGACTGAGCTGAATGACAAAATCCTGATGTGCTTCCCCAGCACTTGGGATTCAAGAATCTGGCCAATCAAGGATGCCAGAAGTTTAAATGAGATTACTACTGAAGCTCTCCTAGGCAAGCTCAAATCCTATGAGCTGCTCATTAAAAATAGAGAAGAAGAACAAAAGGCTATCTCTCCAGCTACAAGGAAAGAAAAGACCATAGCCTTCAAAGCTGTAGAAGAGGAGCCTGAAGATAAATCTACAGGAAATGATGAGCTCATAAGTCTACTGGCCAAAAGATTCTACAAGATGGCCAGAAAAGACTTCAGAAAGAGACCATACAAGGGTCATGATAAACCAAGGTATGATAAATCAAACAACAATAAAGAAATTATATGCTTTGGTTGTAGGAAACCAGGCCACATTGTGCCTGACTGTCCAGAAAACAAGAATAAGGACAAGAAAGAAAGAAGAGAAAGAAGAAAAGAAAAGGATTACAAGAAGAATAGCTCAGACAAAGCCTCCTCCAGCAAGAACAAACATACAAGGAAGGGCTTTGTTGCTGAGACATGGAGTGAGACTGAAGAGGAATCTGAAGCCTCATCCAGCTCCAGTGATGATGAGGATGATGCAGATGAAAAAGAATTTTGCATGATGGCTATCAATGCATCACAGCAAAACTCTGATGAAGAATCAGATTCAGATTCAGAAAGTCAACCAGATGAGGATCAGGTAATCAACTCTTTTGATTTTAATTCTGAGGACTTCAAAGATGAATTTAAGACACTGTGTCTAGATCTATTAAAATCTGAGAAGGAGATAATCTCTCTCAGGAATCAATTATCTGAGCATAGTGTCCTAAACTCAAAGAACCTCAAACTCTCTGAGGAGTTAGAATGCTGTAGGGAGGAGATAGCTTCACTGAAAAATGAACTATCAAAGGCCAAAAAGTTTGAAGAATCCCTAAATGGGAGAAGTATCAGACTGATGGACATCACAAGCACAGTGAACTCTAGATTTAATAGCGCACTGGGCTTGGGTGCCTCATCCAGCCAACCTATAATTTTGACAACTCCAATCAAGTTTGTCTCCGACAAAGGAAAGGGAGTAATAGAGGTACCCAGGAAGAATGCAGATCTGTCAGAGAAGAACTCAGTTCAACAGATGGCGTCGAGCAGAGCTCGACGATCGTCGAACAGAGCTCGACGATCTAACTACAGATCGTCGACCTCAGCTCGACGATATCCAAACTCTGAACCTCAGCATAATCGATCTTCGAACAGAGATCGACGATCTGACCCAAGATCGTCGACCTCAGTTCGACGATCGTCGAACAGAGTTCAGGCTTGTGAACACACCTTCAATGGCACATTCAGATTCAATCCTAGAAGCTCCACATCCTAAGGCTTTAATCCCTATACTGAATGGATAGTACCTCCTAGGAGATACCATCCTGAAGGTTATAAGGATCAACCTGGGATGTCCTTTATTTCAGAATTCAAGGGATATCAACCTAGGCCCAAGGTTAACTGGGTCAATAACAAATAAGCTATTTTTGTGTAGGTGAAGACCTATCCAGCATCAAACCATCAATGGTATCTAGATAGTGGTGCTCAAAGCACATGACAGGGGACAAGGACAACTTCACTTCCTTCAAAGCCAATCTTGGACCCAAAGTAATTTTTGGAGACTCAAGCTTTGGAACTACAAAAGGATATGGTGCAGTCAAAATTGGCCCAGTCACATTCAAGAAGGTGGCATATGTTGAAGGACTCAAGCACAACTTGATAAGTATCAGTCAACTGTGTGATGAAGGATATCAAGTGACCTTCAACAAAGCCATATGCAAAGTCAAGTCAGTGGACAACACAACTGTGTTGACAGGTAACAGAAGAGGTAACATTTACTTAGTGGATTTTCATTCACCAGTGGTAGATATTTGCCTGTTTAATTCCATTTCAAAATCTAATGTTTTATGGCATAAGAGACTAGGGCATATTAACCTTAGAATCATTGCTAAGCTATCTAAAGACAACCTTGTTAAAGGACTACCTTCTGGTCCCTACAAGAAGGAAGGACTTTGCAAGGCTTGTCAATTAGGCAAGCAAACTAAAAGTAGTTTTAAATCAATTAATAAGAGTGATTCACCTAGGATTTTGTACTTGTTGCACATGGATCTTTTTGGACCCATATCTGTGCAAAGCCTAGGAGGGAAGTCCTATACTTTAGTGGTTGTAGATGACTTCTCAAGATTCACTTGGGTATTCTTTCTGAGGAAGAAGTCTGATAACTTCAAGTGTTTGACAGATTTTCTCAAATGCATTCAGATTGAGTTCAACACTCACATTGCCCTGATCAGAAGTGATCATGGGACAGAGTTTGATTCTCTTCTCATGCAAGAGTTCTGTCAGAGTGAAGGGATCAGGCACACTTTCTCAGCTCCTAGAACTCCTCAACAAAATGGGGTAGCTGAAAGGAAAAATAGAACACTCATTGAATCTGCAACTACATTATTGGCAGATGCCCACTTACCTCTGTCCTTTTGGGCTGAGGCAGTGAACACCTCCAACTATGTGTTGAACAGAAGCCTGATACACAAGCTAAAGGGAAAGACTCCTTATGAATTGCTCAAAGGGAAGAAACCTAAAATAGGCTATTTCAAAGTTTTTGGTTGCACTTGTTTTATTCATAATAATGACAAGAAATATCTAGCAAAATTCCAAGCTAAAGCTGATGAAGGAGTGTTTCTGGGATACTCCATGATCAGTAAGGCCTATAGGGTTTATAATAAATCTTCCTGTAAAATTGAAGAATCTGTTCATATTATTTTTGATGAAGCTAACATGTCTTTCAAGGAGAAGAATGCTTCTACCATAGAACCTCTGCAGGTACATTCTCTAGCTGAAGACTTGAACAAACTGCAAGTTGCTGAAAAGAATGAGAGCAGTGATGATGAAGAAGAAGTTTAACATCTTGAAGAAAATCATCCTGAAGAGCCAGTTGTTGTTCCACTAGAGGAGACAACAACACAGGCTGGTGAACAATCAACACTCCCTGTTGACTTAGTAACAACAAGAGATCATCCAATCACCCAGGTAATTGGAGAGATCTCAGCTGGTGTGCAAACTAGAAGTCAGGTCAACCAAAACCTGATGCACACTTGCTTCCTATCTCAAATTGAGCCTCAATCCATTCAAGATGCAGAGCAAGATCCACACTGGATCATTGCAATGCAAGAGGAGTTGCATCAATTTGAAAGGAACAAGGTTTGGGAACTAGTGCCTAAGCCAAAGGATCATCCCATTGTTGGAACAAAGTGGGTATTCAGGAACAAGCTGGATGATCAAGGAGTTATAGTCAGAAACAAGGCAAGGCTAGTTGCTCAAGGGTACTCTCAACAAGAAGGAATAGACTATGATCAGACATTTGCACCAGTTGCAAGGTTGGAAGCCATCAGGATATTCCTAGCCTATGCTGCTCACAAAGGTTTCAAAGTGTATCAAATGGATGTAAAGAGTGCATTTCTCAATGGGGACATCAAAGAGGAAGTCTATGTTAGACAACCTCCAGGTTTTATCTCTCTAACTTACCCTGATTATGTTTTCAAATTGCATAAAGCATTATATGGTCTCAAGCAAGCTCCTAGAGCATGGTATGAGACCCTAGCATGCTTTCTTCTGGAAAATGATTTTGTTAGGGGGAGAGTAGACCAAACTCTTTTTATTAGAACCCATAAGTCCCATACCCTACTAGTGCAAATTTATGTAGATGACATTATTTTTGGTTCTACTGATTCAAAATTGTGCAAAAAGTTTTCCAAGCTTATGCACTCTAAATTTGAAATGAGTAGCATGGGTGAGCTGTCCTTCTTCTTAGGACTGTAAGTCAAGCAACATGCTGAAGGCATATTTATTTCTCAAACCAAGTATGCAAAAGAATTGGTTAAGAAATTTGGTATGTCTGATGCATCATGTATGAAAACACTCATGCCCTCAAATGCTGTAGTAGATGCTGATGAACATGGGAAACCTGTTGATCAGACAACATATAGAGCAATAATTGGCTCTTTATTGTACCTTACAGCTAGTAGGCCTGATATAATGTTTGCCACATGTATTTGTGCTAGATTCCAAGTTAGCCCTAGAGAGTCACATTTAATCTTAGTTAAGAGAATTCTTAGGTATGTAAAAAGTTGTCCAAATCTAGGTCTCTGGTATCCAAAAGATTCAGCATTTGATTTAACTGGATTCTCAGATGCTGATTATGCTGGATGCAGAATAGACAGGAAAAGCACCAGTGGAACATGTCAGTTCCTTGGTGACAGACTTGTCTCCTGGTTCTGTAAGAAGCAAACATCTGTGTCAACCTCAACTGCTGAAGCTGAGTATATGGCTGCAGGCAGTTGCTGTTCACAAATATTGTGGATACAGAATCAGCTCTTAGACTATGGCTACAACTTAGAGAAGTCTAAAATTTTCTGTGATAATACTAGTGCTATCTCTATAGCTCAAAATCCAGTCCTCCATAGTAGGACAAAACACATAGAAATTAGGCATCACTTTCTAAGAGATAATGTAGAGAAAAATAAAATTGAACTTCAATATATTCCTACTGATTTGCAAAGGGGAGATATTTTCACCAAGCCTTTGGATGAAAAGAAACACACTTTCTTCCTAAATCAGTTAGGCATGTTAGATGGAGGAAGCCTTAATTAAATTACAAGATTTTGAAAAGCTAACAGACCAAGACTAGGCCAAAAATTTCCTCTCTTTTTGTGTCTGTAAAATAAGTTCTATCTCTGAACTGAGCTCGACGTTTTCCCAGAAAACATCGAACGGAGATCGACGGTTCTTGAGGCGTCGATCTGAGTTCAGCGCCGCCGTTGAATCTAGGCTTTCACTCTGTCTGATCCTTGGTCGTCGAGCGGAGCTCGACGCTCTCAATAACGTCGAACGGAGTTCGATGCTATTGACGTCTTTTCATTTCCCTCTGTAGCCCAAATCGTCGAGCTGAGTTCGACGCTTCTTCGAACTGAGCTCCACGATTTTCCTTTTTCGCGTCGAACCCTAATATAAAATCTTTCTTTCAGCCGTCGTTCTCCCTTTGCGCTTTCATACTCTGCAACTCTCTTTCTTTTCCCTCCAAATTCTCTACGCTTGGTCGTTTTTGGTTTTCTGTTGCAGGTGAATATGGCTGAATCAAGTGTTGCTATTGCTAAGATGAAGTTCGACACAGGCTTTGACATCGACATAAACTCCTTCGACGGAAGCGACCAGCGCTTCAAGGACATCCTAAACTTATTCAGAGAACAACAGCTGACTCCAATAATGACTACAAGGATGAAGATCGCCTCAGAAGAAATTAAAGAGTGGTGTTTTACCGCAACAGACGAGACTGAGAATTCTGTTGTCGGCACCATTAAGGGGACTCAGGTATTTCTATCCCCGGCTCTTTTAACAGAAGTCTTTCAACTCAGTACTGGAGAAGACTCCATTGAACTGTCTGGAGAGGAGTTTGACTCCATGCTGGATAGGATGGGTCATAATGCAATCAACCCTAATAAGCTACTGAAGAAAAATCTGGCTATCGAATTTCAATTCCTGGCTGATATAGTTGGGAAGGTGCTGTTGGCCAAGCATTCAGCCCATGACACCATTTCCAGATATCAGTTCTGCCTGATGGGAGCTTTATTAGATAAGAAACACCTAGACTGGGGCTCCATCTTCTTCACCCTGATTAAGAAGAAGATCAACAAGAATGCAGTTAGTTATGGGAGAATCTTAGGGGTCTTTCTGCACAACAGGTGCCCTGACCTATTAACCTCCTCTGGCATGTTTATCAATGCATCCAAGAGGCTTTCCTGTGCCCTCTTCAGTAAATGGGACAGGCAGATCATAAACCCCTCCAGGGCTGCTGCAACACTTCATTCAGGCACAAGGACTATTTCAGTCACTCCTCCAGCAGAAGAGATGCCTGCTTCTTCTCCTCCTCCAGCCATATCCACCCAAGTCGTCACCTCCTCACCACCAGTCTCCACCTTAATCATCTCATCCCCAATTACCATTTCCTCACCTATGTCATCCCCTCCTTTATCCACCTCAGAGGAATTCCATCCTCTCTTTTCCTATTTAACCTTCACCCTACCATCCTTCTCACTTACAGATGATTCCTTCATGGATGATTCACCCTCTACTCCTCCTGAGCCACCCTCAACTTCCTCCTTTCAACAAATGCTTCATGACATTCTCTCTCAACCCTCCTTCACACCATCTCTTACTTCCCCTATCTCCACCTCAACCTTCTCTATCTCCATAATTCCATCTTCTGAACCAACCATTCCCTCTCCACCTTTCTCCACATTTTTAGTTTCAGCCACCATCCCTCCATCTACCTTTGCCTCTACCTCTGCTCAAGCCCCACTTGAGCATGTAGATCTTCCTAGTTTGGCAGACAGGCTGTATGAGTTGCTAGCTCCCAAGCTGACATCTCTACTGGAGTCTTCCCTGGCTCCACTCCTGAAGCAAGTACAGGAGCTGTCTACCAAGCTTGCCTCCTTTTCCTCCTCCCTGGCTATCCCATCTTCTGTGTGCCTTGATTCACCTCTCTCTGAACCAAGGCAGGGGGAGATGCCTTATGAAGAAGTGGATGTGCCAGCTGCTGATATTATGTCTGCTCCAGCTCCAGCTCTTGGATGTGCTTTTGCACTGAATCTGCAGAGGCTGCTATCCATATTTGATACAATCCATTTCAGCTGTCTGCCTGCAACTTCTGCTGAAGATTTGTCTAAGGCCATTGTGCCTGTATCTACCTGTGATCCCAGCCATATTGATTCCTACATCAAGTCCTGGAAGGCTGTGGATATCTCTGATGCTGCTACTAAGGCCACTGTGCCTCCTTCTGTTCAAATTGCTGCTGCTGCTACTGCTGACATAGAAATGATTCCAGCAACTGATGCTGATGAAATTGCTGCTCTCTCTCCTCCTGCTCCTGCTGTTTCTGCAAACCTTAAAGCTCAAGAAGAGCTTATCAGAAGAATTGATGATCTGTATGATCAACCTCAAAGTTCTGAGAGTGACCAATACAGGACTGATTCTGATGATTCTGCTAGAACTATTGCCAAAAAGAGAAAAGCCAGAAGTAAAGCAATGATGTCAGTCCCTCCTGCCAAAGCCAAAGACTCTAATGATATTCCATTCTACATCCTGCATGACTGCCCCATCTCTGAGCCTTGGATGCAATATTCCAAAAATCAACTGAAAGCTATGAAGAAGAAGAGGAAGCTTGACAAATATGAAAAAGGATCTTCTCAGTATCAGCCTCCTCCTCCTCCTCCTCCAGATTCTGGCTCAGGGTCAGCTCCTCAAGCTCCAGTCTCCAGACACAGTTCTTCCCAGTATTATCAAAGATCATATCAAAGGGGACAGCATCAAAGAGGATATCAACCCAGAAGGGGTAATCACAGAGGAAATCAAAGAGGACAAAGATCCTATCAAAGGGAAGGACAAGGTCACCCTGACCCTTCTTCAGGTCCTTTTCCTTACAAGCTGAAAGACATAATTGTCTCCAGGACTCCTTCTACTGTTTCTGAAATCATCAACAGATATGAACCTCCTATTCCTTTTGAAGATCCTGAGAACAACCCTGTATCCTGGACAGCCAGAATGAAAGAATTGGCTGCCCTTGATCAAATAAAAAAGGCCAGAGAACAAGGCAAGGATACTTCAAACATAACTACCTTATCAGAGCAGAGAAAGAAAGAACTGGAAAGATATGCATCAAGGAAATTTTTCAATCCAGAAGACTATATGAAGCTGCACCCTGAGGCTGTTGTTCCAAGGCCCAAATCTCAAACTTCTCTAGGTGCAGAGGATGACAGAAGGCCAAAGAGAGAAAGTCAGAATCCAAATAGAGAAATTTTATTTAAAAAGGGATCTGAAAGGAAGTGAACTGTGTAAGCTAAACATTTCATCCACCTTTGGATATCTGCTGCTATTTATCTGTGATCTGCTTTGTTCTGTAATTTTGTATTAGCTTATGTATTGTTGTATGCTTTTCATTTCCTATGATTGTCTGTAAATAGTAATCCTAACCCAAATAGGGGGAGATTGTTGGAACACCCTATTACTAATTTGGGTAAGGATCACTATACTTGTCTTAGGAATCCCAGTTGACCTAGTTGTATAGTTGAAAAGGTCAACATTAGAATGAGTCTAGGGCTTATAACTTAGGTTTGGAGCTGCCCTCAGGACCATTCCAAGATCAAGGTTGAAGAGCTTAGTCTAAGGCAATTTACGTCGAGCTCAGGTCGACGAATCGTCGAACTCCGTTTGACGCTCTCTGAGCTCATCTTTAATAAAACATAGAACTCCGGTCGACGATCTTCGAGCTCAGATCGACTATCTGCTTTTGGCTAGCTTCTGCTGAGTCGTCGAACTCCCCTCGACTATCTTCTAGCTCAGTTCGACGATCCCTCCCTAAAGTTATTTCTCAGGTCTCTGAGCTCGGTTCGACGATCTTCGAGCTCAGATCGACGTTTTCTGTCTGCTTGTCTCTGTTCATCTCTGAGCTTAGTTCGACGCTCGTAGAGCTCAGATCGACGTTTTCTTTAGAGAGATCGACGCTTTCAGGAATTCAAATGCTGCTGTTCTTTGGAATGTTTTTGAATATTATCAGCATTTATGTTAGAAGATCTCCCAGCCGTTTGTCTTTATTCTGGAGCAAGTTTCAAGGAATTATTCAGAGAATGTTTGCTGGACTTTCCTCAAGAAGACAAGACTATTTTTGGAAGACATTTATGACTCCCAACGGCTAATTTTGGACAAGGAAACGTCAGAAAACTTTCATTCCTTTCTTCTGTGTTATTAAGATATACAGAATACACAAGAAGAAGATACACAGAGATTGACAAAAAAAAAGGAAAGTGAACACACAGAATAGAGAATACTGATAGCAGAAGAACAACAGAAGAACTGTGACTCCAAAAATCTTCTTGCTGACTGAAACGTGTTCACAATCTCATCTCAGAACTCCAGACACCTTATTTTCAGCCTTCTTGCTGAAACCATCCTGTGCTGGAGATCAAAGTTCTGAAGACCTATCACCCTAGAGCAAAGCTTCTTTTCCTGAACCTTTCTACATCTCAGGGGGAGCTTTGACATCATCAATCCACTTGTGCTTCTCTCATTTGATTGAGAACAGAGAAGACACCCTTCACTCTTATTTTTCTTTTCCTGCTGTAAAAGGGTTCTTGAACTCCCTTCAAAAGTTCTGTCTGGTTCTGAGAGCCTTGTCAAAACTCAGTGGTGGCAAGACACATTATCAAAAAATCTAGTTTTGGTTTTTGGGCACCTTATCAAAAGCTCATTGGTGTCAGGACACCTGATCAACTCATCCTGAGTGGATTCCTACCAAGGGTGGTAGAAGAGTGGATGTACCCAGGTTTTTGGGGAACCACTATAATTCCTTGTGTCCTCTGGTTTGTTTGTGTGATTAGTTTGCTGCGTGCTGTGCTTTTTACTTCTTAGTTTTTAACTTCTTACTAGCACTCTACACTATATCATAAATTGAATTTTATATGTGCTGTTTATTTCAACTGTGAAAAGTTATTTTAAAATACTCTATTCACCCCCCCTCTAGAGTTGAGATAGATCTTAGCCTCACTTTCAAGATGCTTTGAGCTGTAGGACCCCTGCTCGAGCCAATTGATTACAGATGCACGACGAGCGGCTTATTCGGGATCTGGAGGCCTGGGAAATCTCTTGTGTTGACAAGGGAGTTAGTGCAAACGCATGTTTGGGTTGGACGGAGGTTCAATACGACCTCACAGACAGGATTCGGCGTGCCTTGGAGTTGGACGTGAGCTTGAAACGTCACTGGGCGGATGTCGTTGATTGGTCTAATGACCAGTTCTCTATCAACGATGGCCTCTTATGGAAAGGAGGCCAATTGTGCGTCCCCAACATGGGGACGTTGCGAGAAGAATTGATGTATGAGGCACACTTTATGAAGTATTCGATTCACCCGAGGAGCACCAAGATGTTCAAGGACATGAAGAAATTATTTTGGTGGCCGGGTCTGAAGAAAGACATAGCATTATATGTGGCGAAATGTCAAACCAGTGCCTTTGTAAAGGCCGAATTCCAGAAGCCTGACTGATTCCTGAAGTCCTTGCCTATACCAGAGTGGAAATTTGATGAAATCTCCATGGATTTCATGCACGGTTTGCCGAGATTGCACAAGGGGAATGATGATATTTGGGTGATCGTTGATCGTTTAACGAAGGTGTCACACTTCATACCCAATAGGAAGGATGATTTAGTTGAGAAACTAGCGAAGCTTTATGTGGTTGCATAGTCCGTTTGCACGACATACCCCGGAGCATCGTTAGTGATCGAGATGGTCGTTTCATATCTAACGATTGGAGGCTCATTCATCGGTTATTGGGTACCAAGTTGAACTTCAGCACAACTTTTCACCCACAGACAGATGGTCAGAATGAAAGGGTGAACAGGACGATGGAAGATAAGCTTCGTATATGTGCTTTGGATTTTGGGAAAAGGTGGGAGGACCATTTTTTATGATTGAGTTCGCATATAATAATAGCTACCAAGCCAGCATTCAGATGACACCTTTTGAGGCTATATAGGGAAGGAGGTGTCGTACGCCGTTGGCTTGGGTAGAAACGGGAGAATCGAAGCTGTACAAGCGATGGGACGTTGAAGATGCTACTTCAATGATACTGTTAATTCGAGAACGGCTACTGATTGCTCAAGATAGGCAGACCAAGTACTACAATGCCAAGTATCGGAATGTGAGTTTTACTGTGGGCGATTGAGTATACCTCAAGATAAAACCATTTAAAGGCATATCAAGAATCGACGCTTAAAGAAGCTTAGTCCGAGGTATGTTGGGCCTTCTGAGATCTTGTAACGGTTTGGTGAAGCCGCCTATCGTTTGAATCTTTCGGTGAAGTTGAGTGGTTTGCACGAGGTATTTCACATCTCAGTGCTGCGGAAGGACATTCAAGAGGCTACTCAAGTGATTGATGTGAATCAAGTGATGGTCGATAGTGGGCTAACGACGAAGGTCAAGCCCATTCAGATCGAGGACGTAAAGGTCAAGCAGTTGCAGAACAAGTCCATTAGAATGGTCAAGGTCCTTTGGGACAACTATGGCAGTGAAGAGCTGTCTTGGGAGCGCGAGCAAACTATGAGGGAGGAGTTCCCTGAGCTATTTCTCTAAGGTAATCAGATTCATTGTTTACATTTTATATTTTCCTGTAACTTCAAATTTCGGGACGAAATTTCTTTAAGTGTGGGAGATTTGTAATGCCCCAAATTTCTTAAGGCATGAGATGCTTCTCTGGGGCTTACCGCCCAGCGGTAGATAGTTACCACGCGGCGGTAGCTCCAGGGTTTGCATCGAGAGCGTCGAGTTCTCGAGAAAGTGCCGAGTTCTCGAGAAAGTGCCGAGTTCTCGAGAAAGTTGTTTCCGGGCGGCGAAAAGTTGTTACCGCATAGCGGTAGCAGGTGAATTAATCTGCCAGATCTCTCGGGAAGCTATCGCCCGACGATAGGGTTATCGCTGGCAATAACTGGGTCAATTTAATTGGCATAGTCCTCAGGATCATACCGCGCGACGGTAAAAGTTAGCACACAGTAGTAGCGGCTGGTGTCGTGTCATAACCGACGTCCTCTACCGCGCGGCGTTAGCGTCCTATCGCACGGCGATAGTGAAACCGTGTCGGCATTGGCCACGTGTCAGCCTGTGATTGGAGGGTTGGGCGGTTGTGCTCGAAATAAGGCATTGTATTAAGGTACCGCACGGTGGTTGCTTTATTTATATGCCTGATTTTGGCCATTTCCACTTCATTTCTTATGAATTTGTAGTTGGTTTGGTTTTCCTGGAGGAGGAGCGTCGGCGCCGGAGGGTAAATCTCGCAACCGTTAAAGTTCCGTAGTTTCGATTCGCAAGCTGAGTCCGGATCTGTGGAGGCAAGAACGTTGCGATCGCGTTCATCCGTCAAGATCTTTAGCATGGCACCGAAGAGAGCGTAAAGGGTAACGATTCTTAACTTGGACATGTGAAGTCCTCTTCCTTTTGCATAGGAAACCCTCTCCTGCGAGTGTGCGGTGAGCGTGAGGTTTTTCCTTCGGGTAGATATTGTATATCCCCGTAGTTTTGCATATAGAGTTCGGAATCAAATTTCGAACATAGGCATGGTGTGTGAAGCCCATCTAGATAGGTTGGTCTTGATTGGTGATGTTTTTGTTATGCTTGTATTGGCCGGAGAAGACTCTGTGATGTTGTTTTTCGGGTTTCTACACGGTAGATTGCAGCAGGGAACCTTGGGGACTAACTCCAAGGAGCACCCGTAAAACTGGGTAGAATCGCATTTCTGCCAGATACCGCGAGGCGGTAGTGCTACCACAGACGGTAGCTCCTTGAGATCTTTTTTATGGCCTATGTCGTGGAGACCCGGAGCTCTAGATGTTGGGCTGAGAGCTCTAAGAGCCCAACCAGGTTGACTGCGAGCCGCCCATGTAGCGAAACAGGGTTATATTTTGACTAGAGGAGTGGGAATGGGGAGGTCGACCCACGTCGCGGTAGTTTTTGCCTAGTGATGTGAGCAGCGGGAAAGGGCTGAACCTTCCCAGTAGCTATATGGTGCGTCCGTAGGTAGTGATGCATGTCGCAGACTTAGTTACGGGTCTTAGGCCTTGCACAGGCCGTAAAGACTACCAAAATGCTCATGTTTGTTGTTGTCTTATGAACCGTGGTGGGCCCTGGCTTTTATATGGACACCGAGAATGTGCCCTGAGTGCACGGGGTGTGTGGCCGTTCGTGCCTACGCCTGTGGTGAAGTGTGCTTAAATTGTACTTTCATTACTATGTTTGGTTTTGCTAATATTTTGCAGGGAAAGAGCATCGCCGCCCCAAGTAAGGGACGAGATTGTTATAATTTGGTCAGCTTTAGCTGAACTTTGCCTTGTTTTTCCACCGTTCGGTGGATTGTTATTATGTAGGAACAAGTGAGCCAAGTGGCAAGTAGCGGGCTAAAGCCATTGATGCTGTGCTGGCCCTAAAAGGCCAAAGCGAAGTGTTTACTTTTACTGTTTTCATGTATAGTCGGTCTGTGTTCCAAAGTATGTAAAACACTTTAATTCAAGTTGAATGTTGTAAGGTCATAAGGCCAAGACTCTATATGTATTTGTACTTTCATTCCTGCTTTGGGTTATAGTGGACATTCATGTGTTGTGATAGGTTCTTCTAACTTGCTTAAAAGCTTCCTCTAGAATGCACTGCGTTAGGTTTCAATATCATCTCATAGTATTGTGGTATTAATATGTAACTCAACTGACTGTCCGTGGAATATGGCGTAGGACCCAGGCCGTACCTTATGTTATATTCCATGTGATAGATGGGGGTGTTATATTCATGCTAACCAAAACTAGGATCCAATAAAAATTGGGGTCCTAAGGTATACTAATATGTTTTTGTCGGACAGTCCATGTGTTCATACCCCTATATGGTACTTGGACAGATTATGTTCCAGATATAGGACTAGAACAAGGAAGATATCTTCAGGATCATATACCTGTGAGGAATGTACCTAAGATCTGTAGTTATGTAGATGGAGATGGATAAACTGACTATCAAGGACATGGATGAAGACCAGCTGGCTCCATCCATTAAAGCTCAAGATGTCTGAGTGGTGGGACAGAGTACTGCTACCACATCTACAGACTAATTAGAAGAAAAAAAATAAAGGTTGTACTCATCACAGAGGAAAGCAAAAGAAGCAGCTCTTCTGAGAGCTGTAAAGAAGAGGCACTTGATCCTCAGCTGTCTGAAGAAGCAAGAAGAGTGATTTATGCTCAGGTTTCAGTATCATCTGAACCTGCAACAAAGAATGTCCAAGAATTATGCAAATATTGAGGGGGAGACTCACAAGCTAGATGCTCCTGATTGAGGGGGAGCTAGTACAGTCTGGTATGCTAGACAAGCTTGAGTCTTACCTAGAGAATTGGTGTCAGGAAATCTCCAGCACCAAATATATCAGAAGAATACTGTTGCTGATATGATAGCTAGAGCCAGAGGCAAATCTGTTGCTGAAGAAGAGGAAAAGATTTGGCTCAGTAAGAAGAGACTTTGCAGGGTACAAGGAAGTTGCTGTGCATAATTGCTGTGGATCCAGCATCAGCTCCAGATCTATAATATAAAGATAAGTAATACATCTTTGTATTGTGAGTCAACTAGTGCAATCTTCATTACTAGGAATCCTACTCTTACAGCAGGACTAAGCATATTGAGATAAGGTATCATTTTATTAGAGAGCAGGTGGAAAAGGAAGACATTAGTATTAAATTTATCTCAACAGACAAACAAGTGGCTCACATCTTTACTAAGCCACTAGATGAAGCTAAATTCAACACCTTCAAACTTGAATTGGGAATGTTGAATTTGGTCTAGCTTTAGTAGCTCTCTATACTCTATTTTGTTTATTTTGTTGTAGGTTAATCCAATCCCTGCGGGTCAGGATAGTCAAATTAGACTAAGTATACAAGATTGTCTATATGCGGTTAAGAGTCGGGATTTAATCCCAGCCATTGATCAAAGACTTAATCTCAAAAAGGTACGTGACTCTCCACCCTATAAAAGTAAAATCACTATAAATAGAAGGATAGGTGCATTAGACAAACTACGCTGTTCCTTACCCCTCACTGACCGATTCCGCAAAATCGACAGAACTGCTTAGCGAAACCTCAGAAATTTCTAAAAGAAATGGCTCCAAAAGGTTAGGATTTCTTGTTCGAAGGCTGCGAACTAGTTCATAATGGCTTCAAGGATGCTCCAGAAGAAGTACAGCTCGTTCTACATTTGCTCAAGGTCTCTGACCTAGATTTTGTTCTGTCGGAACCCTGCTTGCTCTAGAAGATGAAAGTTCTAGAGCTATTCTCCAGTGCTAAGGTTGACACTTCTACCAGCAAGATAAAGTCTATTGTCAGTGGAACCAAGTTAAAGATAACTCTAAGTAGACTGTGCAAGGCGCTGGAGTTGTCCAATTTCACAGAATCAAATGAGCAAGAGGACATGGATTAGTTTGATGTCAGATCAGCACAGAATTGGTGTGGATTATCTAAACACACCACTGACTCAATTCTAAGGAAGGAACTGAATCTAAAAAGGTAAGTTTCTTATTGATGTCATTGGGAAGGCTCTGTTGTGCAAAACAAGCTCCCATGACAAGATCTCTAAAAATATGTTTGAGTTAATAGGCAGAGTAATCCTCTCCAAAAGGACTGATTGGGGGAGAATACTGTTTGATAGGATAGTAGAGTGCATAGCAAAACCAAACTTGGGTAGAATTCTATCCCTGTTTATACTTTAGATTGTTCCACGGATCCTTAACCAAAGGTTAGGAACAAGGATCCATCACATGAGAAGGATGGATTCTAAGATGCTAGACAGATAGGATAGAGTTTTTCAGCCCCATGGTCAGACATCCTCCACCAAGAAGAAGAAGGAACAGGTTCCTATGCCAGAGAAAACTACTGATAGCTGTTCATCTGAACAACAAGAAGAAGAGGCTCATGATCCTTATTTGACTGAATCTTTAGATGAAACTAGAAGGGACATGTGTGCCCAAGTGTCCATCTCCTCTATTCCTACAGTAAGGACTCAAGTCAGTAGGAATCAGTCTAAAGAAACACCAACAGATGCTGAAGAGATGCCTTCGGCTGAGACAGGTGAACATGTTGCTGAGGTGATAGTAACTAGAGTATCTGATGTGATGGAGGGGGAGGCCTCCAAGTTAACAGCACCTACTGAAGATGCTCATGCACCAATAATTCCATATCTTCAAGGTGGATACAGTCCTCAGAGTGAGGGGGAGCAACTTTTAGAACAAGTCACGCAAGATGCATTTGCTGAGGGCGAGAATCTCCAGGTTGTGGAAGAGCAATTCCAACTTCCCCTAGAGGAACATCAACTTGCTGATGATGTGGAAAAAGTGACTGCTACAAATTTGCATGTCACTGAGGACATGGCAGAAATTGAGGGGGAGATTCACACTGAACTCCCAACTGAAGAGATGGTGTACACCATAGATACTTCTTAATCTGAGAAGGACAACACTGCTGCTGAGGTACATGAGAATGCACAATCATCAGAGTACACAATGGATGTTCTGGAGAAAGAGAAGAATTGAGGCCAGTTCAACAACAGGTTACTGATGAAGACACATCCACTCCAGCTAATTCGATGCCAGGAGTCTTTCTAGCCCAGCTAAAAGGGTTGCTAGATGATCAAAGGAGATCTCTGGAAAAATTTGTTGATGATTCTATCAAGGACCTCAGAAATGAGCTGTCAACTGAGATCAAATCTATCAAATTTGAGGTAAACTTGCTGAAGGCTGAAATAGTCAAGTTTTTCACAAGAGCAATATCTATTGTTGACTATACTCTAAACAAATTGGATGAGTTAAGCAACACTGTGAATACAGTAATAAAAAATCAGAGCATTAATGGTGGCAACATGATTGTTGTTCATAATGCAAACAAGGTACTGTTTGAAACACAAAGGGCTGTTATTTTTACCAAGATGGATGCTTGCACAAAGCTTTTGGATGATCACATGTTGGAGGTCAAGAACCACGTTACAGTAGGAGTCAATCATCTAGATCTTGAAAGGCATAAGGCAACCTCCTCCGAGACTGAGACAATTTGTGCAAAAGTCAAAAAAGGGGGAGAAGGAGATAATAAGAACAAACACAGAAAATGTCATCTGGGCAACAAATGTTATATGATGATCATTTGGTATAGACCCAGTCTCTTATGATAACATTCCCAAGTTCCCCATTCAAGTTCAAGAGGCACTACATTAGGGACAGATGGCCCTGCAAGATGATTAATTTCAGTATGAAAGCCAGTACCAGGATGATCAAGGTGCGGAAAAGACCAATGCTCAGTATACTAAAGCTGGTGGTCAGTGGGGTGAACAATCTCTAGCTACTGACATTCCTACATTCAGCCCCACTGCTGACCAAGTTCTGAAATCAAAAGGAAATCTGCTGTTGAAGAGGAGGAAGTTGTCAGTTAAGCAAGAAACGGTATAAAGAGCAGATGGAAGCCAGACCTAACTTTGAACAAAGGAGCCCTGAGTCCAGGATAATCATTTTGTTAGCCTGGCATCAGATCAAGTCCAATAAGACTGAAAAGGGAAAACTTTTTCAGTTCCCAAGAGTGGGACAAGATGGAAAAGAGTGAAGCCAGTAGAAGGATATTTAAGAGAGACTTAAAGGCAGGTGCATTGCCACCTAATGTTGTGGAACCTGTAAAGTACATTCCAAAGCCCTTCAACTACTTCCTAGGGCAGAAAAGAAAGAAGAAAGAAGCTAAAGTTGACTGTATTGCAAAGAAGCCCAGGAGTAGTGGAATAGTTATAAGGGAACCTGAAACTTAAAAGTGTTTCTTGTTCATATTTCGGGTTGAAGGATGTGTAGTTTTGTTTCATGCACATAACAATTCATCCTTCTATTAATGAATATCTTTTTAATTAAATGGGTGTTCATTATTTCTATGTTATGCATGATGTTTACATTATATTTATGCTGCATATGTGTGTAGGTGTATATCATTTTCTTAGGTTTTGACTTATTCAAATAGGGGGAGATTGTTGGATCCATTGATCTCAATGTTCCAGATTTGAAGAAGGCCTACTTGACAATGGTATACACATGTGTGTAATATAATAGTTGTCACAAGCTCTATTTGTGCAGGATGTTTCTTGGAACAAGTTTAGGCAGGTTGTCTAAGTGATTGTGATAGGTGGTCACAAGGTAGAGAAGTAGAGAGATAGAAATCTATCAGAGTCCATAGGCGTTAAGTGAAGCCATTTCACTCAACGCCAGATGCTAAGGAAGGTTGCTGGAAAGACTGAAAATCATCTAAGTTCACAGGCATCGAGTGAAGCCAGTTCACTCAATGCCAGATTCCAAAAAGCATCGAGTAAAGGATAGACAGTCAAAGCCCAGCAGTTTGCAAAGCAGTTCTGCGGCTAAGTCCACAGGCATTGAGTGAAGGCGGTTCACACAACGCCATTTAACAAAAGGCATTGAGTAAAGCTGAGTCTGTCAAAGCCTCAGCATTGGCAAGCAGAAAAATCGACTAAGTCCAGAAATGTTGAGTGAGGACAGCTCACTCTACGCCTGAAAAGAAGCGTTGAGTCAAGCTCAAGCAGTCAAAGCTTTTGAAGAATCTGTCAAGAATTCTGGCTAAGTCCAGAAGCGTTGAGTGAGGTCAGCTCACTCAACGCCCAAAGAGGAAAGCTTCGACAGAGCAATGGTCAGTCAAATCTTAAGAAGATAGATAGGAAATCTGTCCAAGTTCAGATGCGTTGAGTGAGGACAGCTCACCCAAAGCCTAGCAGAGGCAGAAATATTGGCCATCCAAATGCGTCAAGTGATGAAGGTTCACTTGACACCTAAGCAGTTAGACTGTAAAAGTCAAAAAAGGCATTGAGTGATGAAGACACTCAATGCACTCAATGCTTGAGAAGTAGAAAGATTTGTCTATCCAAATGTGTTGAGTGGTGAAGGATCACTCAACGCACTCAACGCCTGAGAAGCAGAAAGATTTGGCCAAATCCAAATGTGTTGAGTGATGAAGCATCACTCAACGCACTCAACGTCTGGAAGTGCAGTTTATTTAGCTAAGTGTTTTTGCATTGAGTGAAGGTTATTCACTCAATGCACTCAACACATGGAATGAAACTGAGAATTTGGCTAAGTCTACAAATGCTGACGTCAGCAAAAGTCAACAAAAGTCAACAGACTTCAAATTAGTTGCGGCAAAGCAACAGTACGCGATAAATGGCATCCCAAACCTTTCGTACGTCTTTTACTGTTAAAGTAAGTTGCAACATACAACTACAGGTGGTCCCCACTGACTCAAAGAGCCGTTGGACGGCGGAAGCTAATAAAATAATTCAGATCAATTCGAGTAAATTAACTTTTAGATTATTGCTAAAAGAAATAACTTCGTCTTCTTCAACGCCATTGTTGTAGAGCTTTGAAGAAAGAAGTTTAAATCAACTGATCTGAAAGTTCATCAAGCTAGCTATTGTGATCAACATCGTCAACAACAAATTCAGAGATATTTCTCTGAGAAAGAAGAAGTAGCCAAGGCTAACCCTAGCTACAACAGATTTATTGATACATGATAGTTATTGCCATTTCTCACCTGGAACAGCAAGATCAAAAAGCTTTGTTTCTGAGCTCCAAGAAGTTGCAGAGCTTGATAAACTCACTCTATAGTTAGTCTGTGATTTACAGACAGTTGGCTATTTGAAGAATAAAAAAAAGAACTGTCTACTCTTCTGTCTTCAACAGTAAGGTCAGAAGCTTAAGTTTCTGAGTTACTTCAAGCACAAGCAGCAGTTTATTAAAGATCAAATTTTTTGTTGCTGAGAAGAAGTTATGGCTAGGATTTTCTCAGCTCTGGAAGCAGAAGGGTCAAAGAAATCTCTCTGGAGTCAAATCAACACAACCACTTTCTTTTTTGTAGGATCCTTTGGATCTGAGTTGTAGGCCTATTTTATAAAGGCTAAGTGTATGATCAATTGTTGAACTGAGGTAGGATCCTTGTGTGAATCTCAGTGTAGGACAGTTTTCCTGAGGTAGGATCTATTTCAGATCTGAGGTAGGAGAGTCATACTCCCTGAGGTAGGGCCTTTGTGCCTGAGTTGTAGGATCCAGCTTTGGATCTTAGGTAGGACCTTTGTGCCTGAGCTGTAGGAGAGTCATTATCTCTGAGTGGTAGAGCTATCCTCCTAGCGTGAGTGTAGGACTTGTGCTTAAGTCTGAGGTAGGTGATCTTTGGATCACTGAGCTGTAGGAGTAAATCTTTACTCTGAGTTGTAGGGTCTTGTGCCTGAGGTAGGTCTTATAGGAGATTGAGAGATCCCGAGGGATCTGTGTTGTAAGCTCTTAGGAGCTAAGATTGGAGAAGTGCCTTGTCTAACAAGCTGTTGGAAAGGTGGGAGGGACAGTGGACGTACCCATAATCTGGGAAACCACTATAAATCTTGTGTGTGCTTTGTGTAATTGTCTTGAAAGCAACATATAACTAAATCACAACACACCAAAAGGAAATATAGTCATAAAAGACTAAAAAACCTATTCACCCCCCTCTAGGTGTTTAGCTATCCTAAAAACTAAAGACTTTCAGAAGGAATGTGTCCGAGACTCATCCAAGATACGTCTCCAAGCTCAAGAAGGCTCTCTATGGCTTGAAGTAGGCCCCTCGAGCCTAGTATAGATAGATAACGTAGTATTTACAATTCTATGGTTATTTTGCATCCAATTCAGATTCGAGCATGTTTATCAAGAAGAGGGGGCTCATAGTCATGGTACTGTTATACGTTATTGACATGATCATAATAGGGAACTCTATTGAAGAGGTATCAAAGCTAAGAGCCGAGCTATATATTCGATTTGAAATGAAGAATCTTGGTGAGCTTCACCATTTCCTTGGCTAGCTTGGAAATAGAGAGGAAGAAGAATGGTGTACTTGTCTCCTAGAAAAGATATGTGGAGCGAATCGTGAAATGGTTTGACATGAGGGAGGGGAAGAACGGCTCTACTCCACTTGAAGTTGGGTTAAAACTTTGACGAGATAAAGGAAGAGCTCTTCCAAATCCCTTAGTCTTCCGGACTTTGGTCGAGAACTTAATATACTTAACGATTACAAGGCCAGATATTTTATATGATGTTGGCCAAGTAAGTCGGTATATGCAAGAGCATAGGAAGCCTCATCTAGTGGCAGCTAAGAGCATACTAAAGTATGTGAAGTTTACCTTGGACATAGGGCTCTTCTATGAGAAGGACACGAGCTTCAATTTACATGGGTTCACAGATGCTGATTATGGTGGAGATACAGATGATAAGAAGTTGACATCTAGTTATTTCTTCATGTGCGGATCAATAACTATCTCGTGGTGTAGCAAGAAGCAGGATTCTGTGTCTGTTTACACCACTGAAGTAAAATACAAGGTGTCATCCCAGGAAGCCTAAGAGGCTGTCTGGCTGTGCAGATTGGTGGAAGACATTCACAAGGAGGTGCGAGTTCATACTCTGATATGCGGTGACAATGAGAGTGCTCTCAAGTTGGTTACAAATCCAGTATATCATGCGAGGACAAAACACATCAAAATCGAGCATCACTTCGTTTGGGAGACGATGCTGGAAGGATCTTTGATGGTGGAGCATATGTGTTCGTGTCGAGAACGTCTCTTGGTTGTTGAAGAACTTGCGAGAAAGAGAAAAAAGATAAAGGAAGAACTGTGAGTTGTCGGTTACTAGCGGTTAAAAGAATAACAACCGAAATGGTGTCGCTGGCAGCGACGACATCATGATTCTCCCATCGCGGCTAAAACCACTCCTGCGACGGGCTTTTCAGTTGTCATAGAATGAAGCGATTACAGCGGTTACCAAGGAACATCCGATCGGACAGTAACCCGCTCGGCAAAGGATTCGAGACCGCTGCGACAGACGGCGAGCTTGAGGATTCGATTCGTGATGCCTAGAGAGTACTGTTCATGCCTATTTATAGGCTCGGGGTACTGCCCGAGCGGGCAGGCGCTAGAATCACCGGCTGCCCGAGGGACAGGAGAGCAGGCAGCGGTGACAGGATGCATAGCTAGAGAAGAAAGAAGGCAAACTTTTAACCGCGCGGCTACGCGATCTTCAATAAAAAGACCGGCGAATCTCAGACGGAAATACGGCTTGCTGATTGCCACGGTCTCGCGGTTACGCGGTCAAGAAACGGACCCTTGACTCATCTTAAGGAAGAATCTGAATAGCGGACTTCCGAGTAAACAATTTGTAGAGCAAGGACAATGTTACAGACATCTTCACGTAGTCACTATTGAAGGGGCTGTTTGAACTGCTGCGGGGTTTGCTTGGAGTGATTTCCGACTTTCACTTCAAGTGGGAGTGTTAAAAATGTTGAAGTAAAGATGGCGGTCTGGATGCTCAGACTGCTCAGACTATGGGAGATCGCGCAGGTTGCGTGGCTTGGTTTTCGGTTCACATGATTGGTCCTTGCCCATTTGAAGTCCTCGCGGTATGAATCAGCTGTTCGCACAATTGTGTGGATTGATGTTATTAACTGCACTTATACTTTGGTTCCCGAGACCGCAGTGCTATGCAGTTAGATGTTTCTAACCGCCCTTTTTGTCGGTGGTTTCCCTATCTTTTTTGGCGGTGACTGCATCTCGCTGCTTGCCTATAAATAGGGATCCTGATCCCATTATTTTTAATTGGAACTGTGAGAACTGTAACTTAGATTAAGTTTACCTAACTGCGGTACAAGGAGAAGTGACTTGTGTTGTTGTGTTTGCAGGTTGTGCCGCTAGCATTGAGCGATTAGACGACTAGTGTTGGTGGTTAGTTAGTGGAGGCTCAGTGTGCATCAACGGACAATAGTTGACAGTTAAACAGCAGGTCGCGGATAGTGCGATTAGAGCAATTTTCTTCTTTGGCAGTTTATTTTCAGTTCAATAAGTCAGTCTGCCCGTTCCTTGCTGGTTGGACGTTAGATTAGTTAGAGCAGCTTGTTCATGCGACTTCAGTGATTAGGCGACTTTAGCAGTCAGGCGACCAGAAGTGCAGATAGGTGGCAGTTCAGCAATCCAATAAAGCAGTTCGCGCGACCTCGCGGTTAAAGGTGCAGATAGGCGGCTAGGCGGTCTCAGTGTTCAGTCTGTCAGTTTTGTACTTGTCTATTTTTTGTGATTTTCATCAGGTGCATTGTAAAATCATGTCTCACAATGTATAACTCGTCATGTAAAGAAGTGATTAATACAAGTGTTGTTCTTGCTACTTCTACTTGCATATGCTTTGGTATTGTTTTGGTTGAGAGTGGTCCTACGACCTCTGGTTAACAAAATTTTACATGCGCACCCGCATTGGTCCTATCCCAAACGATACATGCTCCCAATGATTTGTCGGTTAATGGAGGGCTATTCATTTTCTGCATATTGGCCGCCAAATGTGCACGAAAGTATCAATTCGATGATCAAGAGCACTAGTCGTGGAGACAGTGTTGACAACTTGATTATTGAAGTGTCGCGCCACCATACACTATGCTCCATCTCCGACAGCTTTAAAAAATTAAAACATTTTGGTAAGAAGAAAAATGAAGAGATTTGACCCCTCATCAAAGAGAACAAACTCGCCGTCCAGCCCAGAGACTTGCCGCCCTTCTTTTTCTGCATTTGGTTAACCGAAACTGCATTTGATTAACGTAAACAAAAGATTTGATAACAGAAACGAATTTAGGATTAAATTGCCTTGATTTTAATAATTTTGGAACTCATTTCAATTTTTAAAATTTTTGAGACTAATTTTAAAGAGCTCTCAGAATTAATTTAACATTTTTGCGTATTTTTTTATATCTACAAAAAGAAATCACCCAACGTTATCGAATAGAAATGGTAACCACCAAATAGTCTAAATAGTAAATAGACAGGACCTAGGTCCCAAACCTATACAGGCATCCTCGATCGTGGTGCTTCTTGCTGACTCGTAGCACTGAACCAGCACAACATGCCGCAGGACATTCCTGATGACATAACTACCCTCGGGCTTTTTTGGATATATTGGGAATTTAAATTAGACAGTAAAGTTAAATGAAGAATTTCTAAATTTGTGTTTTTTTTTGTTAAAAAGGTTTTTTTTAATGTCATGCAGTTCTAGATCTCAGCACATTCAGGATGCAGGGCAGTGAAGACATGTCATATCCTCACCAGTAAATTAATTGAAAACACTCAAAGCAGGTGTGAGTCTGGTGGGCATTGCTGGCGCCTCCCTCCCTCTTTGCATTCAATTCCAGCCAGCCCCCAACTAACCCAATTTACTCCATTTTCGCTCAATTTGGAGTCGTCGTCCTAGAAAGTATGTTTGACATGTCAATGTTTATGGCCGTCACGAAAAAAATAGTTTTAATCATAAAAGTGAGGTCAGACATTCACAAACGACAGTTCAAAATCACGGTGTTCACGACCACCCCGCCATGCCAAACAGAGCATTCATCTTGGCCACTGATAGGCGAACAATTTTTTGGTACAGTTATCGCACCGTGCGAGTGCCCATCCCACCGTCATCTCGCACATCAAAAATTGTGCTCGCACATCATCGATTGCGCGAGTGCAATCGAACGGCTCGCACGGCACTGTAGCTGTGCGATAGCCGTACCTTAAAATTAGCCCTGATAGGCATTGTGCACAGCCCACCAACATTAAAAGTAGGAAGGGAATAAAATAAATTAAATTAAAATAATTAAGAATAGTTGCAAGGGATTCAAAATTTTTTAGCTCATATATGATTTCAGGCGTCTGCAATGCAGAAACATATAGGCTTCCAAGCTTTGAAGACCTCGGTGGCAAATTCGGTAAAAAAGAGGGGGGAAAACAAATGCCTCTTTCAATTTTTATCCACAGGAAGCTTCTGCAGCAAAAAAAAAACGAAAAACTGTAAAGAAGAATATCTCCGCCAATTTACCATTATATCCCTACTAACCACCTGTAGAACGACGCGAATCCGCTTTCTTCCTCCCACTCCATAAAATTGTTTGCCTCCATATCCCATCTCCGGCTGCCGCCGGTGGCGGCGACAGTCAGAGCAGGATCGAAGCGATTGCTTCCGTTCCTTCCCGAGAATCTTAATGAATTGAAGGAAGAAGAAGCCGATGAAGTCAGCCGATCGACACAATCCCTAAGCCAGCCTCGTCCACCGCCGGAGGCGCCGTCGAAGATCTCAGGCACGGGTAACGGAGCCAGAGGTGCTCCAGCTCCTCCGTTATCAGCCTTCCCCTCCGGTGCCCTCCTCAGGCATTCCAATACCGCCTCGACGTCCTCGTCCACCAAGTACTCGAACGAAGACCCCAGTGAGTAGGAGCGTCCGTGCGGCGTTGCGTTACCGTCCGCTGACGCCCTGCGGCGGCTGACGGTTCCAATTTCGACACGGAAGCTTCCCGATCTGGAAGAATCGAGGGACGAAAGTGTCTCAGTCGGAGGCGATGACGCCGGTGGCAGCGGTGGAAGGTAGATGGATGCGCGGCAGAGAGGGCAGGACGGGGTAGATCGGAGCCAGGTGTCGACGCATTGGGAGTGGAAGGCGTGGCGACAGGCCGGAAGAAGGCGGAGCTCGTCTTGCGGGCGGAAGTTGGAGAGGCAGACGGCGCAGTCGAGGGACGATGATTTTCTGAAGGCGGCGACAGAGGAAGCGAGGGAAAAGAGCGGGAGGGAGGTGATGAGTTTTTCCCGATCTGACGACGCCGGCGGCGCTTCGGTGCTGTTCCCGTCGATGGGGATGGATCGGAGGAGAGGCGCTGGAGATGAAGGAGAGGAGGAGGAAGGCGATGAAGATGAGGAAGAAGACGATCGAGATCGGGAGATTAGGCGGAGGAGGAGGTGGAGGGATGCGGAGGCTGCAATGATCAGGGCTATAATGCTGATGATGATGAGTACGCTCGGGCCTCCGGAATGACCGTCACTATCGCCGGACGACGCTGCTGCGGCGGAGTTAACAGAAGAATCGGTAAATGGCGGCGAGGGTGGGGGCGGAAATGGAGAAGGGGGAGAAGGGTCTGTGAACATTTTTTTTGATTCAGTTCTCGGGTTTCAGTCTCTCTCTCTTCTTGCAGAAGCATTTATATATAATATTACAGGAGAAATTGAAGGCAATTGACAAGAATTGAAGTCAAGCTTAATATTCCATCTCGATTTTTATTAGTGCAAAATATATTTGATGGCTTTGGTGGCACGGAAGACATCATAATTATCAAATTAATAATAATAATAATTGGTAAAAATGGTTAAATATATAATAATAATATATTTACTTATTAATACCGTGCTTTTCTATGTCTGAATAAATTTCTAAAGTTATATGAGTTTTAACTTTACTGACAAAAAAGTATCATTCATGCTTGTTATTACAGTAATACTCTCTGGGTCCATACTTAATTCTTCTATTCATTGTAGGGTTATTTTGGTCAATAATGTCTTGAATGCAAGTTTCGGGAAGAAAAGATGGGGAATAGGATCTCTTTATTTGGAGTGATTACATAATTTGGATCTATTTCTGGCACATATCCTACATGTTCATTAATCCCTTTTTTCTATATATTGTTTTAATCAAAAAAAATTATGCACCATTAAATTAATTGGAAATATATTCATACCATAAAATGAACTTCTATTTGAGGTCCAAAACAAAACGAATCCTAATCAGAAAATTGTTGGTTGTGGTGCCCAAAAATTCTTATTTTTTAAAATTAGTTAATTATATAATTTGAAGTCATTGGATGGGTTAAGAACATTTTTTTATTTATTTAAATATAAATTATCATTCAACAAAAATATAAAATAAATCAAAATCTTTATAATTATATAAAGATGCAAAAATGATAGTGTACAAAATATAAAAGCGCCACGGGATGCTTGGTTTTCCTCTAGAACAGAGAATCGGACCGCCTTAGCTCCGAAATGGACCAGAGGTGCAAATAGTCAAATGAAAATAAAGCAACAATGACGAGAGGGGGTTTTAACGTGGAAAACCGAGAAATGGTGAAAAACAATATGGTCAGTTCTGTGTCGTACTAAAATCCACTATTTTTTTCTCTGTCTATAAGTATTCACATTACTCGGAGGGTGACGAATCACCTCTCTGTTACATGCTTTGAGTATAAAAAAAAGGTGAAAAGAAATTGAGTCAACAGAGCTTCCACGAAGTGTCCACGAGAGCTTCCGCGAAAGTGTTCCCCTATGCCCTCTCCCGGGCTCAATGAGGTGTCCAAGTAAACGTTAAGCATTGAGCGAATTAGAAAGAGAGCAAAGTGAATTACAAGCAAATGAACGATATAAGTCACACATTCTTGCGAGAAAACCTCAGTGAAAGTCTTTGATTACAATGATAGCTAATCACCTAGAGGGGGTGAATAGGTTATTGCAGTCTTTTAAGGTTCTTTAAAATCTTCTATGACTTATGTCTTACTGTGTATACTTAATTCAGCTTTCAAGAACACAATACTCAGCACAGCAAAACACAAGACACATCACACCCGATTTTTGAAAGGAAATCCGGAGCGCCGAGAAGAGGAAACTCGAAAACGAATAACAAATCACGAAAGGAACAAAACAAAGCAATCACAGATCAAACACACAGATATATAGAGGTTCACCCAAAACCGGGTTACGTCCTCTCTCCCCTTCCTCTGCCTTCTTGTATTCACCAGAAAAAACCAGATTACAACACAGGTTACAAGGATCTAAACACGATCCTACCTGCTTCCACTTCTGGACAAGAAAACCGCAGAAGAACACCTTCTGGATCGACGCCAACGAGAACCTCGTACCCCGTCTCCAAAAGAATACGCCGCCGCAATTTTGTCTTAATTGTACCGCAAAAGTCTTACCCTAAGAAAGGGAGGCGGAATCCGCCTTAAATAGGCTTCCGCAAAACAGATCGTCGAGCTCGGCCGGATCGTCGAGCGGCGGTCGATGATCGTCGAGCTCGGCCGAACGTCGAGCAGGGTTCGACATTCGATCGACGATCGTCGAGCTCTGTCGAACGTCGAGCTCGGCCAAATGCCGAGCTGTGTTCGACACGTCGAACGTCGAGCAGGGTTCGACGTTCGACGTCGGGCTGGGTTCGACGATCGTCGATCCTAGTTCGACGATCGTCGATCCTAGTTCGACTACAGAAGGAAAAATTTTCCTGGAGATGTGGCCGGTCCTGGAGATGTCGCAAGGGGGGATCATACTTCGATTCCTCTAAGCTCACGTGGGCTAACCTGGTGTGAGAAACAAGAGGACCGGAAGTGTTCCACAACCCCAACATTCTCCCACTTGATGGAAAACTTCCGCAGATGAGAGCAGCTCCTCCAATCTTCCTCTTCAACCCCACTGCTGTTGCACACCATTCAAACTTAGCAACAGGCACAGCCTTGGTAAGAAAATCAGAACTGTTCTCCTTGGTATCAACCTTCTCCAGTTGAACCACCTGCTTCTCTACCTTTTCCCTGATGAAGTGAAATTGGATGTCTATGTGCTTTGTCCTAGCATGGAAAGCCGGATTCTTGGCTAACTGAATAGCCCCTTGGCTGTCACACCACAGCTTCACATGACCTTGCTCAAAATCGAGCTCCCCGCACAACCTTCTCAGCCATATGGACTCCTTACTGGCATGTGTAAGAGCCATATACTCAGCCTCCGTCGACGAGAGTGCCACTACTCCTTGCCGCCGACTCATCCAACTAACAGCACCACCAAACAATGTAAAAACATACCCACTGGTGGACCTCCTGCTATCCAGGTCACCTCCCTAGTCAGAGTCCACGTGTCCGACCACGTCCAGGACTCTTCCAGCTTCAGCACCTTCATAACATATGGAATAATTTACAGTGCCACGAAGATACCTGAACACCCGCTTCACAGCATTCCAGTGCTCCTTCCCTGGTTTGGCCATGTACCGGCTCAGCACTCCCACTGCTTGTGCTATGTCAGGCCGAGTACAAACCATGGCGTACATGAGGCTCTCCACTGCACTAGCATATGGAACCTTCACCATGTCCTCCATCTCCTCATGTGTCTTAGGACACATCTCCGCAGATAGCTTATCCCCCACGGGCATAGGGGCACCAACAGGCTTGCAGTCAGCCATGTTGAACTTCTTCAACACCTCTTCGACATACCTTTGCTGCCCTAACCAAAGCTTCTTCTTGCTTCTATCCCTGGTAATCTGCATCCCCAAGAACACACTTGCTGGCCCCAGGTCCTTCATTTCAAACTTGGCCGAGAGCAACTTCTTCACATGTTGGATCATTTTGACACTATTCCCTACGAGAAGCATATCATCTACGTAGAGTGTCAGGAAAGTGAAGTGCTCTCCCTTCCTTTGGATATAGATACAGTGGTCTGAATTCGACCTTTCAAAACCCAACTCCAGCATGTAGGTGTCGAACTTCTGGTACCACATCCTCGGAGATTGCTTAAGTCCATAAAGGGACTTCTTCAACCTGCACACCAGATCCTCCTTGCCCTTGGTCTCAAATCCTTCAGGTTACCGCATATAAATCTCCTCCTCTAGATCCCCGTGAAGAAACGCCGTCTTCATATCCATTTGTTCAATCTCTAGATCATGCACAGCCGCAATGGAGAGAACCATCCTGATAGAAGTGAGCTTGGCCACCGGCGAGAAAATCTCGTCGTAGTCCACACCTTCCACCTGTGAGAAGCCCTTGGCAACCAACCTCGCCTTGTACTTCTCTATGGTGCCATCCGCCTTAACCTTCTGCTTGAAGACCCATTTACTCCCAATGGCCTTCCTCCCTTTTGGAAGCTTGCACAGACCCCAAGTCTGATTCTTCTGCAGAGACTCCATCTCATCAACCATAGCAAGCTCCCACTGATTCGCATCAGCCCTCGACCTCGCATCCCTGGATGAAATGGGATCTTCTCCAAGCATGTTCAAGCAATATTGTGCTCCAACCGCACCAAGGGAGTACCGGATTGGTGCCCTTCTTTCCCTCGTTGAACGCCTCAGAAGTGGAGCATCAGCAACTTCATCTTCTGACTCATCATCAAGGCTCACCTCCTCCAAAACATTAGATTCAGAATCTGAATCTGAAACAGCCACTGTAGTGGTCTGAGCATCCTCCAGAGGAACTTCCTCCATCCCCCTCTCCACTACCACCTTTTCTGCAGCTTTCCCTTCCTCCGCTTGTGTAGTGACTTGAGGACGGGCTTCATGAAAGACCACATCCTTGCTATACGTCACCGTCCTCGTCACCGGGTTCCAAAGCTTATATCCATTGATGCCATATTTATAGCCCACAAAGATGCACCGCTCGGACTTCATATCCAGCTTCCCCCTCTTCTCCTTTGGAATGTGAACATATGCATCAAATCCAAAAACACGAGCATAAGCCAAGTTTGGCTTCTTCTGGAAAATAGCCTCAAAGGGGGTACACCCCTTCACTGCAGATGTAGGGGTCCTGTTCTTCAAGTGATTAGCTGTAGCCGCCGCTTCAGCCCAGAACTCCGTCCCTAAACCAGCCCAACTGAGCATGCACCTGGCTTTCTCCATCAATGTCCGATTGAGCCTTTCCGACACTCCATTCTGCTCTGGAGTATACGGCGTGGTCTTCTGCCGTGCAATCCCCTGCTCAGTACAGTACCGCTCGAAGGCGTCCGAGCAATACTCCCCTCCGTTATCAGAATGGAGAACCTTCACCTTCCTCTCAAACTGGTTCTCCACCAGGTTCTTAAAATCCTTGAACCTATCGGGAACATCTGCCTTGGACCTGAGAAAATAAAGCTAAGAATACCGAGAATAATCATCAATGAAAGATACATAATACCTAGCCCCACCAAGAGATGGGACTGGAGGTGGCCCAAATACATCGCTATGAATCAAGTCCAGTAAACCAGTGGCCCTCGCCCCTGCTCCCTGAAAACTAACCCGGTTCTGCTTGCCAAGTAGGCAATGCTCACAGAACCCAAAACTCGAGGTGCACACGGGCACACCCACCACCATCTGGCTGGATGTCATAGCCGACATCCCCTTCTCACTGATGTGTCCAAGCCGCTGGTGCTACAGCCTGGACTGCTCCTCCTGGTCCTCCTCTTGGCCTTCAGAGATGAAGGCCCCGCTAGGCACCACTGTATCAGCAAGTAGCTTGTACAGTGTCCCATGCCTCACGCCTTTGGCGATCACCATCGCCCCTCGGGTCATCCTGCACGAGTGCATGCTACAACTGAAAGACACTCCCGCATCCGCCATAGATCCCACCGAGATTAGATTCCTGCTCATCCCAGGAATATGCATCACCCCCAGAAGGGTCTTCATGGTCCCGTCGGCCATTTTCAGTATCACCTTCCCACGCCCAATAATCTGCACAGCAGTATCATCGCCAAGCATGACGTCACCACCATCAAACCTCTCATACTCACAAAACCAGTCTCTATGAGGGGTCATGTGATATGATGCTCCTGTGTCGACATACCACACATCAGAATCCTTCTGGGCAACACATGCAGCAGCAATATACATGTCACCCCCTTCAGTCTCCTTCTTTGTACCAGAAGTTGACCCACCATCTTTCTTCTGAACTGGCTTGTTAGGACATTGAGATTTCACATGCCCAACCTCATTACACTTCCAGCACTTGATGGGCTTCTTCTCTTTCTCTCTTTCTCTGCTCTTGGATCTACCCCGAGATTTATCTCGAGATCCTCCTTGCTTATTATCTCTCCATTGGGGGCGAGATCTGGACACACTCAATGCACCTTTGCTGGTCTTCTCTGAACTTCCTCTCCTGGTCTCCTCAGATAACAAAGTGGCACATACTGACTCATTGGAGAGAGCCTTATCTCCATTTCCACCTATGGCAACAATAACATTGTCCCAAGAATCCGGCAATGAGCACAGCAGTGTAATAGCTCTGTCTTCATCCGAGATTTTTTCACCAATTGAGATCAACTGGCCCACGACAGTGTTGAAACTGGTCAGGTGCTCTGAGAACGAACCGCCTTCCTGCATCTTCAGATTGTACCATTTCTTCCTCAGCAACAGTTTATTAACCAGAGACTTGCTCTGGTAGAGAGATTCCAACTTCCGCCATAGGCTTCGGCTGGAAGTTTCCTCCATGACATTTGTTAAAATTGAATCTGTGAGAAAAAGCCGGATCAGACCTTTGGCTTTCCGATCGGCCTTTGTCCAGGTTGCAAAAGCCTCCGCATCAGACTTCTCTGTTGGGGGAGTATCCACTATTGCATCCCACAAATCATGATCAACCAACAGGTCTTCCATCTTCATCTTCCACAGATCAAAACGACTGCCATCAAACTTCTCTATCTCGATCCGCACTCCTCCTGAACCCATCGCCAAGAAACCAAGAACCTGGCACTGATACCAAATGAAAGGAAATCCTGTGCGCCGAGAAGAGGAAACTCGAAAACGAATAACAAATCACGAAAGGAACAAAACAGAGCAATCACAGATCAAACACACAGATATACAGAGGTTCACCCAAAATCGGGTTACGTCCTCTCTCCCCTTCCTCTGCCTTCTTGTATTCACCAGAAAAAACCAGATTACAACACAGGTTACAAGGATCTAAACACGATCCTACCTGCTTCCACTTCTGGACAAGAAAACCGCAGAAGAAAACCTTCTGGATCGACGCCAACGAGAACCTCGTACCCCGTCTCCAAAAGAATACGCCGCCGAAATTTTATCTTAATTGTACCGCAAAAGTCTTACCCTAAGAAAGGGAGGTGGAATCCGCCTTAAATAGGCTTCCGCAAAACAGATCGTCGAGCTCGGCCGGATCGTCGAGCGGCGGTCGACGATCGTCGAGCTCGGCCGAACGTCGAGCAGGGTTCGACATTCGATCGACAATCGTCGAGCTCTGTCGAACGTCGAGCTCGGCCAAACACCGAGCTGTGTTCGACACGTCGAACGTCGAGCAGGGTTCGACGTTCGACGTCGGGCTGGGTTCGACGATCGTCGATCCTAGTTCGACGATAGTCGAACCCAGTTTGACTATAGAAGGAAAAATTTTCCTGGAGATGTGGCCGGTCCTGGAGATGTCGCAAGGGGGGATCACACTTCGATTCCTCTAAGCTCACGTGGGCTAACCCGGTGTGAGAAACAAGAGGACCGGAAGTGTTCCACAACCCCAATAATTTTTATAGTGGTTCCCCAGTGTATGAGTGCATCCATTGTCCCTCTCCGCCTTTCTAACAGTATGTTAGACAAGACTCTTCTCCAAAAACTATGGCTCCTCAGAGATTACAGAACGATCCCACCGGTTCAGTCAGTCTCCACTAAGACTTACAACACTGGCTCACAGCCCTCCACACAGTAATCTCCTGACAACCAAACACAGGCACAAATGCCCTTTACATAGGCTGGGAGAAACAACCCCACACCGATCCACATAGGGATCCAATCACATGCTCACGACCCTAACACAGATCTCACAGATCCTTCTTACAACCTTTATAATTTAGGTTTTACAATAAGATCTCACAGATCTCTCACACAGCCTAATCAATGTAGGCCTCAATACAGATCTATCACAGATCCACTAATTTTTAAAGAGTTACTGATTTGACTCAAGAGAAATTATTCTCTGAGTCAATTTCTTCCCGGGATAAGTAAATCTCAGCCCTATCTGCTTCCCAACAACAAGAATAACAATCTTCGACTATCTGTGGCTTGCGCTGGAAGTTCCTCAGGACCTTGATCCTGTTCTTGCAGATGAAAGGGGAAAATTAAGAATGAATGTCTTCAATCAGCTAACCTTTATTGGCAGGAAATAAATTGCGCTGCCTTTCTTTCTGTCCAGAGAAAACTCTGTACAGATATCTTCTTCTTTAATGATCTAGAGAAAAAACTTCAGATTTGACTCGGCTTGGATCGTGAATCAACTTCAGCTAGGGCTTGCCTAGACTGATTCGTATTCCTCAAAGAGATCCTTTGTACTTGCTGTAGTAGATATTGATTGCACTAGTGAACTCATAAACCCTTCAGATTTATCAATTTGAAGTTCTTGGTTCTGTACAATGGCGGATGAAGACGACGAACTCCCGTTTTTCGTTTTTAGAATGTTAATCAGAAAAATTAATTTGATCTCGATCTCAGCTGCTATTTATAATCCTGTCGATTTGTGGGATGATTGGCACGTGTCTTAGTTTTAACGATGGTTAAAACCTCAGCTTAATCAAATTGAGATTCACTGTAGACTGACGGCAATGTTAATGTCGATTTGTAACATTTAAATAATGAATCTGAAATTCGTTGACTTGTTCACTTTGCTGACATCAACATCATTCTGGACTTAGAAAAATCAAGCATCATTTCAGAAATCCTCAGTTCGACGAACTCAAAACTCAGTTCGACGAACCCAGAGCTGAGCTCGACGAAATCAAGCATTATTTCAGAAATCCTCAGTTCGACGAACTCAAAACTCAGTTCGACGAACCAAGAGCTCAGCTCGACGAAATCAAGCATCATTCCAGAAATCCTTAGGTCGACGAACAAGTGAAAGCCGAGTTCGACGAACTTTGAACTCAGTTCGACGAACTCAAAGCTCAGCTCGACGAAAAGTGGATAAACAATACTCAACGATTCTGGACTTAGAATTTTCTTCAGCTCTGCTAGGTGTTGAGTGGAATTGAGTGAATAGGCCATACTCAATGAATCTGAACTTGGAAATATTTCAGCTCTGCTAGGCGTTGAGAGTTTTAAGTGTATATGCCTCACTCAACGCTTTTTGCCTTGGCCACATTCTTCTTTCTGCTTGATGGCGTTGAAGACATTGAGTGTATAAGCTTCACTCAATGCTTTTATACTTAGCCTTAATTTATGCAATCTTGCCTTCTTGCTGAAGTTTGGCGTTGACAGACTCAGCATGACGTTGAGTGATAAAGCTTCACTCAACGCTTCTAGACTTAGTCGATTTTTTGGCTTCCACTGCTTAGGATTTGACATGATATCCTTGACTCAACGATTCTGGATATATGGCGTTGAGTGAGTTGAGCTCATTCAATGCTTGTGGACTTAGCCACATTTCTGCCTTTTCAATACTGTAAGCTTTGACTGCGAGCCTTCACTTTGAGTCCACTTGTCATTATCTCTTGAACTATATGTCCAATCATTGTGACAAAGACCAACCTGTATGCATGAACTTTAACATACATCAAATATGACTATGTGTATACCATTGACCTGTTTGACTTCTTATAAATCTAGGACATTGGGATCAATGGACCCAACAATCTCCCGCTATTTGAAGAATTCAAAACATCACTTGAGAATTCTTTGCCAATGATATACACTAACATAAGCAATAAAAATATTAATATTATATTAATCTAAGAGCAGCAAGAGTGACCACATTGAGTGCAAGAGTGACCACATTGAGTTACCACATTTTCCCTTGTTAACACATTTTCCCTTGTGCTCCCCCTGCTTTGCTGCATCCTGCTGCTACAAGCTGCTTCACCTGTGAAGCCTTTCCTATAGCTGCTACTTTGTTGCTGCTACTCCCCCTTGCTACTTTGTTCTTGTACTACTTCTCCCCCTTTTGACTTCTGTGAAATAGCTCAGGAGCAGCATGCTATCTACTCCACCTATTTGAGAGCAGAGAAACACCTAAAGCTGAACTTGCTCTCCCTCAATAAGAACAACTGAAGCAATACCAAATTCAACATATCCAATTCAAATTTGAAGGTGTTGAACTTTGCTTCATCTAGTGGCTTGGTGAAAATATCAGCCACTTGCTTGTCTGCTAGGACAAACTCAAGACTAATATCCTCACATTCCACATGCTCTATTATAAAATGATATCTAATCTCTATGTGCTTAGTCCTGCTATGTGATACAGGATTCCTAGCTATAGAGATTGCACTTGTAGAATCACAAAACAAAGAGCTTTTACTTATTTGGAGGTTATAATCCCGGAGTTGATGTTGAATCCACAGTAACTGTGCACATTAGCTTCCTGCAGCTATGTATTCAGATTCTGTAGTAGAAATAGAGACACTAGTCTGCTTCTTGCTGCTCCAGGACACTAGCCTTCTATCCAAAAACGGACAGGAACCTGATATACTTTTCCTGTCCTCTCTACAGCCTGCAAATTCTACATCTGAATAGCCAATTAGCTCAAAATCCCTATTCTTAGGGTACCATAGGCCAAGATCTGGTGTGACCTTTAGATATCTCAAAATCCTCTTAGCAGCTGAGAAATGAGTCTCTTTAAGGCATGCCTGAAATCTAGCATAGACACATGTGGCATACATGATGTCTGACCTACTAGCAGTGAGGTATAAAAAAGAACCAATTATCCCTCTATACAAATGATTAACAGGTTTCCCTGCCTCATCTTTGTCTAAAGATATATTTGATCCCATAGGAGTTTTCATGGTGGAAGCATTCTCCATCCCAAATTTCTTAATTAATTCTCTGATAAACATAGACTGTGATATGGATATTCCATTGTCAGCCTGTATTACTTGGAGACCTAAGAAGAACTTTAGTTCACCCATGCTACTCATCTCAAACTTCCCTTGCATAAGTTTGGCAAACTTCCTGCAAAGGTTATCATCAATAGATCCAAAGATAATGTCATCAACATATATTTGGACTAAGATGATCTTGCCCTTAGATATCCTAATGAATAAGGTCTTGTCTACCTTCCCCCTTGAGAATTTATTTTCAATGAGGAAGCTAGACAATGTTTCATACCAAGCTCTAGGGGCTTGCTTTAGTCCATATAGAGCTTTCCTTAGTCTATAAACAAATCAGTATGGTAAGGAACAATAAAACCTGGAGGTTATTCCACATAGAATTCTTCTTTCAAATCTCCATTCAGAAATGCTATTTTCACATCCATCTAATATACTCTGAACCCTTGGAATGCATCATATGAATGGAATAACCTGATAGCTTTTAGTCTTGTTACAGGGGCAAAGGTTTGATCAAAGTCAACACCTTCCTCTTGTCTATATCACCGAGCCACCAGTTTAGCTTTATTCTTAACTATAATGCCATTTTCATCAAGTTTATTCATGTAGATCCACTTAGTTCCAATGATATTATGTCCTTGAGGTTTGGAAACAAGCTTCCAGACCTTACATATTTTAAACTGGTTTAATTCCTCTTACATAGCTCCAATCCAAAACTGGTCTTGATTAGCCTCTTCAAATTTCTTAGGTTCTACTTATGACAGGAAGCAAGAGTATATTACTGTGTTGAGACATCTGCTCCTTATCACTACTCCTTGTCTTGCATCACCAATAATCTGATGGTCTAGATGATCCCTCAGATGTCTTAATACTGGAGGCAGTATTGCTTCAACATCATGTTCTTCATGATGTAGATCTTCATCCATTTCCTGTGATCCTTGTGCTTCCTCTGGAATGCACACATCCTCTACTTGGTCTTGCATTGTTGGAGCATCTTCTCCATTTCTCTTGAGAGTGAGCTTTTTCAACACTAGTTCAGTACCTATAGAACTAGACGAAGAGCTTGACAGTTCATTGTTAATCATATTTGTTTCATCAAACACTACATTAACTGACTCCTCTACAACTTGACTTGTCAAGTTTTAGATCCTATAAGCCTTACTATAATTGATGTACCCAACAAATATTCCCTCATAGGCTTTGGCAGTAAACTTAGTTTTATAGGATTTCCCATTATTGAGCACAAAGCATCTGCTCCCAAAGATTTCGAGATATGCAAGGTTTGGTTTCCTACCCTTCATAATCTCATAGGGAGTCTTATTGTGGCTCTTGGTGATAAAAGCCCTGTTAAGGACATGACAAGCTATATTTACATCCTCAGCCCAGAAATATTTTGGGAGAGAAGTGTCATTTAGTAGTGTTCTACCAGCCTCTATGAGAGTTCTATTCTTCCTCTCAGCTATCCCATTTTGCTGGGGTGTTCTTGGAGAGGAAAAATCTTACTGAATCCCATGATGTTCACAGATTCTTGTCATGTATTCAGACTGAAACTCAGTCCCATGGTCACTTCTGATTTTGACCACAGTACAGTTCAGCTCATCTGTATTTGCATGACAAATGTCTTGAAGACATTTAGAGATTCTGATTTTTTCTTCAAACAGAATACCCAAACAAATCTGGAAAAGTCATCAACCACCACAAAGGTGTAGACCTTCCTACCTAGACTATGAACTGACATTGTACCACACAAGTCCATATGCAAGAGGTATAAACACCTCACAAAATCTTTAGTCTCAATGCTTTTGAAGGAAGCTTTTGTCTGCTTACTCTTTTGGCATGTAGAGCAAATACCTTTCTTAGAGCATTTCATGTTAGAACCATTCCTAATTAACTCTTTACTATAGAGCTTTCCTACAGTCTTATAATTCAAATGAGCTAGCCTCTTGTGCCATTTGACACAATATGAGGCTTTCTCATTTGCAACTAGACAAATGAGAGAGTCTAATGATAAATAAAAAAATTAAGACAATAGACATTCCCACTCCTAGTACCAGTCAAAGTGACCTCTTGGTCACTTGATCTTCTTATATGGCACTTATCCTTGTGAAAAGAAATGGCATATCCAAGATTACATAATTGGCTTATGCTTATAAGGTTGTGTTGCAACCCTTCCATATAAGCCACTTTTGTGAAAGTGATTAAAACATTAGTGATCTTACCATAACCTTTGGTGATCCCTTTATCTGATCAATCAAATATCACCTTAGGTCCATCCTTTACTAGAATGAAATCCTTCAGGATGCTCTTTGTTCCAGTCATGTGCCTGGAACAACCACTGTCAAAGTACCATATAGGGGTATGACAACTTGGACTCATCTACAAGAAATAAATCATTAAACCTTAGGAACCCAATTCTTATTGGGTCCTAGGTGTATGTTAGGCTGAAAATGAATATGCCTGTCTGCAACTCTTATGACAGGTAAGCCGACATTAGCTCTCTGTACACTATTATTGTGCCAGCAATCAATGGCATAGTGGCCCACTTTTCCACAACACAAGCACTCATAAATATTGTACCTTCTTTTAGGGGCTGGTTTAACAACATTGTTGTCAGTAGCTCTCAGTCAATCAGGTACAACAGCAACCTTTTTCTTGAGTGTTAGGGATGGTATAACAAACACAAATGGTCCAGGATGGGCCATTTGGAACTCCTCATGGGCTACCTTGTAGGCACTAGCAACCTTACCATTCCTACAACCATACTTCCAGTGACCAAAGATGTTCTCTTGGTCATACCTGTTAGATGGTAGCAGTACTTTCCTAAAAGGAATAGGAGGCTAGTGGCTGTACTAGAGCTTTGCCCTTCATTTTGGAATTACCAGCTTTAGTGTTCCTTTTGAAGCATATCCCTTTCTTATCCTTTTGGGAGGAGAAGGAATCTATCAAGGGCAATACAATACATGACTTTGAAAACTTAGCCACTAGCTCCTTCTCCTTTTGGAGTTTACCTTCTAGATTATTGATATGATCATTCGTAAAAGTTATGGTGCCCATCTGAATAACAGTAATGTTCTTAAGCTAGCTAACTTCCCTAATTTTCTGCTCTAGCAAAGTTGCTGTTTCAGAATGCTGGGAAGCAGCAAGCTTCAGAGATGCAATCTCCTGAGCCTGATTTTGGTCAACAGCTTACTCCTTCGGAATGCTTCCTGAAGTTCACCATATCTTTCAATCATGTGATTTTTGTCTTCCTCTGATTCATAGCCATCTTCATCTCTTGATGAAGAAGCACTTGAATCTAGACCAGTCACATACTTAGACTTGGATGAAGTGTTGGATGAAGAGTATACCTTAGATGGTCTAGGATGATCCTGGCAGGATTCCTCATGTGATCTTGCCATCAACCCAATGTAGGCTTCATCATCCTCTTCTAATTCTGATGAGGAAGACCTAGTCTAGCTTTTCTCCCTCTTAGCAATGAAGGTTTTCTCCTTCTTGCTTCTCTTGTGGTGATGATTCTTTTCACCAGCTTATTTCTTCTCAGGACAATCAACCACAACATGACCTGACTTGCTGTAATAGAAACAAACAACCTTTTTAGAAAACTATTTACCAGGTTTTGGATCATACCTACCCTCTTTGGAGGGTTTCTTCTTATTTTTGTAGTAGTCCTCTTTATGCTGGAAGGAAGAGGTAGGTTTGCTCCTCCACCCCATTTTTTTCATCATCTTCATAAATTGCTTTGAGAAAGCAGCAAACTCCTCATCAGACATATTACAACATGATTCCTCTTGATCTGAATTTTCTGACTTAGCTGGCCTTCTTAGGGGAGAAGGATTCTTCTCCTTGCTCCTCTTATAGCTATCTGCCTTGAAGGCCACAGTAGTTACTTTGTCCTAGCCTCTGCTAGTCTTCTCTTCCTCCTTCTTTGCTGTCAGCTGCATCTCATATGAAAGCAGATTACCAAATAGTATGGATGGTGGAGTATCTGCCATATTTCCCACTTCTCTAATGACACATATCTTAGTGTCCCAGTCTCTAGTAAGAGACCTAAAAAACTTATCATTTAGCTCATAATTACTAAAGGCCCTGTCATAGGTCTTTAGCTCATTAACTGTCCTGAAGAACTTTTTATAATAGCTAGTTATGGTCTCCTCCCTGATCTGTCTGAAAGCTTCATACTCTTGATTTAGTATTGACTTTCTATCATCTTTCACTTCCTCAATACCTTACATATACACTATCAAGCTGCCCCACATTTTCTTTGAGGTCTTGCAGTGCACTAGGTTTTGAAAGGTGGAGTCATATATGACACTAACTATGATGTTTTATGCACTCTTATCCATTGTTGCTAAGATGACTTCATCCTTAGTTATTTTAGTGTACTTCTTTGGAGTCTGAAGATTTGCATCAAAGACAGTTGTCTTCATTAGGATGAAGGGTCCTTCTTGAACTGTGATATAGTTCATAGGATCAGATGCTTCCATGAACAATCTGACCCTTTCCTTCCATATGCCAAAATTCTCCTTCTAGCAGAGAGGAAGTTTCATGGATCCAAACTCTTTGTGATTCTCTCCTGAACCAATCTCAACCTTCTGATAGCTACCCTGGAGATCTACTCAGGCTGTTAAGTATTTTCTTGAGTAATCTCCCTCTGATTCCACTTGAAAGTCTTTGATTACAATGGTAGCTAATCACCTAGAGGGGGGGGGGGGGGTGAATACGTTATTGCAGTATTTTAAGGTTTTTTAAAATCTTTTATGACTTATGTCCTACTGTGTATACTTAATTCAGCTTTCAAGAACACAATACTCAGCACAGCAAAACACAAGACACAACACACCTGATTTTTATAGTGGTTCCCTAGTATATGGGTACATCCACTATCCCTATCCGCCTTTCTAACAGTATATTAGACAAGGCTCTTCTCCAAATACTATGGATCCTTAGAGATTACAACGCAATCCCATCGGATCAGTCAATCTCCACTGAGACTTATAACACTAGCTCATAGCCCTCCACACAATAATCTCCTGATAACCAAATACATGCACAAATTCCCTTTACATAGGCTGGAAGAAACAGCTCCACACCGATCCACACAGGGATCCAATCACAGGATCACGTCCCTAACACAAATCTCACAGATCCTTCTCACAGTCTTTATAATTTATGCTTTACAATATGATCTCACAGATCTCTCACACAGCCTAATCAATCTAGGCTTCAACACAGATCTATCACAGATCCACTAATTTTGAAAGAGTTGTTGATTTGACTCAAGAGAAATGATTCTCTGAGTTAATTTCTTCCCGGGCTAAGTCAGCCATATCTTCTTCCCAGCAACAAGAATAACAATCTGCGACTATTTGCGGCTTGTGTTGAAAGTTCCTAAGGACCTTGATCCCGTTCTTACTTATGAAGGGGAAAGATTAAGAATGAATGTCTTCAATCAGCAAACCTTTATTCGCAGGAAATGAATTGCTCTTCCTCTTTTTCTGTCCAGAGAAAACTCTGTACATATATCTTCTTCTTCAATGATCCAGAGAAAGATCTTTATATTTGGCTCGACTTGGATCGTGAATCAACTTCAGCTAGGGCTTTCCTAGACTGATTCGTCTTCCTCAGAGAGATCCTCTGTACTTGCTGTAGTAGATGTTGATTGCACGAGTGAACTCGAAAACCCTTCAAATTTATTAATTTGAATTTCTTGGTTCTATAATAATGGCGGATGAAGACGACAAACTCCCGCTCTCGTTTTTAGAATGTTAATCAGAAAAATTAAGTTGATCTCGATCTCAGTTGCTATTTATAATCCCATCAATTTGTGGGATGATTGACACGTGTCCCAGTTTTAATGGTGGTTAAAACCTCAGCATAATAAAATTGAGATTCACTGTAGACTGACAACGACGTTAATGTCAATTTGTAACATTTAAATAATGAATCTGAAATTGGTTGACTTGTTGACTTTGCTGACATCAGCATCATTCCAGACTTAGAAAGATCAAGCATCATTTTAGAAATACTCAGTTTAACGAACTCAAAACTCAGTTCGATGAACCCAAAGCTCAGCTCGATGAAATCAAGCATAATTTCAGAAATCCTCAGTTCGATGAACTCAATACTCAGTTTGATGAACCAAGAGCTCAGCTCGATGAAATCAAGCATCATTCCAGAAATCCTCAGGTCGACGAACAATTGAAAGCTGAGTTCGACGAACTCTGAACTCAGTTCGACAAACTCAAAGCTCAGCTTGACAAAAAGTGGATAAGCAATACTCAATGATTCTGGACTTAAAATTTTCTTCAGCTCTGCTAGGTGTTGAGTGGCGTTGAGTGAATAGACCATACTCAACGAATCTGGACTTGGAAATATTTCAGCTCTACTAGGTGTTGAGAGCAATTAGTATATATGCCTCACTCAACGCTTTTTTCCTTAGCCACATTCTCCTGTCTGCTTGATGGAGTTGAGAACGTTGAGTGTATAAGCTTCACTCAACACTTTCATACTTAGCATGAATTTCTGCAATCTTGCCTTCTTACTGAAGTTTGGCGTTGACAGACTCAGCATGGAGTTGAGTGATGAAGCTTCACTCAATGCTTCTGGACTTAGTCGATTTTTGGCTTCCGCTGCTTAGGCTTTGACATGATATCCTTGACTCAACGATTCTGGCCATATGGCGTTGAGTGAGTTGAGCTCATTCAATGCATGTAGACTTAGTCACATTTCTGCCTTTTCAATACTGTAAGCTATAACTGCCAGCCTTCACTTTGAGTCCATCTGCCATTGTCTCTTGAACTATATGTTCAATCATAGTGTTTAAGACCAACCTATATGCATGAACTTAAAAATACATCAAATATAACTATGTGTATACCATTGACCTGTTTGACTTCTTACCAATCTAGGACATTGGGATCAATGGACCCAACACTCAGAGTTCTCTTTAGCTTCTGAAGTTGCTTGCCTTCAAATAAAGGCCTCTAGGGTCTTTTTATAGCCTTCTTAAAGGGACGCGTTGGTAATTGAGCCTGGCTTAAGTCTAAGTTGATGAATGACATTGCTCCATTCTAGTCACTTATATCACCAATTTTCCTGTAAAGATAAGCATGCCCCTCGGGCGGTCTAAGAGGCTCGATCAAGTTGCCCTGCGAAGGTGGCCAGAAGTGGTGCCGGTGCAGGCAGGCCGCGAGCGAGCGTGTGCAATGGGCATGCGCGCATGACACACACACAAGGGGCATAAGCCATAGGGGGTGCGTGCATATGCCTTGGGGGCGTGTGCAGAGGGTGTGAGCCCCACATTAGCATGCATACTTGCCCTGGGCGCACGCGCAGTGGTGCACACCTATCTTGGGTACGCGTGCAAGGGGCGCAAATGCCCGGTGCGAGCGTGCACATGGGGAGCACGCTCAACCCATGCGCCTTGTGGGCATGCACATGGCTCAAGCCACATATAACACAGACTGCGTGCGTGCGCTGGGCTTGTGTTTGGGTGTGTGCGCGGTTGGTCCTTTCATGATAGTGCTTTGGTTCTTAATGCAAGAACGGATCATGATCACGGCTCACTCGGCCATGTTGTCTTTACTTGAGCGCTTCGGTCTAAGTCCCACAGATTTGACTCTGAAATCTTTAGGGGGGATCCATAAAATGTCCCCAAATTTTTGCAGTTCGTGACACGCTATGCGACGAGTCTAATAATTTTAGATGTAACCGTGTTGTTCTTGGGTTGTGGATATTGGGAAATTGCCCTCAATGTTTCTATGAAAAAGAGCTAAATAAAGGTAAATTTTATTGCTCCTAAATAGTAATCATTATATAAGTATGCTCCCTTATTTATAGAAATTAGGAGAGATGAGAGAATACAATAACCGATGTGGGACTAAATACAAGTCAGGAAGTCTACGCGATTTGACATGGTCAAACCGCCCACTATACAACAAATAATAAAACACCAATCATCAACTAGGAAAGTCTCCTATCTGCTAGGGAAGACCGCTGGTAGAAACTGCCAGACCGCAACTGAGGGTTGCCACCAGACCGCAGTTGCGGCTACCCATCAGACCGCAGCTGCTACAAGCTATCGGACTGCAACCACGGGTTACCACCAGACTGCAGTTGTGGTTATCCATCTGTCTGCTACTGCGGCTTCAACCAGGCTGCTGTGGCTTCATCCAGACCGCTGTGGCTTCACAGATAGACCGCTGATGCGGCTCTCTGCCATACCGCTCCGGCTTCCTTCAGACCACTGCGGCTAACCTCCAGACCGCTGTTGCGGCTATCCCCCAGACCGCCACTGCTGCTGTCCACCTAACCATAAGCTGAGGTTCACCATCAGACCGCTAGACCAAACCGCTAGGTCACTGAGACAGATAGACCGCTGCGGTTAAAAAACAATCCGCCCAGTCTCCTCAAGCTCCAACACTCCCCCTCAAGCTAAAGCATATATATCTACCATGCCGAGCTTGCTACAAATGTCCTCGGAAGGAGTAACTGGCTTTGTGAATAAATCAGCTAGTTCTCTCTTGAAGGTAACAAACGGAGTGCAAATTTGATTCTTCAAAATCTTCTCTCTAATGAAGTGACAATAAACCTCGATATGCTTCATCCTCTTATGAAAGACAGGATTCCTCAAAATATATATGCCTGCCTTATTGTCACAGAATATTGGCAGAGGATGATCATAAAGCTCTCCACAATCAAGCATAAGTGTTCGCAACCACTTCAGCTCGCAAGTAGTTAGAGCCATGCTCCTATACTCAGCTTCTATGCTTGACCCGGAGACAACAACTTGTTTCTTTCTCTTCTAGCTGACCAAATTCCCACCAACAAAAGTACAAAATCTAGATGTGTACTTCCTATCTTCCTTATCATCTACATAGCTCGCATCAGAATATGCCTCAACCATCAAATATCCCCTTTTCTGAAACAGAAGTCCTTTCCCTGGAGCACCTTTCACATACTGTTGGAACCCCACCTGTTTTAGGGTTGATTTGGGCTAGGTTCACTATTAGGATTGCATAGATTGACTCACAATGTATAGTCTAGGGTCATAGGTCTTTATTAGATCTTAGGGTAGGTCAACAAGTCATTTTGATTGGAACAATCCCTCAGAAGACTTAGAAGACTGAAGAATTCAGAACAAGACAAATTTTTCTATGTTGAAGAAGTCGTTCGACAAAATCTGAATGGAGTTCGACGATCTTCGATCTTAGTTCAACGATCTCAAAGTTTCTTCTCTAAAGTTGAGATCGACAAAAGTTTAATTGAGTTCGACGAACTCTGATCTACTATCAGTTGTTGAGTTTGATGAACAACTATCTCAGTTCGACGAACTTAGAGCCCAGAATGGACATCATTAATTCAGTTCAAAGTTCTTGGGGCTCAGATCGACGAAAGAGAGGATTGAGTTTGACGATCTTGGATCTCTAATAGATGAAATCTGTCAGTTCATTATTTCTATTCTCTGCATTTAATTTCTGGATTGACCAAGGCTTATATAATATATTATTGCCTATATTGCTCTGAGTAATTAAATGCATATATTCTTATGAATATAGCCGTTCATTGGTAGCATTAAGTAATGGATTTCATAGAGTCAATATTCGGCTTAATAACTGGGACAGTTAATGAATCAATTTATTGCCCTTCTAGTCGTTTGTCCAAGTTCCAAGATTTCAGCAGTCAATCAAGGAGTAGAATTCAAATTCAGAGACAGAATTTCTGCAGGAAATATAAAAGAGTTTTTGAAAAGATTGAAGACAAGAAGTTGTACATTTGAAAAAGGTTACAGGTAGACAAAAAAAGAGATTCAGTCTGCATACTCATACAGTCTTCATCATCTGTAACTCTTCTCCAAGCTTTCAAGAGACATCAAAACACCATCAATCTACAAGCTTCTGGAGATCATCAAAGAAGACCTACACCCTACAAAGCTTCCAGCAAATTTCCTGAACTATAATCATCTCAGGGGGAGCTTTGACAACATCAAGAAATCCACTAATGTCTTCTCAACTATTTGAGAAAGAGAAGACAATATCACATTCTTTCACCCCACTGTACACAGGGTTTTAACTCCCTTCAAAAGTTAATCACCTGGTTCTTAAGTCTCCTTATCAAAAGACTTAGCTTGGTTTTTGGGCACCTGATCAAAAGCCTAAAGGGTTCTGAGATCTCCCTTCAAATAGATCTTGTGGTGACCGGGCACCTTAGCAAAAACCTGTTGGTGATAGGACACATGATCAAAAATCTGTAGTGGATTTTTATCAGGGTATTAGAAGAGTGGATGTACCCAAGTTTAGGGGAACCACTATAAATTTCTTGTGTCATCTGGTTGCTTGCTGTTTTCTTATTGCTGTGTGCTGTGTTAGCTAGCTTTTTATTCCTGCACTTTCTTAAGATATATATTTCACTATTTTAATTCCGCTATAAAAACCAATTAATTTTTTAAAATACTCTATTCACCCCCTCTAGAGTTAAATAGATCTATCCCCTTAGGTGGTAAAGCTTTTACCATCCTTCAATTGGTATCAGAGGGTTATTTCCTTGGTTTCACAAACTTATATCTGAACCAAGATCCTTTGATAGATCTTTTTCTCTCTAGCCTCTTATTTACAGTATGACACAAAATAAGGAATATTCTAACACCAGACCTCCAGTGTGCAACTTGAATAAATTTGCACTCTGTAAGGCAAGAATCAAACTCTATATGAACTCTATTGATGAAGACATTTTCAACTATATTTTGACAGGTCCCCCTCAACCTACAGCTACTACTACAACTACCAATACACATGAAGTTCCACCACCTGAGTGGATTGATGCACAAAAGAAAGCCAAGTTGGCTGATCCTAAAGCAATGAATATTCTGGCACAGACAATGTAAGATGACATCTTTCAGAAGGTGGCTGAGTACACCTCTGTAAAGGCCATTTGGGACTCACTAAAGCAAATAGTTGCTGGCTCAGCAAATGAAAGAAAAGACAAGATATCCCTCCTCATATCACAGTATGAGAATTTCAAGTAGGAGGAATTAGAGACTGTTGCTGAGATGTATAACAGACTCAGTGTCATCATAAATGAATTGAGAACCCTGGATAAGGACATCTCATTAACTGAGATAAATGACAAAATCCTAATGTGCTTCCCCAACACTTGGGATTCCAGGATATGGCCAATTAAGGAGGCCAGAAGTTTAAATGAGATTTTTACAGAATTTCTCCTTGGCAAGCTCAAGTCTTATGAGCAGTTGATCTAGACAAGGGAGGCTACTGAACAGAAGGCTTCTACATCTTCAAGGAAGGAGCACAACATTGCTTTCAAAGCAACAGAAGAATCAGAAGCTCTTCCAGCTAATGAGGAACTACTGAGCTTGTTGGCTAAAAGATTCTATAAAATGGCCAAGAAAGACTCTAGAAGAAGGTCATCCAAGAATGATGACAAGCCAAGATATGACAATACTCCTACCAAGGAGATTGTTTGTTTTGGATGCAGAAAACTTGGGCACATTCTACCGAAATGCCCAGAGGCACAAAAGAAAGACAGAAGAGAAGAAAAGGAGAATAAGAGGCAATCAAGCAAGCACTTTAGCAAGCACTCCTCCAACGAACACAAGAGAAAGGAGAAAGACTTCATTGCTGAGACCTGGAGTGACACAGATGAAGAATCCTCATCTTCTAGCTCTAGTGAAGATGAAGAGGAGGCAAAGGTAAGGGAAGTTTGCCTTATGGCTATTAATGCCTCCAATAGCAAATCTGATGCTGAGGAACAAGCTGAAGAATCAGAAGAGGAATCTGAATATGAAGAAGATCAGGTAATCTCTTCATTTGATTTCAATTCAGAAGATTTTAAAATTGAATTTAAATCCTTATGCAATGATTTAATCAAGTCAGAGAAGGAAATAAAAATGCTTAGAGATAGATAACTTGAATTTGATAACCTATTTGCTGAAAATATCAATCTGAAAAATGATTTAGACTTAGCAAATGAACAAATCATTTCACTAAAAACTAAATTATGTGAGGCAAAGTAACTTGAGGAATCTCTCAATGGGAAAAGCCTTAAGCTGATGGACATTACAAGCACAGTCAATGCCAGATTAAATGGAAAGCTGGGCTTAGGTGCTTCATCAAGCTTACCCCCCATATTAAAAAAAATATATTCTTTTAACACCAATAAATTTATCTCTGAAAAAGGCAAAGAAAAAATAGGAGAAACTACTCAACCAAATATCTCTCAAAAATATATAAATAAGAAGAAAAATAATAAGAATCAGAAAAAAAACTATGTTCAACAGATTTCGTCGAACTCAGATCGACGAAATGTGTATAGTTCGTCGAACCCAGATCGACGATCTATGAATGCCAATTATAACTATAATAATTCGTCTTACTGCGATCGACGAACTGTATATGGTTCTTCGAGCAGCGATCGATGAACTTGGGGCACAAAAAATGACTATGTTCATTCTCTGAGCAGAGTTCGACAAACTCATCCCTATCTGTCGAACGCAGATCGACGAACTTATAATAATTCATCGAACCCAGTCAGGTTTAATAAAAACTATAACTCCGTTAGAAACTTCAATCAACTCAGAGAATCTACTAATCCTTTTACTCAATGTGAAATACCACCTAGAAGATATTATCCCTTAGGATATAAAAATCAACCAGAATTTTCTATTATTTCCAGTTTCTCTTATCAAAAGAAATAAGGACGCAAGGTAACCTGGTTCAAGAACACACAATTCCTTTCTATGCAGGTGAAGGACTTTCCAGTCTTTAATCAATAATGGTATCTGGACAGTGGATGCTCAAAGCATATGACTGGCTGTAAGGATAATCTAACAAACTACAAGTCCAAGCTAGGTCCAAAGGTGATCTTTGGTGACTCCAACTGTGTCCAAACTAAAGGCTATGGAGATGTTAAAGATGGAGCAGTCACCTTCAGGAAAGTTGCCTATATGAGTGGCTTAAAGCATAACCTAATATCTATAAGTCAATTATGTGGTGAAAGTTATTAGGTATCATTTAACTTATCTTCCTGTATTATTTCTTGTAAAGAAAACAAACCTATTTTAACTGGACTTAGACAAGGCAACATATATGTAGTAAATTTTCAATTAGCTAGTTCAGAACTTTGTTTATTTAATCAGGTTAGCAATCAAAATGAATTTTGGCATAAGAGATTAGAACATGTAAATCTTAAAAATATTGCTAAGTTATCTAGGGACAACCTTATTAGAGGATTGCCTTCTGGTCCATATAAGAAGGAAGGTCTCTGTAGGGCTTGTCAGTTAGATAAGCAAACTAAAAATAACTTTAAATCTGTAAATAAAAGTGACTCACCTAGAATATTGTACTTGCTACATATGGACCTTTTTGGCCCTATTATTGTGCAAAGCTTAGGAGGGAAATCTTATACTTTAGTGATTGTAGATGAATTCTTAAGATTCACTTGGGTTTTTTTTCTTAGATCTATGTCAGATAACTTCAAGATTCTTACAGGCTTTCTCAAGAACATACAAATTGAGTACTCTACTCCAGTTGCATTGATCAGAAGTGATCATGGTACTGAGTTTGAGTCTCTTCATATGCAAGAGTTCTGTGAGAAGGAAGGTATCATGCACTACTTATCAGCTCCTAGAACTCCTCAACAAAATGGGGTTGCTGAAAGGAAAAATAAATCCCTAATTGAATCTGCAGGCAGATTACTTGCAGATGCTTACATGCCCCTATCTTTTTGAGCAGAGGCTATGAGCACAACAAACTATGTACTGAACAGAAGTCTGATATACAAGATTAAGAATAAGACTCCTTATGAGTTACTTAAAGGGAAGAAACCTAAAATCACCTATTTTAAAGTATTTGGATGTCTATGTTATATTCACAATAATAACAAGAAATACACTAGAAAGTTTGAGGCAAAAGTTGTAGAGGGAATTTTTCTAGGATATTCCCAAGTCAGCAAAGCTTATAGAGTGTTTAACAAATCCACTTTAAAAATTGAGGAATCTGTCCACGTTACATTTGATGAGGCTAACATATTTTATAAGGATAAAGAAGTTTCTACCAATAACATTTTGCAGGTACCTCACTTGTGTGAGAAATTGGATGATCTAAACCTCACCCAAGAGGTTCCATCACATCCTTCTCCACAAGTTGAAGAAGAAAGTGAATAAGAAAGTTTGGAAGTGGCTGAACTTCCTCCAATAACTAATATAATTCCACAAGAGGAATTAATTCCACAAGCTGTTGCTCAACCAACTCCTCTAACTGATCATGTCACACTTAGAGATCAATCTATATCTCAAGTGATTGGAGATATTTCAGTTGGTGTGCAAACATGGCATCAACTCAACAATGATGTGATGCATACTTGTTTCATTTCTCAACTTGAGCCCCACTCCAACAAAGATGCAGAGCAAGATCCTCACTGGATCATTGTAATGCAAGAGGAGCTCAATCAGTTTGAGAGGTGCAGAGTTTGGGATTTGGTTCCTAGACCCAAAGACTATCCAGTCATTGGAATAAAATGGGTCTTCAGAAACAAACTGGATGCTGAAGGAAATATTATAAGGAACAAAGCAAGGCTAGTAGCTCAAGGCTATTCATAGGAGGAAGGAATAAATTATGATCAGACCTTTGCTTTAGTGGCAAGGCTTGAGGCTATAAGGATTTTCTTAGCCTATGTAGCATATAAAAGATTTAAAGTCTACCAGATGGATGAAAAGAGTGCTTTCCTAAATAGAGAATTAAAAGAGGAAGTCTATATGGACCAACAACCAGGTTTTATCTCTCCAACTCATCCTTTTTATGTCTTTAGATTGCATAAAGCTCTCCATGGTTTAAAGCAAGCTCTAAGAGCTTGGTATGGGACCTTAGCTAGCTTTCTTATAAAGCATAAGTTTTCAAGGGGCTTAGTAGATAGGACTCTTTTTATTAGGCATCAAAAAATAAAATTTTGTTAGTTCAAATATATGTAGATGATATTATTTTTGGCTCTTCTGATCCCAAACTACGCAAAAGATTTTCTGATCTAATGCATTCAAATTTTGAGATGAGTAGCATGGGTGAACTTTCATACTTCCTTGGTCTCTAGGTGAATCAATCACCTGATGGTATCTTCATCTCCCAATCCAAGTATGCTAAGGAGCTTGTTAAAAGGTTTGGGATCTGTGATGCCTCAGCAATAAAAACACCTATGGCTGCTAATATTGTGATTGATTCTGATGAACATGGCAAGCTTGTTGATCAGAAAACTTATAGGGCAATTGTTGGGTCTCTATTATATCTCACAGCAACCAGGTCTGACATAATGTTTACCACATGTATTTATGCTAGGTTCCAAGTGAACCCTAAATAATCTCACTATATTTTATTAAAAATGATTTCAAGATATATAAAGGGTTGTCTAAGTCTAGGACTCCTATATCCATCAGAGTCAGAATTTGATTTAACTGGATTTTTTGATGCTGACTATACTGGATGTAGAGTGGACAGGAAGAGCACATCAGGAACTTGCCAGTTTCTTGGTGATAGTCTTGTGTCTTGGTTTTGTAAGAAGCAAACCTCTATGTCCACATCAACTGCTGAAGCTGAATACATAGTTGCAGGTAGTTGCTGTTCACAGATTTTGTGGATACCAAATCAATTGATGGATTATGGTCTCAACTTAAATGATAAAACTATATTTTGTGATAGTACCGGTGCAATATCTATTGCACAAAAACCAGTGCATCATAGTATGACCAAGCATATAGAAATTAGACATCATTTCATTAGAGATTGTGTAGACAAAAAGAAAATTAATCTTGTCTTTATCTTTACTGATTTACAAAGAGCAGACATCTTCACCAAGCCATTGGATGAGAAGAAAATCTGTTCTTCTTAAATCAGCTAGGTATGATAAATGGGGAAGTATTAACTTAATTTTTGTCTATGGTCGATGATTTGTCATAGTTCGTCGAACGGAGATCGACGATCTGTGAAATCTTCGTGAAGAGTTCTTCGAACGGAGATCGACGAACACTTCTTAGTGAAATAGTTTTCATCGAACGGATCGATGATCCCTCCTTCAGTGAGTACTTCGTCGAACGACGATCGACGATTTACTCTTATTCTTCAGACTGTGATCGACGAACTCACTTATTAATAAAATATTTTTTCGAACTCAGATCGAAGATTTGTTTTCTTTTCGTTGGACTGAGATTGTCTTTTCATCTTCTAAAAACCTTATTACTAGGTTTTTGATGAAATCTATCCCGCGCTTTCAGTTCTCGTTGCACTTGATCATTGTTTCTTTCTTTGTACGAAAACCTCCATGGCGATTCTTGTAGCCATTCTCTCCGTAATGAAATTTGATGTAGGCTTTGACATTGATTTGGACTCATTCAGTCACACTAATCAAGTCTTCCAGGATATACAGAAATTGTTTGAGGAGGCGCATTTACAGAAGTTCATGACGATAAGAATCAAACTTCCAGTTCTCTAGATCAAGGAATGGGTTTATTCATCCTCGTCTCCTGTCGCCCAAACCCTCATTGGCACTATTGCAGGACAACAGGTCACTCTTACTCCTGTAATTTTGTCTGAAATTTTTGGTTTTATTAATGGAGAAGATGATATAGAGATGAACAGTGATGAATTTTCCAATATACTGGCTGCGATGGGTCACTCTGCTGGAAACCCTAGCAAGCTATTGAAGAAGGACTTATCTGTTAAATATAAGTTCCTTGCTAATATTATTGGTAAAGTCTTGCTGGGCAAGCACACTGCACATGACTATATAACAAGGCATCAGTTTCTTGTGATGTGTTCCTTGGTGAATAAAAAATCAGTCAACTAGAGTATTTTGTTGTTTGATTTGATAAATAAGAAGAATAATAAAAGAGAAGTTAGTTTTGGACGAGTTCTAGGGCTTTTCCTCCAGGAAAAGTGCCCTCAGCTGTTTGTCTCTCAGACCATTTTTATTAATGCTTCAAAGAGGTTAACACAAGCCCTCTTTGGCAAATGGGAGAGGACCATTGTCAAGCCTTCCAGGGCCTCCTCTTCCTCTAGGACCTCTGAGGACACAAGGACTGAAACAGTCACTCCCCAACCTGATGCAGTGGCTACAGTCCCTCCTCCTCCCTCTTATAGAGTCACCTTCTCCTCATGAAATTCCATCCACAACATTTATTTCCACCCAGATATCACCTTCTTTCACTCTCATCACAACACCTACACCATCTCCATCTCCAACCCACACTCCACCACCATCTCCACATCATGTTGACATTCCAATTAACATCCCTCAAACTGTCACCCTTCCAGTCATCACCACACTTCTCTTACCACCATCTATACCTCCAACTCCATCTACCACCTTTAACATATGCACTTCTTGTGGTAACACAACCTCTTCTTTTCCATCATCATCATCTGATCCCACATCCACCATCATTTCTCTACTAACTCCCATCATCAAATCTCTCATAGAGGTTGTCATTGCACCTCTTATCTCTTCCATCAATGCTCTCTCTTCTCAACTTGCTACCTCTACAGGTCCCTCCTCATTCAGGGGCCTGGTCTTAGGAATTCCTAATACCAGGCAGGGGGAGATGTTTTATGATGAGGTCCCCTTTCCAGCAACAACAGTTTGTAGAGCAACAGCAGTAGTAAATATGGATACGGCAGATACAGAGCTTTTAAATATAGATACAGAGTTGTTAGTTTTTCTTGAAACAGATTTTTTAGTGTTTGATTTTGAGATTGTAGAGCCTCAGGCTGCACCATTCTTTTTCCTAGTCCCTTCTGTGGACTTAGCTAAGTTGTTAAGAGATTTTGATATTATTTATCATTCTCTGCCTATTCCTGAGCAAATTTATTCTAGGGCTATAGTATGTTATACTGCCCCTATCAGCTCAGAGATTTTTGATCAAATCAGATGCAGTTTTGCAGAACCTTCAGTTTCCCCTTCAGGACTAGAGGATGAGCCAAAGGCTTTCTCCAACTTTTGGTTGGGCAGAATCTCCTCTTCTGAATATGGATCATCTTTTTGAGGAAGATATGATTACAGAGGAAGAGGATCTTCAAATGCCAGAAGCTGAAGTTCAAGTTTCAGAGAAACTTCCATTTAGAGTGTATCTTTCAGAGAAATCTTGTCTGCAGATCAACTGAAGAGGATTGATGCTTTGTATGATAATCCTGCAAGTGAATCCAGTGAAGATGAATCTGATGATTCAGAGGATACTAAGTCTAAGAAGAGAAAGTTTCAGAAAAAGAAAGTTTCTCAGGCAACAACAGTGCAACCACCTAATCCCAAGAATTACATTCCATATTATATCTTGTATAATATTCCTATAACTCCAACTACTCTCTACTGGATGAAGCTTTCAAAGAATCAGATGAAAGCACAAAAGAAGAAGAAGAAGTTTGGATCTGCTCCTACTAAGAAATTCAGAAAGGATCCACCACCTCCTCCTCCTCCACCAGCTGTAGGTGCTTCAGGAAATCTAGCGTCAAGAACCACATCTTCTCAACACTCAAGGCATTCTTCTTATCAGAAATATGACAAATCTGCCAAGAGTGACTACAGAAGCAGCCACAACAGCAGTGGAAGGCAGCTCTCTTCTAAATCTGAATATAAGGAAAGACCTTACTCTCCACCAGTTCCATTTGTTGATCCAGAACAGGAAAACATTTCTAAAATGGCTAGATTTCAAGAGCTGGTTGGACTTTCTCAGATAAATAAAGCTAAAGAAGAAGGCAAAGATGCTTCTCAATATACTACAATGTCTTCTTATAGAAGAGAAGAATTGAAAAGGTATGACAAAGCTAAACACATTTTCAATGTTGATACTTATATGAGTTTACATTCAGAGGCAGTTGTTCCAAGAGCAACTTCAGGCAATGTAATTGGAACAGCTGATATGACTATGTCTGAAAGAGAAGCAGTAAATCCCAACATTGAAATCATTTTCAGGAAGCCATCAGAAAAAGACAAGTCTAAGAAATCTAAATAGCTTTTTGATTAGCTTATTTTCCCTCTAAACTATTTGTTTTGGTTAATTTTTCACAAAACACTTGATGTATATATATCTGCTACACTTTTACTTTTTGCCCGATATTTGTTGTTATGCTTTATGATTGTATTTTATTGTTTTAATGCATTATACATAGTGACCTCACCCAAATAGTGTGAGATTGTTGGAGCCCCACCTATTTTAGGGTTCATTTGTGCTAGTTTCACTATTAGGATTGCATAGATTGACCCACAATGTATAGTCTAGGGTCATAGGTCTTTATTAGATCTTAGGATAGGTCAATAAGTCAGTTTGATTGGACTAATCCCTCGAAAGACTTAAAATACTGAAGATTTCAGAATAAGACAGATTTTTCTATGTTGAAGAAGTCGTTTGATGAAATCTTAATGGAGTTCGACGATCTTCATTCTCAGTTCAACAATCTCAAAGTTTCTTCTCTGAAGTTGAGATCGACGAAAGTTTAACTGAGTTTGACGAACCCTGATCTCCTATTAGTTGTTGAGTTCGACAAACAACTATCTAAGTTCGATGAACTTGGAGTCCAGAATGGACAACATTAATTCAGTTCAAAGTTTTTGGGGCTCAGATCGATGAAAGAGAGGATTGAGTTCGACAATCTTGGATCTCTGATCGATGAAATCTGTCAGTTTATTATTTCTATTCTCTACAATTAATTTCTGGATTAACCAAGGCTTATATAATATATTATTGCCTATATTGCTCTGAGTAATTAAATGCATATACTCTTATGAATATAGCCGTTCATTGGTAGCATTAATTAATGGATTTCATAAAGTCAATATTCGGCTTAATAACTGGGACAGTTAAGGAATCAATTTATTGCCCTTCTAGCCGTTTGTCCAAGTTCCAAGATTTCAGTAGTCAATCAAGGAGTATAATTCAAATTCAGAGACATAATTTCTATAGGAAATATAAAAGAGTTTTCGAAAAGATTGAAGACAAGAAGTTGTACATTTGAAAAAGGTTACATGCAGACAAAAAAAGATATTCAGTCTGCATACTCATACAGTCTTCATCATCTGCAACTCTTCTCCAAGCTTTCAAGAGACATCAAAACACCATCAGTCTAAAAGCTTCTGGAGATCATCAAAGAAGACCTACACCCTGCAAAGCTTCCAACAAATTTCCTGAACTATAATCATCTCAGGGGGAGCTTTGACAACATCAAGCAATCGACTAAAGTCTTCTCAGCTGTTTGAGAAAGAGAAGATAATACCATATTCTTTCACCCCACTGTACACAGGGTTTTAACTCTCTTCAAAAGTTAACCACCTGGTTCTTAAGTCTCCTTATCAAAAGACTTAGCTTGATTTTTGGGCACCTGATCAAAAGCCTAAAGGGTTGTGAGATCTCCCTTCAAATAGATCTTATGGTGATAGGGCACCTGAGCAAACACCTGTTGGTGACAGGGGACCTTATCAAAAAACCTGTAGTGGATTCCTACCAGGGTGGTAGAAGAGTGGATGTACCCAAGTTTAGGGAAACCACTATAAATTTCTTGTGTCGTCTGGTTTCTTGTTGTTTTCTTATTGTTGTGTGCTGTGTTAGCTAGCTTTTTATTCCTGCACTTTCTTAAGATATATATATATATATCACTATTTTAATTCTGCTATAAAAACCAATTAATTTTTTAAAATACTCTATTCACCCCACTCTAGAGTTAAATAGATCTATCCCCTCAGGTGGTAAAGCTTTTACCATCCTTCACATACTCTATAATCTTCATTGCCGACTGCCGATGACACTCGTTAGGAGCTTACATTAATTGACTCACTCTTCCTACTGCATAGCAAATATCCATTCTTGTGACTGTCAGATAAATGAGTTTCCTCACAAGCCGTCCATACCTAGTGACATCCTCAAGAAGAGGTGAGTCCTCACTCCAACACTTGTCATCTCCAACCGACATCGGAGAACGAACAGGTTTAGCCCCAAGGAGGCCTGTCTCTTTTAAGAGGTCCAAGGCATACTTTCTTTATGAAAGAACAACCGATCCTAGTTTCCTAGATATTTCAATGCCTAAAAAATATTTCGGAGATCCCATATCTTTAGTAACAAAATGCTAATGAAGATGCTTCTTTTTCATATCCACACATTCTCTATCATCTCCTATGAGAAGAATAACATCCACATAAATAACAAGGATAACAAGACCGGCCGATGTCTTGCGAATGAATAACGAGTGATCCGCAGCACTTCAAGCAAACCCAACCAACGAAATGACCTTATTGAACTTGTCAAACCAGGCCCTAGGACTTTGCTTAAGACCGTAGATTGCCTTTCACAGTTTACACACCTGGGACTCTCCCTGAGCAACATACCCATGAGGTTGCTCCATATAAATAATTTCTCTTAAATCACCATAAAGAAAGGCATTCTTCACATCCATCTGAGACATTTCCCAGTCTCGGTTGACGGCTATTGAAAAGAGCACACAGATTGTAGTAATCCTTGCCACAAGAGAGAAAGTATCAAATAAATCCACGCCATAAGTCTGCTTAAAACCTTTGGCAATAAGCCGGTCCTTGTAACGATCAATTGATCCATCAGGTAGAAACTTAATGACAAAGAACCAACAACAGCTAATCATATCAACACCTGTAGGTGTAGGAGTAAGAGTCCAAGTACCCTGTTCAGTAAGAGTACGCATCTCTTCATCCATAGCAACTTTCTAATGAGGGATAACAAGAGTATCTTGATACGATGCAGGAACAATATTAGCCAAGAAGGCCAGAGCAAAGCTTCTAGATGAAGGAGAGAGCTGAGCATAAGAGACCACATCCTGAAGAGGATGCTGGGTGTAGGAGCAAACACCTTTCCGAAGAGCAATCGGAAGATCCAAATCTGACTTGTCTACTGTATCAGCCCCATCCAAAGAAGAGACTACTGTCTTGGGAGCTGGTTGTAGCGACTCAGGAGAAGAAGCAGGGATGGTAGAGGAGTCAGAAGGAGAAGAATCAGAAATAGGAGATGAAGAAAGTAGGGCAGGCTCCAGAAGAGGTGCCGGGACATCAGGAGAAGAAGAAGAACCATCCGAAGAAGAAGGAAGAGAGAGAGAGAAAAAAAGAAGGGAGCATTCTCAAAGAAAGTAACATCCGCCAAAACATATTATCGCCGAAGAATAGGATCAAAATAGAGATACCCTTTCTGTGTTGGACAATAGCCCAAAAAGATGCACTTCACAGAACGAGAAGAGAGTTTATCACGTCTAGAAGCAAGATAATGAACAAATGCTATGTAACCAAAGACATGAAGAAGTAACGGAAAGGGTGTCCCATCAGGATAGAGAATAAAAAAGGGTGTTTCCCATTAAGAACCGAAGACGGAACTCAATTAATAAGAAAACATGAAAGAAGAACAGCATGACCCCAATAAGACCGGGGAACATACATATGAGTAAGAAGACTACGAGCCATATCTAAAAGATGATGATTCTTACGTTCAGCAAAACCATTCTGTTGGGAAGTATAAGAACAAGTAGTTTGATGGACCATGCAATGATCCAAACAAAATGAAGTAAACTGATGACTAAGGTATTCCTTAGCATTATTAGTACAAAGAATTTTAATAGGGATATCAAATTGTGTACGAATTTCATTATAAAAAGCAGAAAAAATCGATAAAATCTCAGAGCATTCGCGTAACAAATATAACCACGTATACTTGGAAAAATCATCTATGAATGTAACAAAATATAAAATACCCCTACCAACAGTTTGAATAGGAGAAAAACCCTAAACATCAGAATGAACTAAATCAAAAGGATGAGAAGAACTGCAGCCCTGCTTAGCAGGAAAAGAAGATCGATGATGTTTGTCAAACTGACAAGCTTCACAATTCAGAGTAGAATCACCGCAAGGTAAATCTGACAGAAGCTGATAAAGAATGCGAGGAGGAGGATTCCCAAGGCAAAGATGCCACTAAAGTTGAGCAAAAGAGGCAAAAAATAGAAGCAGGATCAAGATAAAACAAGCTGCCGCTCTCAGTCCCAGTAGCAATCACCTCCTTGGAATGAGGAATCTGAAAAACACAAGTAAAGGCAGAAAAATAGCTTCGCAATACAGCTGTTTACAAAGAGCAGTAACAGAAAGAAGGTTGCATGAAAAATTCGGGACATAAAGGGTGTCCTGTAGCTTAAGAGAGTGAAAATTTTGCACAGTGCTAGAACCATAAACCAGAGAAGGAGAACTATCCACAAAAAGAACCGGAGGTAACCGGTTGTTCTTGTTAAGAGAAGAGAAAAGACGAGAATTGCCGGACATATGATTTGTGTCACCAGAATCAATAAGCCACCTACCTGTAGTAGCCAACTAAGTAGTTTCAGAAGTAGCAAGAGAAGATGTGGAAGGCTTAGAGGAATCAGCTGATGTTGGACAAAGATGAGGATACTTGGTCCAACACCGATCATCCAAGTGACCAAGTCGACCACAATGAGAACAAAGATGCTTGGAGGAACCACGTCCACCACCACGGCTACCAGTACGGCCACTATGGCCACCAGAGTTATCTTGACAAGCTGGATGAGCAACAAGATCAGGAGACGGAGAGGAGAGCAAAGGACGCTGAAGAAAAGTAGTAATAGAAGATATCCTAGCAGCAGTAGCATCCAGAGTCGAAGTATCAGCCTCTCCTAGAATTTGCTGGCGGATCATATCATAAGAATCCGATAGGCAAAGGAGATAACAAACAACCAGAAGCTCCTAAAAATACCAGTGTTGCTCAACCAGATCTGTAGAAAAAGGGTGATGCTGAAGAAATTCATCACCAAGAGTCTGAACCTCCTGATTGGCAGAAACATGAGTCATGATTGGTCGAGCGAAAAGATTGGCATACAAAGTATAAATGCGTGAAGTTTGGGCTCCCTTGGAACACAAGGCGGAAAGATGATTCCAGGCAACCTTGACCGTAGGATTATGCCGGATGACGGGAAGGCATTTGTCTGATAAACTATTGGCCAACCAAGTCTGCACCAACGCATCAGAAGCATCTCAATCATCAAAAGAAACATATCTAGAAAGAGGAGGGTCATCAGTCAAATAATGATGTTTGCGCAGAGAACGCAAGAGAAAAATGAAAGATACACTCCAGTTAGGGTAATTTGGACCTGTAAGCTTCGAAGCAGTCCCCAAATTACCATTAGCAGAGAAGGAAGAAATAAAAAGAGAATGAGGAACAGAGAGAGTAGAAAAAGGAGTGTCCATAGAAAATAGATAGAAACCGCATGGTTTCACAAAACAAACCGTGCAGACAAAACAACGCAAACAAACCGCGCGAACAAGAGGAGAGGTCGCACGGTCTCGGTGTCAACACACTAGCAGCAAGAAAGATGCCGCGACCAAAATGCCAAACCCGCAATAGAGAAGAGAAAGACTGCACGGTCAAGGTGGCAACACAACAGCGACAAGAAAAGAAGCCGCGACCAGGATGCGGAGCCCGCATCGGTTAGAGAAACCGCAGTGAAAAGAGAAAAGAGGAGGATAAGCAAAGGAAGCACGCGTACAAGGAAACCGCGTGACCAAGAAGGACATAAGCCGAAACAGAACAAGACTCAGATAGAAATCACGCGGAAAAAAAGAGAAGCATGAGAGGTCAAGGAGGGAAACTGCGCGGACAGAATAAAAGCCGTGCAAATTGGATCAAATGACCGATTAGATCTGATACCATGTGAAAAAGAGCTAAATAAAGACAAATTTTATTGCTCCAAAAATGTAATCATTACATAGGTATGCCCCATTATTTATAGAAATCGGGGGAGATGGTAGAATACAACAACCGATGTGGGACTAAATACAAGTCTGGCGGTCTATGCGGGTTGACATGGTCAAATCACCCACTATACAATAAATAATAAAACACCAATCGACAACTAGGAAAGTTGTCTATCAGCCAGGGAAGACCGCTAGTACAAATTGCCAGGTCGCAATTGCGGGTTGCCACCAGACCGCAGTTGCGGCTACCCATCAGACCACAGCTGCTGCAATCTATCAGACTGTAACTGCAGGTTGCCACCAGACCACAGTTGCGGTTAACCATCTGTCCGCAGCTGCGGCTTCAACCAGGCCGCTGCGGCTTCATCCAGACCGCTTCGGCTTCACCTACAGACTGCTACAACTGCTCTCTGCCAGACCGCTCTGGGTTCCTTCAGACCGCTGCGACTAACCTCCAGACCTCTACTACGACTATCCCCCAGACCGCCACTGCTGCTGTCCACCTGACCACAAGCTGAGGTTCACCATCAGACCACTGGATCAAACCGCTAGGTCACAGAGATAGATAGACTACTGCGTTTAGACACAAGTCTGCCCAGTCTCCTCAAGCTCCAACAGTTTCAAGATTTGAATAAGTACATCTTTCAATAATAAGTATATCTTGTATTTAATTTCAATCGATTGAGAAACATATAGGTCAAATATTTCATATTGCTGGTCAATCTTAGTAGGCCAGGAGATCAGTTTAGACCACATGTGAACTTGCCTATAAATCTGATATGGCCTATGTTAAGTATTGTTGATGTCAAGACTATACCATTTTGATGAGTAAAGAAGACTCAATGTTTTCATTTTGAGAGAAGGCTTTACACAATAAGATTGTTGTGCAACAAAGAAGCATATTTCTTGTGTTAAGTACAACACCTTTTTGGAGAAGTATTCACAAAACGATATTGTCTTGATTGGAAGATTACCGTTTTGTTCTTCAAAAAGGCAGGATTTCAAACGACAGAGGCGCCGAAAGTAGGTGTCACATTAGTCCTTTCTGAAAGGTGATTTGATCAGATATTTTTAATATTCTCAATCATTAGAAGAGTCAAAAGTATAAATAGATAAGAGAGAGATTCTTCAAACCCTAACAAGCAATAATACAAAAGCTAACAAGTCAATAGAGGCAACAAGCAATCGTTAAGAAAAAACAGTGAAGAACTCTGTGAACATTGCTAGGGCTGCATGTTAGCTCATACAGCAATATAACATGAAGTTAATCTTCCAGCTGTAGAAGATGAAGAAATCAAACCATTTCTTCATACAAGCAGAACATCACTGAACCTGCTATCACGTTATAGTTAACTATGTTCAAGTGTTGATTCAGAAGAAGGCTTCCTGATGCAGGCCCAAGGTTTTGACGGATTAAACTATGTGTTCTTATGTTCGACAATTTATTTAATTATTTAGAGCGTGGTTTCTCTACTTAGCACTACCGAATACTCACGAAATTAATGGCACAATTTCCACAACAATCAATGCAAAGGGACACTACCCTTATTTTAGATTGAACAAGGGCTATATGTCAATGTTCGCTCAAGCGAAATGGATCCACCCAATCCGGACAAGTAGCAATTCAAATTAAATTAAGTGCAGACGTTCACACATCCAAATAAGAGAATATCTAGACTAAATAATTAGTAATTTAAAATTAGGTCCTAATCAATCCCAAAATTAATTAATAGAGGGTATACCAAATCACTTGAACTCAAGGGGAAATCAAGGGTGAAGAACCCGATTTCTTCTAGTTTTCACGAGATCTACCCGTCCAATTAATACGAAAAATATTCGGGAAGTAAATGCTTGAAAATTCAGATTTTATTAAGCACTAATTTCAATATAAAACTGGACTAAAAACTAGCCTTCTAATTCCACCAATTCTCATAAATATAATAAATAAGCACACAACGAAGTTGGTTTAGAAAAGCATTACCCAAATCCCAATATTAATCCGTCCACTAGATGAGTGGAGGAGGCGCACACGACGGTGGTATATTTTCTATTTCCACGCAAAATCCTCGGATCCACACCAGACGATGAAGACGCTCGCCATTTTCTCCTTTGCCAAACCCTAGGAGAGGGAGTTCCTTAAATAAGACAATATTATTATAGAGGAGGGAACAAAGGTGGTGGTGGTGTTTGGTGGAGAGGAGGAGGCTCGGGTTGGTGGTGGTGTTTTGTGATTGGCAAGGATGAGAGTGGGCTCAGTTTGGAGAAGGAGGGGCTCCGGTGGTGCTCTTTGGAAGAGGGAGGAGGAGGAGGAGAAGCCGAGATAGAGAAGGGAGATAAGGGGGGCCGAAATTTGGAGAAGGAGAAATGAGAGGAGGAGAGGAGAGGAGGTAGGAAATCTTCACAAGATTTTGAGGGGGATTTTTTCTTCTATTTCATTCTCTCTAATTAATCCTTCATAACATGACTATATATAGCCTACACCACTCAATCTCCCTCCATTCAAAAATTCAAAATTCAAAACTTAAAATGGAAATTATGATGGTTATATGCACCCATCATAATACATGAAATGAAATAATTAAAAACAACCTATGATGGTTACAAGCACTCATCATACATGAATTATTTAAATGCTATAAACATAAAGATGTTTGAAATAAAATTGCTTAAAATAATAAAATTATTAAAAATATATAATTATAATTATTTAATTTATAATTATATATTTTTAAATAATGGCGGCGAACGTCGATCCCATCCTCGAGCTTGCGGCAGCGATCGTCCCAATCGACGAACTCTCAGACGAGGATCAATGACGGCCGTGTCAGCAATGTCTCCATCAATCCTCCCCCTCTCAAAATTACTCATCACCGATGAGTGGCCTGTGAGGGGGGAACAGTCGGAAGCAGCAGCAACATGGGGCAAATCTGGCCCCGCAATCCGTGTCGTAGTAGCATGAACATTCATCAGCACTGAGAACCTGTCTGGCACTCAAACAACAAGACTTTTGAGAAAACTCGAAAGAGTGTCAACCAAAAGAAAATAAACAAGAATCTTACCATCCGGTTCAAGAACCAAGGAGTCAATATGGAAAATAGACACGACAGTACTAACACTCCCCATCCCAAGAGAATATTTAGTGGTAGGAAGAGACGACGGAGAAAGGCACTCAGGTGGAACAGAGACGTACAGTAAAAAGTCCAGAAACTTGAAATAAAGTGAAACACACTGTGCTATATAAAAATCTAAAATAAAAGCATAAAATCCGACGTTCTTAATAATTATTTATTTTTAAATATGGCGGTGGATGTCGATCCCATCCTCGAGCTTGCAGCAGCGACCGTCCCAATCGACGAACTCTCTCAGACGGGGATCAATGGCGGCCGTGTCAGTAATGTCTCAATCACTTCCTCTCTACAAAGCATAAGAACACTCAAATCATCACAGTAACATATTTTATTAAGTCTGTCTCTGTAATCATTCTTATAAACTATTACTGTGTAAGAACTCTCTGAGATTTGAGTTGTAGGAGTGTGATCACTCTGAGTGTAGGGATTAGTGTTAAGCTTGAGGTAGGACCTTGTATAGATCTGATGTAGGATCTTATGTAGATTCGAGGTAGGATTCAAGTGGTGGATCTGAGCTAGGAGACCAGATGGGTCTCTAAGCTGTAGGAGTGCTTGCACTTTTAGCTAGGGTTGTGGATAGCCTAAGTTAGTACTTTGCTTAAACCTGAGGTAAGGTCTTACAAAAGACATGAGATAGGATTCTGAGGAATCTGAGGTGTAAGATATTTAATCTATTAAGTCGAAGAAATTTGTTGAGTCTAACACACAACTAGACATGTGGTGAAGGATAGTGGATGTACTCATACTCTGGGAAACCACTATAAATTTTTGTATGTTTTCTGTATCCTGTGATTTGTGCTTTAATCTCTACAATAGACTAGCATGAAGTTTTTAAAGGCCAAATATAACTTAGCACATATACACCACCCTCTAGGTGTTTTAGACTACTCATATTCTTTCAAGTGGTATCAGAGGGATGTTAGTTGAAAAAGACTTAACAGTCTGACTAAGTTCCTAAAAGGAGTAGTTAGTTTTTATACCATGACTTCCAGTGAAGGCTAAAAAGAGATGAGTTCCATGAAGCTTTCCATATGAAGACAAGAGAATTTTGGAATATATAAACAGTGGGTCCAACTATTTATGAAATCTTCAGACCTAAAGATATACATCATAGTCGAGGAGAGGTCATTTATCCCCATGAAGGCCTCCTCTATAAATTTAAATCAGCAAGTACCCAAGCTTTATTCTGAAATGACTAAGGATGAAGTTTTTCTAGACACCATGGATAAGAAGTCCAATAATATTATATTAAGTTTCATAGATGACTCCTGTACAACCCGTATTCGTAGAGGGTGGACCCCTCCAGAGTCAGGTAAGCATAAGTCAAAGTCAGCAAGTCAAGACAGAGGTCAGAGTCAATGTGCCAGCATGCAGAAGGCCTAGGCAAGTATGGCTGGCTCTCCTTGCATACTCGCCAGGTAGGCGACTAGGCGAGCTACTTGTCAAGTCGTACGAGTTCCTCTAGGAAGTCGCTTGGTCTCCAGGGGTGGGGGTATAAATAAACCCCCTCTCCCCCAGGATTTCCCTATAAATAGGACCCCAGGGGTACGAGGTGAGGCACTTGAAATCCCCTACAAGGATCTCATAAGCTCTACTTCTTGGATACCAGCTGAACCTTTGGATTTTTTTCCTTAGAGACCAGGTCGCGACCTCGCGGCTTAGTTATCAGCTAGTCTCCCTCATACCTTGCTCGACCATTTTTGGTTGTGGAGGGGTTGCTTATTCCAAGCATCCGGGTACGTGGTGGGACCTTCCTGCCGAAGCATCCGGGGTCCTATTTGTTGGCTTATTCTTCATCCTAGTCTCCTTAGCCATTTAGCCTTGCGGCGGAGCAAGTAGCCATAGGCTACCTTGATCCGAATCTTGAGGTTGGGAATTTTCCTGGCTTCAACACTTGGTGCGGTGAGTGTGGATCGCAGCCAAGGAGGAAAGTTTCGTGGTTTGGCGAGATGGAAAGTGGCGGCGAGCATGGAGAATTAGTCGGCAACTTGGCGGGTGCTGGTGATCCGGAGTGAGGTAGTGAGTTCGTGACCGTGACAACTTGAATACTTCACACAGAGGATCGAGAGGACCATCCTTGCCGGGCTTTCTCATCGCCCGATGTCACAACGACCTCCCCCGTCATGTGACACTACTTGATGAGGAAGCATCGGCGAGGCGAGGTGGGAAGGAGCTCGCTTGGGCGAGAGAGGAGCAAACGATGCAGTCACAGCTTTATCCAGTGGGCAGCCAAGGGATCAGGTTCCGAGATCCAATGCCACCGGTGAGATATCGTGATACTCGCAAATGGAGCGAGTATGACATCTCCAGGGAGGATGAAACTCATCACCGCCAGGAAGGGAGGAGCCCCTTCTGTGACGAGATCCTTGCCGCCCACGTTCCCGAAGGATTCAGAGAGCCCATTCTTACCTACTACTCTGGCAAAGATGACTCGGTCAGACATCTCCAGTGGTTTGAAGATGTCATCTCCATCCGCAACATGTTCGACACTTTTAAGTGCAGATTCTTCTCCATTACCTTCAAGGGCAACACAAGGGATTGGTTCCATCAGTTGCCAGCAGGTTCCATTTATTTCTTCGCCGATCTGCATCAGGGCCTCATGGAGAGGTTCGCAATATCTAAGAAGAGGAAGGAGGCAATAATCCTCTTCAAGATTACTCAAGGATAGCACGAGAGTCTCGGCCATTACATAGATCTTTTCCAGGAAGAGATCTTGGAGGTGGAGGAGGTGGATGGCTTTACCCTGATGGTGGCCCTCAAGTTCGTTCTGAAGCAAGGCCTCTTCAACATGGAGATACGATCCAAACCCCCAAGGTCCTTTGAGGACATGGTGGAGAGGGAGAATGTTCCTCCAGAGGGAGGAAAGGAACAAAGATTTCTTGGCATGAATGGATGGAGATGAGTAGTTGGAGAGGAAGAGAGGGAGACTTTTAGAGTCAGGGATAGGAAGGCTGTCGAAAAGGCGGGAAGAGAGGAGAAGGAAGGAGCCGAGAAGGATAGAGGAGAAGAGGAAGGGAGAAGAGCCCAAGAGGGTGGAATAAAGGAGTCAAGAAAGGCCTCGGAGGCTTGAAGAGAGGAGGCCCGCATAAGCTTCGACAAGGAGAGGAGAAGAAAGGCGATTCCAATACCCAGAGAATCGCCTCCAGTGGAAGCCACCAATTTGACCGCATTTTCAACAAGAGAAGAGGGAGGAGGAATGGAAACCAACAAGAAGAAGGCCGACGAGGAGGAAGAAGAGAGGAGATGACCATCACACGTCAGGGGAGCAAGCATCGCCGGAGGGAACAGCGGGCGACACGTCAGGAGGCGGATATTCCCCTCTATTGCAATATTCATCGGTAGAGGCACATGACATTAGCCTGCCCGGAGTTCTAGGATGTAAGGAGGAGATTTGAGGCCGGATTGAAGAGAGCGAGCAGCAGAGGCAGGAGGCCCCGGTGG